>JBAMCF010000880.1:1800000-2179778 GCA_037075285.1 Drosophila lutescens
TTATGCTAACAAATTTTCAAAATTCAAAGAATCAATTTTATTATTATGTTTATAATACATCACACTGCGTATCAGGACATATCTTTTGGTTTTTCAATGGGTTAACGATTCCAGTTGGACATGTAGTTAGCGGTATTGGCGACTGTCATATTCGGGCGGCATTCCTACACCGTCAATAGTCGATTGTCGATTGTTGAGGCCAGGCAACCGGCTTATTACCGGCTGTATCAGATGGCCGGAGACACTGAGACACACGCCGCGTATGCGCAATGTCGATCCCATTGCATTCTCGGCCGTTTTTCGATTGCTCTATTGCATTTTCCAAACGCTGCCGCTGTTGCTGCTGCTGCTGACCATGTCACATTCGCTTTTCGTCTCAATTGCAGTTGAAAGACAAATTGCGCACCCTTGGCAGCTTGGAATTTGACTTTTTGATTGACAACTGCAGCGATCAGCGATCGGCGATTGGCGATCGACAACGAAATCCAGGTAAAGCCGAAAAACCAACGATTGGTTTCGCAAAGCTCTAAAGTTCAGTTTATTAAACGTTTGCCTGGCTTTTTGGCGACCTCGAAAACAAATTCAATTATGCGAAAAAAGAAAA
Source organism: Drosophila lutescens (assembly GCA_037075285.1). NCBI lineage: Eukaryota > Metazoa > Arthropoda > Insecta > Diptera > Drosophilidae > Drosophila > Drosophila lutescens. Next base: position 1,800,605 of record JBAMCF010000880.1, read on the forward strand.
AAATTTGCTTGCCGAAATTCGCGAGGCACCTACGCTGACTTCAAAGCAATTTGCCAACCGAAAAATAGCTGCGATGAAGACAAAACCCAAAAACACGGCAGCGAAAAAATAGCGACAAATATCAGAGTGTGACGGCAGACCCGCTTAACCCCCTGACGCCCGATTAACCCACTCCCTTTCCAGCGAAGACATCAATGCCAGACAAACAGACAACAAAAAGTGAGCGACAGGCAGGGAAAACGGGGCAAGTCTTCATCATTTCTCCTCTCTTTCTCTAGTGATCTCCCAAATAAAAAAGAAATCCAAGTGAAAATCAATTGCAGCTGCCAGAGAAAAAATGTCGGAGAGCTGGCCATTCTTACAGTTTAGTTTCTTTCAGTTAACTCGTCAACTTCTCCGCTCTAAGCCAGAAAATCACAAACAGAAACAGTGACTGAGCGACGGACACTGAGCCAGCTGACGTTACAGGTTTTCAAATCTGGCACATTAATTTTAAAGACAAATGAAACGAAAATAATACAAGATGAAAGCCGGGCCTAGTCTAGCAACGAAGATAACATGCTCTGCAGGAAGATTAATGAAGAATAATACTAAATAATTATTATTTTAATATTGCTTCAATAGTATAGGTAATTATTCTGCTAAAAAATAATAATATATCTTAAAATCTATCTTTGATTGGATAGAAAATATTTATGATCCACTAGAACTCTTTTATCGAATATCACCCAAGACCCGGTCCAAAAGCTAGGGTACCGATAACGGCTCACCTCGATGTGGATGGTGGACCACCTTGTGCGACCTTCTTTTCAGATGCCGACGTCGGGCAAAACAAAAATAAAAACAATAAAGCACCACAGCCGAAAAGCGGCGACAATTACCAGCAACAACAGCGGCCAACAGTCAGAGCCAACAGATAATAATGGCCAATAGTTTTACGAGTCGCTCGAACATCAGAGGCCGGGCTCAGAGTTTCAGAAACAAATACTCGATACTCGAATTTCAAAGCTCACTGCAAAGATCGCCAATGGCCAAGTTAACGTTAACGTTTGGCTATACCTCAGTTTCAGTTTGAGTTTTAGCCATTTGAAAGTCTTGTGCGAAATGAGCGTCAAAAAGTCAGATGGCAGATGGGTGGGGGGATCAGAGAAGGGGCACAGACTCGATGGAGGCCTTTCCTTTTTGTTATTTTTGTACGTTTTCTGTGTCACTTGCTGCGAAAGTCGCAAAAATGTAAGTTGAAAGTTGAACGGCGCGAGATGTTCACACCAGAAAATGGAGGAGAGGGGTGCCTTTACCTTTGTATCATTAGCCTTGGTTTGGTTATCCCCCAGGAGGTCTATCGCTATCTGCTATTTTTAGGGCACACATGGGAATGGGAATCCCAATTTGACGGCGGGCAATTGACCGTAATTAAACATGGAGAAGTGAATGGATTATGAATGGTGTTGCGAAACGTCGGTGGAAATTTCAAATATTACACGTTACAATCTTAAGCTTCTTGAAATAAACGCAAGTAATACGCGATATAATATATATTTATTTATTTTATAAGTTGTTAGTTATTTATTTAAGAACGTTTATAATTACAAAAGTCTAAGTGTTTACATAAGTCGGAAAATATCATTAAGTTCACTAAGGCCAAAGACATAAGAGCCATTAGATTAATGCACTTTGGTATCATTTTACTGAGCTCGTTCCCTGTCCTCCAGTTTTCTGACAAATGGATTGAAATTTACCTATATCACTTGATTTTATGGGAAACGATGGCTGGTCGCAAAGGTAAAATGGTTGACTAATCAATAGGATGCGGATTGACTATTTATAGTACATTTTTGGCACACGCAACACATAATATTTTTTATAAATATTTTAAATAACTTTACATAAGTTTCGTAAGTGCGACATGATGAAGTGAATGTATAATAAGTTAAGGAACCATTCATAAAACAAAACGCATTACATAATACATTTTTTTATATACTCAGGATGAGTTTATTAAATATCTCCACCAATCGTTTACAAATTTAAATAAATATGAATTAAGCTGAGTAAAGCTGCAGGCACAAACAGCAAAAGATTAACGTAGATGGGTAGCATCGTCAGTTTATAAGGAAGATCCCTGGTTTCTAGGGTTCTAGCTAATGTTTTAAAATTCGTTTTCCCCACCTGATTTTATAGAATATTTATAGGAAATTATTCAATTATGTTTGACTAATAAGATTACGGAGAACTAATTTTGAAATAATCCATACGATATGGTTAATAAAGGTTGGTAAGTGGATTTATCCAGGGAATCAGGAGTGTAAAACTACTGTTGCAAAGTAAGTGCCTGCTAAGACAAAAACATAGGTTTTATTAAACTTGGATTAAACAAATTTAAAATGTCCCAACTAACCAGATTTTGAAACTTATTTCAAATGAAATGGGATAGACGAACAGGTATGCATTAAACATGAAAGCTTCAGTTTAAGATCGTTGAACATTTAGAAAACAACTTAAGTTAAGAACATTTATTATCATTTGGAGAGACCAAGGAAGCCAATCAGGAAGTAAGCAGGATTATAAAATAGATTTATAGATTCGGACTGGCAGAAGGAATGCCATAGATTGATGGTCAATTAGAGAGATACATAAATAAGAGGATGCATTAGGGAGATAGACAGCTGGAAAGAGTAAAACTCCATTATCCATTTTCGCGAGCTGCAAACTCAATCATCGTCATCGTGGCCACATTCTGACTCTCTTCCCCCGCGGATCGCCCAACGTTTTTAACTCTTGTTCGACTGTGGCACAGATAATTTGCCATCAGCAGCGCCAAATGTAATCCGCCATATAACCGTCTAACGGTAACTCAAAGCCAACATAAATATGCGCAAAGCCAGCAACAACAAACACAATCAGCCGTACAAACAGTTGGCCATGTGTTGTTGTTGTTGCTGTTGTTGCCGGATTCGTTGTTGTTTTCGTTAACAGCTTCTACAATTTTTCATCCAAGTGCAGCAGCAACAATAACGGTGCACTGAGAGAAATATATAGGTATTATTTAAATATGTGACTTATATTAATATATATATATATATTTTTAATAACATATTCTGGAAGTACAAAATCTCCTGAACTTTTGCCTTATTTTATAAATCATCTAATTTAAATATGCAGTATTTTTTCCCCGTGTAAGGGGGTACAAAAAAATGGAGGGAATGGTGCATTTTGAGGAGCCAAGCGATGCCAGGCAAACAAACAACTTCATGGGCGACGTGCAAAAATTCAATTGCTACAACGTCGACGTTGTTGTATGGTTGTTGTTTTCGTTGCTGTTGTTGTCAGCAGCAAATCACTGGCAAAATGCTCCCAGCTTCAACCTCAACTCGGGCCCCACTGCATCTCAGTTCCCACTCTCTCGGAGATCTTCATGATCTTCCCCATTCCCAGTCCCGTTCCCGTTCCGCCGCATATAGTATATACATATCTCTCGGCGAGGCTCGAGTTTTATGCATTTGTCAGGCCACACTTCGGCCTGCGTCGTCATCAAAAATAAAATATAAGAAAAAGCGCAAAAAATGTCAGTCAGTCAACGGCAGTTTGTTACTCCCCACTCGCTTCTCGAGACCCCGGGAAGCTCCCCTCCGAGCGCTTTCTTCCGTCACATTTGTCTGTTTTTCCATGCCCAAGACTCGGCCACTGCCTGCTTTCTGACAAGAGCTGAAATGTATCTTTCACCAAGCCTCAGTCAGCTAGAGATGACAGCGTGACTGAAGATCTATCTTTATTGATTAAGATCTCATGTCAGCAAAGGTGGTTTAAAGAGCACTATATTCCAAAATATTACTATAAACCTAAAATCAGGTTTAATTTACTAGTTTTCTTTACCTTACAAAGTTTTCTTACCCAATTAAAATTGTGTTATAATTGTAAATAACATTTAATATATTGCTATACATAGAAAAATCGAAGGCTTTAAACTTGTTTTATGAATACCTTTTATTTATTTTCTTAGCATTAAAGGCTGACTCCTCTCTGCATCAATATATCGATTACGGACAATCTCCTTCACTTATTCCCTAGCCCTATTAGTTGGCTAATATGATAATAGTCCATACATGTGTCTGAGCCAGGGTTCAGACGTCTCCTGAGAAAGCTGGTTCCCGATCTCGATGCACTGGCCAGGCCGAACTGTATACCCTCAGATCCCCACCATTTCCCCACCCCAACATCTATGCCCCATCCCATCCTTGTTCTCACTGTGATGGAAAACCATTTTCTCTACAACTCCAATCGACGCTCCACTTTTTTGTGCTTTTTTCCTACGCCGTTGTTTTGGTTTTCTGCTTTTTTTTTCGTTGCTGTGTGTAGCTAACATTTTTTATGCTCCAACTCCAACTAAACAATCAACTTTTCAAACTGTTTTTTCTTTCGCTGCCCCCCCGCCACTCGGCGCCCCTCTATTTTTCTCTGGCTATTGCTTTTCCTATTTGCTGTTGGCTGCACTTTTTGACGGCTTTTATTGTTTGCCAATTTCTGGCCCCCGAGACCAGCGAAGCATTCCATCCTCGTACACTATACACTATACCATACTATTCCGCGACGCACTCTTTGCCTCTAATCCAGCACTCACCACTGGCTTCACTCCTGCTCCCAATTGGTTGGGGTACACTTGGAAAAACGATAGTCAAAACTATGAAATATATCACTGAAACTGCAAAAAGATTGGGGATTAAAGTCCCTTAAATGCAAAGTAAAATTGGGATACAATATATTTTATTTATTTTAATATTTGAATATAGTTTTAAGTGATAGACATAAAATCCTTTATGAGTAGGTTTATATATTATACATTAAAATATAACTAATCCATAATCAGTTTAGTCCTTAATCAATTTTATGGATTTCAATTTATTAAAAATCAATTTATGACTTATATTTATTTTAATATTTTTTTTCATTAATCAATTTTAAAGATTTCAATATACTAAAAACTTCTCGATTTATGATTTATATTTATTGTATTATTTTTTTCTATTCGTTTAGAGTTTCTTGCAGTGCAGTCACTCCCCCTGGATCACCCGTCTCACCTCCTCCTCATGGCATCGCAACCATTGTAAATCCGCTAGGCAGTTGAGGAAGCGTTTTGTTCGGCTTGTTTGCCGATCGAAGAAGGTTCGCTGACAGACGGAGAAAGAGCGAAAAAGCGGGGATTACCAGGGGTACTCTTCCCAGATGGAAATCGAGGAGAGAAAAGGGGTTTTCTTCAGATTCTGCTCGTTGCTCGTTTGCCTGCACTTTTCTCCGATCCCCTTCTATTTATTATTGCCCATTCATTTGACTTATTCTCACTGATCTCCGGCTCCAGAGCAGGGAGAAAGAGCGAAAGAGACGGACGGACTGGGAGAAAGAGTCTCGCTCTGCTTGCAAATCGAATTGGTTTGACTTGGATCGGCTGGCTCGATTTAGATGGCATGTCTGGGCATTTGTTGACGTAAATTGGCATTAACCTTCTCGCTGACCTCCTTCCGCACTGCACATTTAAAAGTTTGCCGGCGAGGGAAAGGCAAGATTTGGTTACTGCAATTTATTGATTTTTTATGGGCCAGTTCTATTTTTAAAGAATAAATCTCGAGATCTTTATGGTCAAGTTGTGTTAGAGGGAGATTCGCCAAGGTGCTGCAATGAGAGGTTAAAAGTTCATGGAAGATGTGCTTTCAGTAAAATAACTGTTCTTAACTGTTATACTTTTTATAACGTTTTTGTCTTATCTTTACACATTTTTTGTTTAAATTTGTAGTATAGTTTACTATTTTAAAGCTATTAATAATCTTATTAATAATCTTTATCAAACATTTTCAAGGAATAAGTAATTATTCTGATGTTGAATACGTGTTCTAGTACAAGCATTTTTTCTTCGTCGATCTTGACAGACAGTTTTTTGAGGAAACTTTCCGTAATGACAATTGTATGTTTATCGTTTCGATCAATTTTAACAAAATAATGTGAATTCGGTTTTTAATTAAAGCAAAATTAAAGAGGTAAACTAAATAATCTAGATAAACTACCTTTTGTTAAATATTCTTACTTTTTAAAAAGGTATATAATGAGTTATACTTTTCAAACCTTTTCACACAATTTATCATAAGAAATTTTTAGAAATTCTACGTAAATAGATATTAAATAAATTTAACATAACAATCATGTCTGCAGTGATTTTTAGGACTGGTTTACGGAGCGCCAAACCAAATCCCATTACGCAATAGATTTCAAAGTCTTAACAAAATCGGTCTCGGATGATCTAATTGCCTTGTCGGAAGCTTTTCGACCTTTAACATTCCGCCTGAGTGCAGAATTCGTTTGCCTTTTGCGTTCGTTTATTTTGTCCGCTAGTCGTTTATTAATTAGCGAGTGTCGAAAATATGCAAATCAAACATTTCTTGTACAATTCAAGGCGCGGAGACAATGAGACAAAGTCTCGTGAGAAATCGAGAAATAGAAAATTATAACGCGTCTTAACGCAAAGCAGAGAAACAAAGCAGAAGCGGCGAAAAAAAGATGAAAACAAAAAGTATTTACAGTTAGTTGATTGTGCCCATTTCATTTTGTTAGCTTTTAGATGGTTACCAGTCCGAACCGACCGTCCTCCCCCTTTTTTTCCTATTACCTCCGAAAAACAGACAAAAGAAGCCAACGAACGCAATGTCTCCCAGTGGGGAGAAGAAAGAAAGGGCCCCGAAGAGGAAGCTGGTGGGGCGGGAGAATCGCTGGAAGTCGGAGAAAAAGAAGCCGAGAAGATGTAAAAGAAGAACGCGGGTGGGGCCACCGAACAAACAAGCGAATTATGAACCAATTTACAAATTACCAAAGCCCCCAGAAGGAAACTGAGACACCGGAGAGGGGGTAAGGAGTACAGTGAACCACTGAAAGGCAGACATTCAGTCTGGCAGTCTGTTTTAGAGTCCGATGATGATGCCGCCTGCCCTCAAGGAGAGATTAAGTCCACGCCCCCTTCTTCTACGCAGAAGCCATTGACCAAGTAACGAGTTTCGAGACTCGATTCAGAATCAGAATCAGCCAATCCACTTGCCATGAATTACTGGACTTATTTCCGTTCAAAGAGCTGGGATGATGATATTATTAATGTATTAACTTCTGGAAATATCAATATTTATAGTTCAGAAGAACTTACAAATCAACTTAAGAGGTTTATAGAAACCTGAATATTATAATATATTTCAAAGCTTAAAAATATATAATTTAATACAAGAACTAACAATTTTTGACACCTTCTTTAAGTTACAACAAAAAAGATTATTTATTAGCTTAGATAAATGTTACAATCTTTATAAGATCACATAAATTCAACTCATTAAAATCTGCCGAACCTTTCGCTAACTGGAAACAGACCTGTTCCCTCCGATCATCACCGAGATATGTATTCCTTTCGCCAAAATATCCATTGCAGGCTCCGATGCTCATTATTATTTAGCCGATTTGCTCCTTTTGCTTCCTTGCCTCTTTTCAGCTCAAACTCACTTTATTTGCTTGCGCCTGTCGTCTCGTACTCTTGGCAGATACGAAGACACAACAAGAAAGGAAGCTAGTTTCGGCCAGCCGAAGCTTATATACCCTTGCAGATCATTCCTATTAATTTACAAATCGCAAAAATGTTAAATTTCCTATTATTTCTCTTATTTCCGATCGTTCCTATGGCAGCTATATGATATAGTAGTTCGATTTTGATAAAATTAAAATCGAAATTCGGAAATATTTAAAAAGAGTCATATCCCAGAGTAGAAGAGAATACAATAAAAACCAACGAAGCAATAATTTATTTCCTATTATATTCCCATTAATTTTTGGATCGTTTCTATGGCAGCTATATGATATAGTCGTCCGATTTTAAAAAAATTTATTCGAAATTCAGAATTAGATAAAAAATGGCATTTCCAAAAGTAGGAGGCTCTAGGTTCAAAAACACCCAAGATAAATTTTTTTTGCATTTTTTCCCCGATTATTCCTATGGGAGCTATATGATATAGTTGTCCGATCCGGCTCGTTCCGACTTATATACTACCTGCAATAGATAGAAGACTTTTGGGAAAGTTTTAGCCCGATAGCTTTAAAACTGAGAGACTAGTTTGCGTAGAAACAGACGGACAGACGGACAGACGGACAGACGGACGGACAGACGGACAGACGGACAGACGGACAGACGGACATGGCTAAATCGACTCGTCTAGTGATGCTGATCAAGAATATATATACTTTATGGGGTCGGAAACGTCTCCTTCACTGCGTTGCAAACTTCTGACTGAAATCATAATACCCTCTGCAAGGGTATAAAGATACATACCCGCGGATGGCTCAGCATAAGTGAATATATCTTCGGAGCGGCGGGTTCTTGGAAATTGCGGTCCGCCAGCTGCTACCCAACCCTTCCGCATCTCTCCGCTTTTTCTCTGTCTGTTCACCTCGCGAATTCAATTAAAATGCCGCTCTCCAAGTTCTCGCTCGAATCTTTGGTCTTTGGTCGCGGCTTAGTCTGTTGAACCCGGACGATGCTCCACATCCCGGTTACCAAAGCCCAAAGTGTTATTAATTTGTGAAAGTTCTGCCAGGCCACGCCCCCACATCGCAAAACAAAAACAAACACCTGTTTAAGATACTTGTGTTCAATGGCTCAAGTGCCGCCAGTCGAACAGCATGCCACATTTGAATTACAAAACGATTTGTGTGCGAAAATCAAATTCGATCTTGTCGCATTAATTACGTTAATTTGCTCACGCTCACGCTTCTCGTTATCCGGCAATTAGCATTTTATTGGCCATCGGATCGTTTCGGTTATCGGCCAAGGATATCTTGGAACGGTTCTGGTTCAAGTCACCACTCGGTAGCCTGACTCAGCTGAAATTACCTCATCTTATCTCGCAATTGCCGCTGATAAGATTGTCCCGAAATGATTCAACACTTTTCGAAAGCCCCGAGCGTTGCATAAATCGAAACTTGTTTCCCTTTCTCAGTTTTCAATTTCGGATTTAATAATCTTCCTAGAGAGAGGCTGAAGTAAAAATTAATTTGCCAAAAAACAGAAAAACAAATAGCCCGGCTCCAGCCAACAAAAGATACAAATAGTTGCAGCCGGAGATACACAGATACAAGGCATATGCGTGTGTGTGGTTGTTGCTGCTGCTCATTGTGCAGTTAATTTGTTCAAGCGCTCAATGCGTCAATACCATTTGACTTTCACTTATTTGCCCCACTCGCCACTGCAGACACCCGAATCCGAACAATGGAGGAGGAGGCGCAGATACAGATACATCAGATACGGATATAAGCAACGATAGAGGGCGACGAGCTGCCAGGAAGCTGATTATGCAATAATCCGATGTCAGGGGAGAAAATGTCAAAAGGTACCCCATAGAAATGGAGGTAGGGTGGAAATTTTGGAAATTTCAAAACATTTTTTTCTAAATTTAATATGACAATAAACCTAAGTCTTCTACGCAAACTGATAATTGAATTACGAAGGTCAAACAACTTAAAATTAACTAGTGATAATAGAGATAAATAATAAAGATCAGAAATAGCAAAATTATTATTTTGAAAATAAGACGATTTAAACTATTTATATTTAATATACAGTATACATTAGGGTAACTTATTTTTCATAAAATAAATACATTTTTTTTTAAAAATACGTTTTATCTAGATTTTTTTTTAGATAAATTACCTGCAATGAACTCCAGACTCCACCAGATCTAAACAAGAAAAATGTATTTTCCAGCCTCGTCAGCTTTCCCTTATAAATAAAAAGTGAGCGTTCTTGGCCTGGGATAATGACCTCAAACTGATACTGTCACTTTCAGATGTAGGATTTTCACCCACCACTCTGGCCAGAGGGAAATACTTATGCTCCCAGACATTTTCTTGACTCATATGTGATTCATTCTATGCGTTCGCCCCTCTCAGTATTTCCCCCTACCAAGAAATGTTACAGATACAACAACTATCTGTGAGATACGATTTCCATTGGGTCGCAGTTGTTGCTGCTGTTGTTGTTATTGTTTGGCGCGAGCAATTGATGTTGTAACATGGCTACCACGAGTGCAACATCCCCCTGGCCCCCTTGGCCACCCTCGGCACTCCCCCAATCTGAAAATGTGTGACATAATCTGTGCAGACTTGGATGTTGTTGCTGCTTTTTGGGGCTGCTGCTGCTGTTGCTGTTGCCGCTGCTGCTGCAGTCTCACTCATTCAATAAGTCAGTCAGAGTCCAAGACGCCGGCGAGTTCAATGAACCGGCGAACGAACACCACCGCTTGCTTTTGTGTAAAAACCAAAACCAAGCAGCACCAACGAACAAAAAGAAAAAACTTAAATATTTTTTGCTGCCTTTTTGGTCGAATATGTTACAAATTTTGTGTTTCTCTCTTTCGACTCAAAAGTTTGTTAGTTTTGCCCGGTTCGCTCGTTGGCAGGCGACTCTGTGAAATCACTTACTGGTTTTTATGCGACCAACAGCCAAACAACCACAGTGACAACAACAACCAAAACGGGCGACAACAACACGAGCAACCGCCTTATGAACAAGTGTAAATTTGTTGGCCGCACGTTACTCATTTGGCAGCTTCGCACCTTTTTTCGAATAATCCTCCACTTAAGGTAGCAACATCGACTTGATTACATGTTGCTCAAAAAAGCAGAAAATATTTTAATTTAATAAAAGTGCACATCACAGAAATGGTTAAGTAAGTAAGATATTTTCGAACTTAAAGACCTCCTAAGGGAATCTAAGAAAAGGTAAAAAAGTATCAAACTCTGTATTTAAATATCTAATTTTAAATACTATAAGTTCATTACTATTTAAATTATTTGTTAAAAATACATAAGTTGAATATTTAATAAATAAAAAAGTTTTGTGAACATTCAGTTAGATTCTTACCATTTGTAAGGATATCATCTTAAGGTTATTTATAACACCTTGACAAATGAAATGCATTAGCTCACCTATTCAACAGTAATTTTCCATAAAAGATTCTCGCACCACCAAAACACCTTATAGACAACCTTGCCTTTGTTTGCCTTATTGTTAAGTATTTTTTCATATTTCTTTGCTATTTACCGACTCGCTGCGATTTCTGCCCAATGAAACAGCATTGAGACGTCATCCGATCACTCTCGAGTCTTGGAGACCTTATTGACTATATAAACGGTGCGCACATAGAGATATTTCTATAATTACTAAACAAATGCCAATGTCAGGCCAATGCAACAACTGCAGCCGCCGGTGGCAACAATCACTCGGGATATTACAACAGCAAACAATCATAATTATATGGCAGTCTTGGGCCGATCTCAGTTCAGGCGGGTTTAGCTGAGTGTGGCCGACTTGGGTGGACTTGAGTCGGTTTAAAGCGGTTCCCGCTGCCGTTTCGCCGCTTCACACTTTTGCCTGTGGAGGGAAAACCTAATGCAAGACGATCTACGACCGCAGTCGCGGAAGATTGAAAAACATTTCGTAAAATAATTGTTGAGAAATTTGTATGGCCAAGAGAGCAATTACGAGGCGAACCAGACCAGCCCGAAAGCCCACGACTTCCCCAGCCAGCTGCTGCCGCACCGATCCCCCTCGGCGCCCTAAGCCCCCGCCCCTGCGCCCTTGTGTCGCCCCCTCTTCGCGACGAAGCTCACACCATGGGCCGCTTAATGACCCTATTTTAATTTCAAGCATCGCTTGTCCATCGCACTTTGCGGAATTTACATTATACGCATACATATTTCTCAGTCGCTTATTTCGGTTTTCGTATTTTTTTCCTTTTCTTGTTCCATGCTTTTTTTGTAGCTTTTGAAAAGCCGCCCTGGAAACGAAGAACAGTGGACTGGAATATGTTTTCTAAATATTTTAAATTATAAAAAATGTAAGGCAGGACACCTACATTACATTCAACAATGTAAATATTTCATTTTTGATAAAAAAAGATTTTTAAATTTAAAAAAATAATAATTGTTATAGATTTTAAATGAATATAAAAAGTACAACACATTTAAAAATATATTAATAGTCGACTTTTTTAAAAACGGATTTTTGAATAAGCCACACTAAGAACAAATATATGATTACTTGCGACCCGTTTATAAAATTGGTATCTTTGAAATTGTATTTTCGAAATAACGCCAAAGGTTATTTCTTGATTTCATAGTTCTTAAATAAAAATGTATTTAAACCACTGTTCGAAACTGTGTTGGGAAACTTTTTGATTTCTTAGTTCTTAATCCAAATTATTGTTTAACCACTGTTCAAAAAACTGAGTTGACGGTGAAGAAGCGACGAAGCAGAGTTGACTTTTGGACGCTAATATGACGACGATCTTGGCCTTTGGGCGAGGCGGCCATCAACAGCAGCAACAACAGCATTATCAACAACGCTGAAAACAATGAGAGCAACAACAACAGTAACAAGAGCTAAGGAAGCCAGAAAAAAAATTATTTAAGACAATGGAAATTCATTTCATTCGCTGGGACTGAGACAGACTTCTTGGCCAAAGGCAAGGTCTCTCCGGTGGGATCCCCGTTTTCCCCTTTCCACCTTTTCCCCGTTTTCCAACCTTGCTCACCTCACCCTCTGAGAAATTAGCTGCTTCAGTTATTATTATTATTGTAGCTGTTGTTGCTGCCTTCCGACTGGGCAGACGTTTCTATATCTATATAAGTGATCGTCGTAGCTGGCACTTCATGTTTGCCTTTCAACTTGTCTGTCTTCTCCTCTCCAGCTATTTTTTTTCTTCTGTTTTTGCATCCGCTTCCGCAACAACAATTATTGTATTAGCAACAACAACGAAAATTTTGTTACCCAAGAGATTTAAGTTTTTTTTTTTCGCCGCCCCCCTTAGCGAAGTTTGACCTCAAAAATGAAAAGTTGAAATGAAAAATATTTAATCTAATGTGAAAATCGCTGGAGCGTCATCAGCTTTTCCACCCCCTGTTCACCTTTTGGAACTGATAATGACGACACGACAAGTTTTCGTTGAGAGTGAGAAATTGTATCACTCGGCGATTGTTCTCCACTTTAAAGACTCCTCCCCGTCACTTAGATAATTATATGAATTCAGAATTTTGTTGGGAAGTTTAATGGTTTGACAGAACTTTTTGTGGCTCGTTGTTGTTCTCATAAATCAGCAAAATCTCATAAATGTAACCAGAATGCGACAGTTTCGTTGTTTTGATTACTCATACGCATAAATATTTATTAGCATTGATGATTATCGGGAGAAGGGGGCGGGAAAAACACCCAAACAAAGACCCAAGCTCAGTCACATGATCTTGATACACCGAACAAAAAGTAGAGGAAATGAAAATGATATTCTTTGAATTTACTATACTTTCATATTTCATTTCATATTAATTTTTATAACAATTTATTAATTTAATATTTAAATAGTACAACTCATACTTTCATTTTTTTCAGTGCATTCAGTGCATCTCTCTCCAAATCAGCGATCACTGCACCCGCACATGCACTGAACTGAATTGTTCGTGATTATTATCATGCCGTTTTAAGCTTTGCTTGATCATCGCCATCCAGTGCACATTTGAGTGATTTACAAAACTGACTGGGAAAAAAGGGGGAGGCGAATTGTTATTCTGGGAGGTTGAGGTGCTGCCTAGCCTCTTGTGCAATTTTAATAAATATTTACATTTGTTTCAAACCAATTTGCGCAATTTGTGCAGCTGCCTGAGAAGATCTAACTCGTTGAATAAGCGGTTCTATTGAGCTGCATAAATTAATAAGCGAGGTTCTCTTGAAGAGCTTAAAGTCTAGCATTTAAGAATATCACAATAAATCTGAAAAATATTATATTATTTAATTTTTTTTTAGTATTAAGCTGTTAATATAACAAATAACAATAATTTTGAATGATTTGTATGCTTAATATTTGTTATAAAAATACAATTTTATGCGTTGAGTTGCTTACGGAATTAATCAGAAGTTTGTAAAATAATTAGTTTTTAAATCTTTAACCTTTTTTTAAACTTTTTTATCGGCCCCTCACGGGCAAATATCGTTTCATTGTTTTTTATTTGGCGTGCGCTGCTCATTTGCCAAACAATTTATGACAAACAATTGCAATGAGTAAATCCGATGAGGTGGGGGGGCTTAATGGGCTGCATGGGAGCCAGAACTTCTATTAAAAGTTGTTCGACTGCCATCAGTTTGAGCTAACTGAGGCCAAACCTGGCTCACAGACAATGCACACGTGTGAAATGAATGACTTCGTGTCACCCACTACCCCCAAACCTTATTCATGTGACAAACAGATGTGCGATTAGCAGATAAGTTTCCCTTTTCGCCTCCCATTCGCTCCGAAATAACCCCTAAAATGGCAGTCTGATGGATATGCCCATTGATATCTTCAGCCAGAGACACAAAGAGCGAGCAGTTCCAAAAGGGGGGATCCGGGGGATGATCTCCTCTATTTTTATCAATGGCCTGCCTTCGTTGGCCATAACCAAAATTGGAACAATCAAGGCATAGGCCCAGCAACAGATGCCGGGCAGCAACAGCAACGAAAATAGTCTGGAATGCGACTAAATTTAGGCAGAGACAAAGATATGTTCTGGAAAATAGGGATGGATACACAGAGAAAAATAAAAACCATTAGTTCAAATAAATCGCACATTAGGACATTTGCAGTAATTTATAACATTCCTGGAGGTCTAAAAGATATTGAAATTAAAAAAGACTAAATTCTTAAGAATTAAAGAACCTATCAGTTGTTAAAAGTTCATCAGTCTGATGTGAACTTCTGTTTTAGAAAACACACACCCTATTTTTTAATTTTAAAATTAAGTTTTTAAATATTTTTTCTTGAACTTTCTGTGTAATGTGTAAATACTGGCATGAGGGACATGCACTTACACATGTTCCAGACGAACTCAGAGGGCGATCTCTCGACTTCGCCTCGTTCCGAGTGTGCGTATTAATAAAAGAAAGTGCAATGAATTCCCAAATATGTTAAATTGTCTGCCAAACAAAGGAACCCAAGGGCGGAGACGGCGGGGTGATGGTGATATAGGGGGAAAATGGGTGGTGGGGCCCCAATAACATGTGTGCAACAGATACTGAATGCGATTCAGGGAGTCTCGGTCTCACTTTCCCCTCTTTTTCCTATATCCCATCCCGATGAAGTCTGCTCTGGCGTTGGATCGTAATTAAAATTGAAGTGGAGGCACTAAATTTAACAGCCCTCAATGATGAGGAGGATCAGGAGTGGGAGTGGAACCGAAAGATCGGTAAAAGAAACTTTCCTTCTTATTCGATTTTTATGACTAAAAGAATGAACAAAGAATTATACCCTTTATACGAAATTTGTATTATTCATAATACCTTAAGTACAACGATAATATGATTATTTAATCTTTATGCGATGTTTATAAGCACATTTTCCAATTTTACTTTAAAGAACTTACTCACTTATTTTTAAAGGTATACAACCTGTCCTTTTATGACCATCAAATCGTCTTGTAATCATTACTTATTCCTTTGTTCCCTTAGTTTAATCCGTGTTTCGGACTCATTTGCCGAAAACAAACTTTCCCATTCATGTCTTTCAACTGTATACACACATTATGCGATATGCCACGCCCATCCACAGCCCATTACATGGCCCATCATGCAATTAGTGGTACCAGGCCCCCCTAGACAACCCGCCCCTCTGAGTTAACCGCTGTTCACGAACTTCCTTGCGGCTGCCACATATGAGTAAATATAAGTGAATTCGAGTGCGAGTTTCTGGTAGCGGAGCACAAAGCAAACTTGAAGCCAAGGATGGACATGGGATAGGAAATGGCCGAGGGAAATGGGGAATACCCTCGCCGGACCAAAAGAAAAGTAAAAACTCAAATGAAAAATCATACAAAAGGCGCATAAATTAGCAATGGTCTGTAATTCCAAAAAGGGTCGACCGTCTCGCAAAGTGGCAGGGAAAATTTTCATAAATATTTTTTCTACAGAGAGCATTGGTCTTTAGGAAAAGGGTAGCCTGGCAGTTACAGTCGGCGTGCCTGCGACGCATTCATTAGTTTAATATTAAAATAGTCATCATAAAGTGGTAGCTAAAAGTCCGAAACAATGTGCAGCAACAACAAGCCAGAGGATCAGCAAAGAAGGCAGAAAGAGAAATATCAGCAAGTACTAAGGGCCAAGATTTATGAACTGCAGTCAACGAGGCTTAGTAATAAACAGCACAGGTCAAAGTGATAGTAAGAATGCAAGAATAGCATTAAGTGAAATTACATTAAGTAAAAATAGGGAAAAATATAAAAAAAATGTACATGGCATGTAATGAAATACATATTACGTTAAAATATTTTAAATAAGATATTAAATTCGATGAACGGTACGGATTCGGAAAATTAATATTTCCCATTTATAAATATTATAAATTATAAATAAAAAATTATTATATATAAAAAAATAATAAAAATTATAATAAAATATGTTTTTGAATATTATAATAATTTTAGAAACCTAAATCTTTCTGACCTGAAAAAATGCTTATGAAAGAATTATCTCTAAAATATTATTATTACATAATTCAAAACTATTTAATTTTAAATTTAGCCAATAATGTGAATAATTTTGACCGAGACTGTTAGTATCTATGTGAGTTATCTCCAGCTGTGTGTGTGCGTCTTGGAGTCGTCTCAAAGTCGCCGCTCGTCGGGCATCCCCTTAAAATCCCCCTTTTCCTACGATTTTCTCGCCCTACGGGGATCAATGAACTGTTTACGAATGTAGCCAGGCACTCGTCTCTGCACTCAGATTCAGATTGAGATTCAAACTCGCAGTCACTGTACATTATATGTATATAAATAGTGGATACGTGTAGGTGCTAGGGCAAGTTCTGTTCAGTTCGAGATAAGTATTGTGATATGCCGCCATATCACCCATGCATATTTATGAACTCGGCAGCAACGGTCGCGAATGACCTTGAGGCACTCGAGGCCCATAGCTAAAAGCGAAAAGTTTCCCAGGTTATGATGGGATAAATAGTCCGAGGAACTACTAATTAATTTTATGGAAGGTTTTTTTCGAAAATAGAAGTGGCTCTTCTTCATCCATTAAACCAATTTAAATGATTAATATTTAGAAAACATATTTTAAGAAATTTACAAATAGTCACATTTAATATATAATAACTTATCATATTACATTAAGATTTAAATTGATTTGTATCCTTTTTGGTCTTAAAAAGGTTTTATTTCAACTGGTATGGTCCTTAAGAATTAATTTATTTCCTTATTTACACAAAAACCACCCGATAAAGGCTTGAATTATTCCGCTTAACTCCAAGGTATTCCCCCTTGTATTCTGTTGTTGAAGTCTACTCATCCTATTCTATCAACCATAGAAGGTCTCTACTCTAAGTCAACACAAATCAGTTGTCAGCCATCAAAAACGGTGGAGCCCCTGCTCATAATTATTCAAATTTGCATTTTAAAAAAACAATTAAACCGAGAAAAGAAGGAAGCAAAAGAACCCCTTTTCAAGCCAAACCAAAACGAGACGAGCTCCACTCAACGCAACAATTTCATTGTGATAGATCAATTGTCTGGGCCCCCGGGAGGCAGCCGAAGAGGAAGCCTTCCCTATAGCTATATCTTTCGGATTCCTCCGTTCTCTTTCTCTTTAGGAATTGCCCAGACAACGCGTCAAATCTTCGGCTTGACTCTTGGCTTTTTTGCCTTGGCCCGCAGCCCAGTCAACACTTTTCCACCGAGCATTCCATTTTGGGTTCCATTTTTTCTCCTGCCCGGTTTCTTTTTCGTGCTCCAGTGAATCTTTGCTGTCTCGATTTGGTCTTGGTCTTGTACTTGGTTTTCTTTTACCTTGCTTTTCACCTGTCCGTGTCCGTCGTGTGGAAATCATGTGAAAACATGTGGCCGCCAGTCAAGCAGTCAGCCAGTCCAGTCACTCACTCATCCATCCACTCATTCAGTTAGCCAAGTTTCATCTAGAGCCGCAGCAACAATGGGGATCAACAAATTAAAGTAATTTCCTACCGCAACGTTTCCACCAGTTTACACTTTCTGAAAGGTTAAGTTCGAATTTTTAACCATTTCAAATTGGCTCTTCGAAACTCTTTGGTTTTTCTTTCAAGAGGGTATTGCCATATTTGTTACTTTGGGTTTCTTTTAAATATGCTCACTGGACGTCGGTTGATTTTCCTCGGATTTCTCAATGCGTTAATTGGAGCTTTTCATATGCCAAGTGCATGGCCATCGGCTGCGCTAGGCAACTACAAAATTACAAGACAAAGACTATCAAGTTGATATGTCAGCCCGATTCGATGACTCGTAGAAAATATACTGCCTATCCTTTAAGCATTTTGCTTCAACAATTTTGAATGGCGAAATTTAACTGATTATAAATAAAGGATGCAAGATATTGCCATTTAAATTATATTTTTGTTAACTTTAAGCAAGTTTTATTTATATTAAGAGTTAAGAAAATTATTTTCAACATTTATAACAAATAAATAAAATAAATTTTTAACAAAAATTCGAAAAATAAAACAACATTTTCCAATCATTACGTGATTTGATTTGCATAGTTCTTTCAGCACCCTGCCAGGCAATCCAATACGTAAACCATTCTCGAGGCCCCGCGGTGTCGTCATCACGGCGTCATCTCTGCCTCGCAAATGGTGTCAATCTCACGAGCCGTTGGAAATTAATAAAGCGAGTCAACGGCGGTGGCAGCGTCATCTGTATCCGATAGATACATTGGCTCATAAGCATAAATAATGCGATCGCAGTGGAAAATCTAGCTGTGACTGTGCCGCTGCCTTTTCAGTTATGCGTCAGCCAATCGAGGGGGCGGCATGGGGGAGGGGGCGTGGCCGGAGCTTTGACTGACATTTATCGCCAGCTTCAATTGTTGCTGCTGCTGCCGCTGCTGCCCGGCAAAGAGTTGCAACATAGTTTGTTTTTCTTTTCTGTTTTTTAGAGTTTTTGGTTGTTTTTTTTTGTCGGTTTCGGTTTTCGTCTTTTCGATTTTGTGTTTTTGTATTTCGTACTTTTTGGTGGCTGACGACGGCGACGAGGCTCAACGTTTTGGAAAATTTAGCACAAGGTTGCCACAAAGCAGCCAGCAAAATGAGCAATTGTGGCAACACAGTCGAAGTTGAAATCACTGTGGACGCCCGTCCACGTAGTAACGAATCTTGAGTTGCACCCAATGGTTTTGGTTTCAATAATCCGGAAATAAGATATACATAAGTGAGAACCAAACCTTTAGCATTCAAAGTGTAATAAAAAATTGATTCCTTTTACAAATTTTTTCATTCGGCAAGCTACAAAATAAAATACCTATAACAGCTAAACGCATAAATATTTTGCTTAAGTAACATTTTTGTATCAGTTAAACAGATAACTGAGAATTTTTTCAAAATAAACTCCGTAACGCCGCTTTCTAAACACCTAACCTATTTCAGACCGTTCTGGTCTTTCCCCATTCACCTTCAACATGCGTTTCGATAACGTCATTGACCCTCCTTTCGAAGAATAGTCGCTATAAGCTGGTGGTAACATTTGAACCATTCGACGAGAACAACATAAAGGGTTCAAAGGCGAGGTTGAGAAGATCAGGAAATAATAAAAATCAAAAAATGTACATTATAGATATGCACATTAAGGGATATTTTGAACATTGTACATTTTATGGCTAAATCTTACCGAAAATCTTAAGAAATGTAAAAGGAATATAGTTTTGCAAATTAAATCATAGTACATTAATTTATAAAAAATATTTTCTTAGGATGGGATATTTTGTATAATGCATTAACAAAATTTAGCTTTTCCTCACATTATTTGTTTTTTTTTTATATTAGAAAATTTGGATATTAGAGGTGCGTTCGTCACTGTTTTTCTAACTCGGTAAGAGGTTTTTTGTTTGATTGAAATTGAAGCTGCAAAGCGCCAATGCACCAAAGTTGTTGCATTCAAATCGCTGTAGTAGTTGTTGCCCAAAATCGTAAATAAATAAATACTTAATTATGTTGTTTTGGCCGCACAGCTTTTGGCTCGCCAAAGAACTGGAAGTCGAGGCAGGGAGAAACACATTGCGCATACGCCATGTTCAACAACACGATCAGCACTCGCGGAGCTGAGGTGAGAATCGAGACCTTTTCTCAGCCAATCGCTCAGGACAAGAGTCAAACACTTGTTGCCAATTAATCAGGCACTTGACTAGTAAAGTTAAGACGTGTCGTAATCATTGCGTATACGACTAGAAGGCTTGAATGAAAATGGCGAGAACGAAAAGTAAGTTTCATGGATTTGAAATAAAACCAACTGTACAATAAGTCTTAATCCTATTTTCTACTTTAATAGAAACGAATTTTGTAATGGAATGTAATGAGATTAATTATATCTAAACCTTATTATTTTAACTTTTTGAAAAGAAAAGATGTGCAAGTTTGTACATTGAAACATTGAAACTGGATTGAAAAAAGCTGCATTTTGTTTAAACTATTAGATCTTATCCCTCATGTACTTGTGCTTACAATACCTCACTTAATCTGCCATCTAGAATCCGATGGGCAACACTTTCGGTTGCAAAACGCCATTGAAACGACTCAGCGGAGTGTGGTAAGCATCCACAGCCACTGACAGCTGCTTACGGCTTACTGATGCTGCTGCAACAGCTCCACCTACAGCCAAGATGCTGATTTGCGGCAAGAAGGGGGAGAGCAGCAGCATCCGCTGTTACTTCAGAACGAAATGGAAAAACAAATGCAATGAGACTGATGCCAACGACCGCAAACGTGCAGCGACAACAACAAAGGCAGCGCTCCAAAAAATGCAGCAGCCAAACAAACCACTCGACTGGGATCGGAATTCGCTTCCTCCCCCTCCCCGTCGAAGGTCCCCCTGCGCCCCTCGAGTGTCACGGACCGGAAGTAAAGACGTGCCAGCAGAAGTTGCGAATTGCTGCTGCTACTTTTGCTGCTGCTGCTCCGATGTTGCTACTCAGCCACTGCTGATGTTGCTGCATCTGCATCTGCGGCGCTCGCGAAAGCAGGAAAGCAGCAGCAAGTGCCAGTCGCAAAGTTCTCTGCATTCTCTAGGCGATTAAGGGATAGGGTACACTGAGAAAAAGGGCTAACATTAATTATTCCAAAGTTCTATATATGTACATCTTCACAAAAAATATCTGTAAATAAATAAAAATATTGTTGTTACCTTACTTCAGAAAAAGGTTACTTCAAAAACTAAGAAAAGTATCTGAAAATTCTAAAAGACTTCTATTTGATGTATTTATTTTATTTGATATTTCTTAAGTATAGTAATATTTTTTAGGGAGACTAGAAATCCAGAAGTCACTGAAAATCGAATGCACATTTTTACCAGTGCAACGCCTCTCTTAGCAGAATAAAGTTCGGCACACAAAAAAAACTTTCAAGTCAGCTTTGCACTTCCCCTCAAACTAAAACTAAAATCAAAGCCGGGCTGAGAGCGAAGCAGTTTCCAAGCATCATCATTTGCCACATGCCTCCTCGTCCCTCCCTCTTCTCCACAGAATTCGCAGTCTTTTCTCCGCTGTTCGCCTGTTACAATTTTAAGCTATTTTTATTGAAAATGAGCGATATTCTCAGCCGGAGAAAGAGCGACAGAGATGCTGAGCAGCAGAGTTGATAAAACTGTGTTAAGTGCACACTTTGGGTTTTCACGATAAAGCAGCAGGCCCCCGAAATCCCCTCGAAAACTTCGTTCTTGGAGGGTTCCAGGATGGCTTCATTGTCACTGAGTTGCGGAGACAACTTTGCTCCCAAAGAAAACTCAACGAATTTGAATGATTCTCTCTCAGATATACAGACACGGGCACATAGACGCTTTCCTATATACTTGCATATTCCCAGAGTGCAATCTTCAAGACCCCTCTCTGTTTGTCGTGATTTGTTTTCAAACAAAAACTGCGCTTATTACGTCAGCCCCGATGCATTAGAAGCTTCTCTCCAGAAATACAGAGGAAAGAAATTGGGGAAAGGGGCCATTCGAGGAGGGGCAGCAGTGGCAGCCGTTGCTTTTTAAGCTGCTCACACTCAACCCAGCGAAACTCAGCTCGCGCACACAGCTGCCAAGTGGCCGAGACTAAAAACCGAGCACCGAAACAGCACCAGAGAAACAGATATGGGGACAGAGACACAGAGGCCCGATGTTCTGACAGTAGATTTATATACAGTGGACCCCTAGTAGGGTGGATCATCTCGAGGGGAAAGTTCTGGAAAATAAATGTACTTTATTATCATCAACCTTAAACATATGGCATATATTGTTTTGAATCAATTTCACATTCTTAAGAACACAATATCAGAAAATAGTTTAATATTGCTTAGCAGAATACATTACTTCCAAGGGATTAATTGCATGTTATTACGATTTAATAAAACTGTTTTTATCATTAGTTATTTTTAACTATTTCCAAATTAGCAATCTTAAATAATTAAGTTTGATTTTAACTTTTTAAACTACTTTTCTTATTAACGGGAAAAACGTAAACTTTACTTACTACGTTAAGGCCTTAAAAGTAATTAAAGGATTTATAAAAATCAATTATAGAAACAATTTAAATAAAGTAGTATCAAAATGATAAACATTTTAAAACGATTAACTTTTTTTCCTTTTTTTCCAATATTATTCAATTATATTTTAAAAGAGCATATAAAATAAGGGAGGCTTCAAACGAAAAACATTCGAATAATTTCCTTACAATGCTTGTTGTTTTCCAGGTTTTGTCCGGGGAGTTTTTCCTGTGCGAGCTTCTGCTTCAGCTGCTGTTTCTGCGACTGCATTTCGCCTCATTTCGATTCATTTGCGCTTGTCTCTGAGCTAACTGCCCTCCTCGCTCCGGCGTCCCCTGAATCTCAGCCTCATTCCTGGACTTCCTTTGGCTTTGGTGTGCGTGTGTGAGTTTGGGTTTCCCTGTGGCTTTTGTGTTCTGCAACTCAGCTCCTCCATTTCCAGTTTTCGCACATCTCGCCCCGTGAGAACCCAGAACCGAAAACCCAAAACCGAGAACCGAGAACCCAGAACAGAGAGACGAGAGAACCCGAGTGGTGCGCTTCCAGCACAAATGTATATAGACGAAACGCCTCCAATCCAATTCGTAGCCCCCGATTTCTGTGAGTGGAGTGAGCTGCTGGCCATTTCTGAACGCCTGTTCTCAAACGACTCAAACTGAGAGAGAGATAAAAGCATGCTGTGCAAGATGATGCTTCTGTGTTGATAAGGCCCCCCGATTGTCACAGTGTGCGTCTGTGGAAATTGAGCACAATTCCTATACGCACCAAGTATCTCGTGGATAGCCCGCCACCTACTTATGTACTTTGGGATTCATCCGTAGGCCGAGATTGAGATTGAAGCCGGGGTACTAGGCAAGGAAAAGAAAAATACTTCTTTGAGTGAATTATGAAGTTGTCTTCGGCCGTTACGTGGGTGGTGGTTTTCCCCTTGGCTCCATCATCCCACCAACCCTCCGCTCTTTAAGTCTCGATTTATTGTTGTACTTAAAACAGAGTCACATCTCTGCTAGGCCCCTCTTTACAAAAAATACAGCACAGAACAGACGACTTTGTATGGCGAAGAAAGAGTTTTCATCATCGGGAAATGCCCCGAAACCGTTAGCTGGATCATAAAATAGAGATGAAAAGCCTCGAAATGCTTTTTTTCGTCGTAGCTGTAAATGCAACTGACACACAAAGGCAGTAAGACGCACCGCGATCACGAGCTGAAAATGGTTGTGGATGTGACTGGGGAAATGGAAATGGAAATGGAGCTGTTGATGCCGGCCAAATGCAAATGCATTCTTCTGGGCCACTCTAATGATCACCACGATGACAATGATCATAATGATGCGGCTTTTGATGACGGACCGAAGCCAGTGACTTGGTGTTTGGGGGGAAAGGTCTGGAAGAGTCCAATAAAATCTGAGCTTGACATCGTTTATCACTCACTTTTTCTCGGTCTACGGGTCATACAATATGTTTTTTAATGGGTTAGGAAAACAAAATTGGAACTTCAATTTCTTTAAATAAATAAATAGTAGACCAAATAAATTTAAACAAGTATATTTATAATCAGAATTAACGAATCAAACTATTTTCAAGCCTAATATGGTATTTATTTAAAAGTATTTTATATTTAAACATTATAATATTAATCAAAACCATTTTTATATTTCTAAGAACAAACACAAAAATTTCTAATATTTGATAAATGTAATCAAAAATTATCTAAAATAATAATTATTCAATTATTTAAAAACAAATAAAACTTAATTATAATACAAAAGAAGCATTTTTGGAAACATGTGCATATGCCTTTAATAAATAAATCCCACAATTTGGCCTTAGCAACTTACAAATGCAAATAAGGAAATATTTAAGATATGCAGTTATGACCCCCGAAAATGTCTCATCTGCATGTCCGGCAATTGCAGTTGCTCCTTTGACATCCAACTACGGCAACTCGTCCGTTTGCAGATGAGGCCGAGATGAAGCCGGCCGATAGATGATCCCATCTGGGGTTCAGCCTGGACTTTCACTTCGCTGGCTCACAAATTATAGCTAATTATGCAGCATCTTAGCCGAGATTGGGCAACTCCTGGCCGGCAAGTCTGCAATTTGGCCATGTGGTTGGGGGCTAATGCTGAGGCTAAAAAAGACTGAGGCTGGGGCAAATCTGGGGCCGATCTGGTCATGTGGGTTTTTTGCCATGAGCCAGAAAGGCAAACAAAGCTTAGGCCGTAATAACTTTGTTTGAGCCGCGCTGCAGTTTGAGGCCATTATAACAAAATTTTTGTTTGCAAAATATTCCGACTTTCATTTTCAGTCGGAGAGCTGCGTTGAAAGTTGATTTGCAGATACACTGTATCTCTTGGACTGATCGCGTTTTGCTATTACTTGCCGTTACCCGGCTCAAGGTCAACCCACCTGAAACTGTTGCTAAGTTAAAGAATGCGTTGACAATATTTTTTGTTCAACTTAATTAAAAGGCAAACAGCACAGCTCGCTCGAAACAAAGCGAAAAAGTACGGGGCACAGATAGAAAAATAAAAACAAGAAAACCGAAACTGATAAAATGTTTTATCAGCCAGCCAGCGCGGAGACATTAACCACGATAATTATACAAAACATGTGAGCCGTTGTGCGGACCTGCAGACAATTGGAAACAGGCCGTAAAGCAAAAGCAAAGTCGACCGCAGATAGAGATACAAATTGTATCTAGTGCAGCGGTGATAAGCGGAAGGGCCACGTGTGGAATGTGGGGCGCAGACTATCTGTAGATAGATATGTATCTTCTAGCGGTAGTTCAAGGAAATGTTCTGCTCAGACACTCAGATACGCAGATACTACGCCCCACCTATCGAGGCAGAGACCAATTTGCAAATACTCGTCGCGCGAACATGAAACTTTATCTCGCTGCTCTCGGAACGGCGATAAAAATCAAATTTTGATAAGCTCCTAAATTATGTATAAAACGAACGATCCGATCCCAAGGGTTTATCTTTCGCTTTTGCACCGCGCCAGCTTATCGGGCGGTCTTTATCTCAGTCATTTCACAACGTAATATAAATAAACTCTTCGCAATAATTTGCCTAATTATAAGACGTTTTATGACTTCTTAAAATATTTATTTTCGTTTTATGGGTTTCTTATTAAAAGACGGGTTGTCTTATGATGGTACCCTTTTAAAGAAGGATTATGGATAATTTATAAGAAAAATAAGATAATTTTCTACAATAGAATATGAAAATAAAAATCAACGAATCGGCCTAAGAACTTCAAAAAATTAGTACTACGGTTTTTGCAAGTGCATTTATTTACTAACAAAAAATAAGAAGCACTCTGCAAGGGTATAAGAACGGCTAAGTTAGTTGGGATCGGAATGGGTTTCCGTCCTTTGGCATCACATCACCCCAACAGGTTTCGATCGGTCATCCGGTCCTTAACATCCTCCTCCTCGAGCGGTCGATTCTGCTCCCGTTGCCGCTTCTGTCACCAGACGGCGTTTCCAGTGCACTTCGCCCCAACTCCTCCCTGCGGCAAAGAGCGGTCATCATCATCGTCATCGGCTAAACCATCGATGTGTGTGGCCCCGTGGACAGGGTCTTAAAACTGGGATGGGAACTCTGGACGGAGAACTGAACTGGGGACTCTGGCTCAGTTGTCGGCGCCGCTGGAATGTTGTTAGTTATAAAATGGCCACAAAATCATAACGCGGGCGTGGGCTGCCACTGGACTCCGTCGCACTGCTCTTTCCTCCTGCACTGCGAGATAAGTCGAATACAACTAGATTTAAATTTTTTATTTTAACAGTTTCACAGTATTTTTAAAATTCTAAAATATTGTGGATCTAATGTAATGGGTATTTGTTAATCCTTTATCATGTTACCAATTTTATTTGAATTTTTCAGAAGTATATGCAAATTTTTATTATCAATTTAAGGTTGACATCAGTTCCTAAAATATATTTAAAGCATTTAAAACATTATATTATCTTTTAATAAATATACAAACTTAACTTGAAAACTAATCTGAAATTTTCTCTATCTGTGGACCCAAAACCCCGAAACTGATATAACCGATGACGAGTTGCTGCCTCTGTCGAGGTCTGTGTCCAGAACATACATATGTTCTGGTCGGCTCTCTCCCACAGCATCCACGCATTTTCGGATGGTTCGTCTGGGGGTTTTTTTAATGGAACCCGGACCGCTGGACTGAGTGTGAATTGAAATGTATTTTTTACATACCCGTACATGTGTTCTATGCCAGTCGATTGGATCTCGAAAATCAAATCAAAACTCGTCGTCGTTTTATGGCTTTTTAGAAACTCTAGGAACTCGTTTTGTTCGATTTGGTTCTGTTTTGTTTTCCCTCGGTCTCTGTTTGTTGTTCTCGTTATTATTATTATTTTTCTATTCCCATTTCTATGTGTCGGCGGCGTTGGTGGCTCGCTTTGAATAATGATGGTAAGGCCCCAGACTCGCCTTTCGATCCGAGTCGATTCCAAACCAATCCGTCCATCCAGCCATCCATCCATCCGTCCATCCGACTGCTCTCTCTCATTCGGCGGCTTGATTATTGATTTATTGTCTGCTTTTTTGGGTCTGTGTCGCACAGGTAAACGAGAAATCGTCACGGATACGCAAAACGGTCAGCAGCATACCGAAATGTATCTCGGGGTTCGCTTTTGTATCTCCGGCGACTATGCAGATACATTTTTGAAGCGCACGCTTCAGCATTTCTGATGTTGTTGTCATCAATTTAACAACAACGACATCGTCGGACCACAAAAGAGACCAAAAGAACTGAGCTGAACCCACCGAAGAAACCAGAAAAAGAAAACATTCTTCTCGTCTTGATCCCGAACGTTCTCATAATTTGTTTGTCCCCCCATACCATACCATACCATTTGGCCATTGTGCGACCGCGGACTGTGAGAAAGATTTTATTTCGTTCAAGTGGTTTTTGATTTAACACCAAACAGCCAACCAAAGAGTGGAAAATATTTTAATGATGCGTCGACGACGTCGCTGCAACTGAAAAACAAAAAAAAATCAACAAAAAAGAGGAGAAATAAATGGAAAACAAAAAAGATTTCTAACTTGTTTTTCGGTGGCCTTTCTTTTTTCCGCTTCTTCAGCGCCGTTGTTCTCAATTTATTTGTGGCTTGATTCGGAAGACATTCGTTCGATTGATTAGCTCGCTGGGAAAGCCAGCGATCACTTTCGAATCGAGGTCGTATTAGATGGGCTGTGTCACCCCCTTTGTTTTTCGGGGGGTTTGAGTTCTGCGTTTCCGCTCCGGAAGGGTTAAACTCGAGAGCGAAAGTGCTGCACTCGACAAGCTGCCAATGAGGTCCTACTTTTGCCAAGGATCCTGGTTCCTGTCCGATGCGGTTTAACATCTGTCACGGCTCCTTCCTTCCTGGGACCAGGCAGAAACATAAAAAACATCGACAATAACAACTGAAACCGCATCAAGGGTTTTGGGCTTAACCAGGCAAAATATTGAGCAGCTTTTATGAGGTATTTTAACAATAATTGACATACATTTATGACCATAAAGGAGGGGAGCAGAGAGCTTATTGGTTCACTGATCAAGTTGGTCAATTATAACCGATTGGGATGACTAAACAAAACTATAAATAATCTTAGGTGTTAATCTAGCTAAAGTATGTGAAATAATAGAAACATCAGCTATTTGTAAATTTATATGTAACATGTTAAAAATACGATCAAACAATAAATAATTCTATAATGAGACAACATAGTTATTTTTAAATAGTAATTATAATAATAATTGTTTATAATAATTAATTTATATTTAGTTAAATAATCTTTAACGAAATTGTTCAACTTTTTTATTTATATATTATCGGAATAATATTTATAAATTTGTAAAAAGAAAGCACTATCACCAAAAAAATATTTTCAGTTCACATAACAAAATTCATTATGCTTTCCAATACATTACACAAATTAGGGTAAATCCATTTCGCCTTATTGCATTCAATTGCTTTAATTTGCTGCCAACATATTTTAGCAATAAGAGCTGGAATATATTTCACAACTGGAGTATGTAAAAACCTCTCCATGGGTCTCTCTCTTCCAGCTTTTGATATAAAGCCGACTGCATAACCCACCGGGAAAGTGAGAAGGTGGTTCTTTGTGTGTTGGAAATCCTCTTCCTTTTAGCAAAAAATGTTGGAAGTCCTGTATCTTTTAGCAGGCGACGGTGTAGGGAATTTGAAATTCCTTTGGAAAACCACATAGAAACCTCATTTCCCCCATACTTTTTGTGTCACCCCCGTGTATTTCGAAACCAGAGACGGAAGAAATGTAAGGGGTGAATGAGGTTTAGTCCCTTCCGCTTGTATGGAGAAACCTGATGAAAATATGTTATTTTCCAGAGGAATGTTCCCGCTGGGAATTCACCCCTCCCGCTGACCATTACCTTTCCCGGTTACTCGATTCCCCTCGCACGACTCCTTCAACTAATGTGACACTAATCATGTGACCTCGAGTGCCGCTGGCCACATTTTTATGACCGCTTTGCACGCTGTTTACACACGACAATCGACGATCGACCAAAGTTTTCCAACATTCTCGGGAAAGAAGAACAGAACAGAGAACGGAAAGAAAAGAAAATGCGATCCATTCATGAAAGAAATGCCATTCTAATGCTTTCTTCTCGCTGTGCCTCTATTGTGGCACCTTTTCAGTGGGCTCTCCGAGGGGAAATCAACAAACCAAGAATGGGAAAATGTGTTAAAGGCCAGAAAATGGGACTGAGAAGGTTTCTTTATTGCGTAGGTCGACAGAAGGAGAGAAAACTTGTTGGGAGTTCGATGATTACAGTGAGAAAACCGCGAGCCTTTAACTAAAAAATCTTTAAATAATATAAAAAATTTTAAATTCTTTCTTTTTTATAGAAATAAATATTATTTACTCACATTTATGTTTTAAAATTAAATAATTTATTACAAAAAATATTTATTATGCTTATTTTTCCAGTGTAATATTTGATATTCACCTTTCGTGTTTTAGTTGCCTACTCAAAAACCTATAACGCGTGTCAGGGCAACCAATTAGCGCAATGTGTGGGAGAGAGAGATAAAGAGAGAAAGAGAGGTGCGCATGCGCGACCTTTTGTGTCCTGTTTTAGGGGTTGTCTGATAACAGAACATCGAGATCTCCTTAAACTGGTGACGCTGATGAGCCGCAAACTGCGCAGGAAGCTTCGCTCTCTTCCCGCTCTTCTTTTCCCCTCGCGATTGACAGGCGGCATTTAGGGGATAATGCCGGGGAATATTACCAAACGTATATAGAGGCAGGATCCCAACCCCTGGAGAATCGAGGATCAAGAATGGAGTGTGTGTAGGCAGGAGACGCAGCAGGACGCGCTCCACAAAATTTCATTTAACATCTGCCCGGCTCATCATCATCCTTCTTACCTTTTTTTTTTGGTCGTCCTGTTGAGGACATGTGCGTTTTTAGTTATTGAAATTTTTACTTGTTTTGTCCTGTCTCTATGCATTGTGCATTGAGTATTTAATTGCAGATAATATCGACAAAACAAAACAGCAGGCGGACGACGGAGGCCAGAATCAACAGCTGAAGTGCCCGGAAATGCATCTGGGCAGAAAGGGGAGTCCCCTCCGCTCTCCTTTCTTCACTCTGATCTCCTGGATTCTCCGCTACTCGGCCATCCTGACATTCCCCTCTTGACATTCGTTTTGTTTGCCGTGGAGGCTCGAGCACGTGTCAATAATTGTTCAGATGCCGAATGGGGCTCGCAGGTCCTCGAAGAATCAGCTGTCGTTTGGGGGATAATAAAGGTGAAAGACAAACCAGTTGAAACCATACAACTTGCACAAATATTACTTCGGGGAGATGATGAAGTTATAAACTACACAAAGAAGCATTGTTCTGTAATAGGGTAAGCATGTCTTGTAGTAAATTTAAACGGATTTTGGAATACTTTAAATCGTTATAGTTTCATGCACCTGAAAGTAAAGGCTGCTGCAGTTTTATTGCTTTTTCGTATTGTTTTAGGTATGTCGTCAGTTAAATCAAAGTTTGTTAAAAAAAATGAACTCGAAAAAGTGTTGCAGGCAATAAAATTAGTAAAGCTCCATGGTAGATCGACTAATTCGGTTGCAAATGAACAAGGAATTTCGGAACCCACTTTTAGAGGTTACATTAAAAAAGTAAACGAAGCCAGTGTTGATGTTTCAAAGGAATCCGACGACGTGGTATTGAACTTTTTAAACAATCATTCTCAGATTACCTTTTTATTATATTATTGTCATTTTTCATCCATTCTTGAAAAAAAAATAATTCGCACATACATACAGTTTTAGTGTGTATTTATTAGTTCGTCGCCTTATCTGGCAACTTTTGAAAGTGCAAAAAAAGGATGATTCACGCCAAACGCTGTAGGATTTGGCTCCGTTAGATTTTCGAATCGTACTTTTACAGAAATATGCTCAGCAGATGTAAGCAACTTTCTGCATTTACACTTTTAAAAAATATAGATTTTTGGGGAAGTTACATTAAAAAGAAAATCGTTCGTCACATTACCCTACAATTTTTAAAAGTGCAAAAAAAGGATGGTTCACTTTAAACGCTGTAGGACTTAGCTCCGTTAGAATTTCGAATCCAAATTTTACAGAGATATGCTCTAAAGATGTAAGCAACTTTCTGCATTTACATTTTTGAAAAATATTGATTTTTCGAAAAGTTACATTCAAAAGTCGAATCGTTCGTCACCTTACCCTACACTCCCCTATAGATCAATGAACTGATCAAAAATCATAAAAACATTTATTAATATCCACTTAAAGCAAACGTAATCTTCAATTAAAGTGAAGTGCCTACATACACTTTATTGACTTAACGAACTAAATGCCTATAATTTTAGTTTATCAAGTTTTTATGGCTTTTTTAATGTTAACTAAACTTTCACAAACTATCACAAACTATTTAAACCCACTAAGAGAAAAACTTATTAAAGGAATTTAGTTATTCAAAATGGTATTTTAACTAATTAAAGTATTGTAAGAGCGCAATAAATTAAAGCACTAGAACATCTAAGATTTTCATTACCTTCTCCCAGTTTTCATTGCATTCCACTCCTCTTATTTATGCTCTTGTAAATCAATATCAGCTCCCCGATTCCTGTATGTCTTATTTAATTGATTCTAAACTCCCCATCCGATTGATATATTTACGCAGCTTAAGTCGCCCCGCAACGCGGATTTGCGTTTGGCAAGATCTGCCAGGCAACGAATGCAAATTAGTTGCGCACTTGGTCAACAGTTAACTCATCATCGCCAAACAACTTCCAGCTGCTTCTTCTCCGAAAAGCTAACGGCAAAGCTAAAGCCAAACGGCAAAGAAGATGGGGAAGAAGAAGAAAGGAGAAGCCCGCAAAGAAGCTAATGTAATTGTGTTTGTAAATGCCATAAAGTTGGCAACACTTGCTGTGCTGTGAATATATTTGCCCACCTAGGACCCCCTCCCGCCCACTTTTCCCTGCTCAACCCACCCGATATTACCCCCTTTTCCCGCCCACTTTTGCCCCGCTTTACCGCCCCCTTTCGCCCCCACCCCCCGCTCAACGCTTGCAAATGAAGTTCACGAGATGGTCAAGACGATAATGTTGGCGAGCGCATTTGCCAAGTCATGACTGCCGCTGCTCTGATGTTGCTGCTGCCTCCGATGTTGCTGCTGCCCTGACACCGCAGCAACATCAACATCAGTAACAGCAACACAAGCGAACGAGTTTCTGTTGCTTTTCTGTTTGCTGCTCTTGTTGTTGTCCATTTTGTCGCCATCGCTGTGCCCTCAAAAAAAGAAATAGTTGGAAATCAAATCAACAACAAAAGTAAAGCAACAGCAACTGTCCAGCGGAAAATCGGGGAAATCCGAAACAGCAAATACACTTCATTATTTGTTTAGAAGATATCACTACCTTAAACAAGGAATGGATTTAAATGGGTAAATATATGATACAAAAAATTGCATTTCCAGGATCAAATCTCTTGGTATATTTAACAAATAAAAGAAAAATAATTAATGAATTAATTTTATAATGAAAATTATTATATTTGTAGAGATATAATGCACCAAAACCCCCTGCCTACGCTTCTGATCTTGTAGTAATTTAGCTTTAATAGATTTCAAAATTTAATTTATATTTATAACTTTTTAATTTTTATTAATTTATCTTAAATGTTAACAAAAAAATAATTTTGTAAGATTAAATACTATTTTTAAAATATATTTAAAGTTTATAGATCCAAAGTAGGACGGTTCAATTTTCAGAATTTACAATAGTTTTGACTTCCCTTTCGAAGAGTATCACTGCTCCACAAGCAACATAACAGCGACAAATCCATGTAAAACTCAATTGAAGTGCTCCCATCGTCGCTCCACATTTTTACTCTGCTTTTGGCTTTTGTTTGATTTAGTTTATGCCCGGACCGGGCCACACCCCCTGTCCGCCGCCCCTTTCACCCCCTCTCTTAACCCAAAGTATGCATGGCAAACTTGGCGCTCCAGAGCTGAACTGCACTTCCAATGGCCATTCACCAACACCAGCAACCCAGGCCCCCTCACACAGATACTCACCCATACACTCTGGCACAAATGAATCTCCGCCTCGTCGTCGCACAGTGGCGCCTTTTGACTTTTTTTTGGTAATAAATCATAACTTTTGAACCAGTGAAGATAATTGAATTTTGTAAACGGCAAATGATAGATAATTGATCCACCTTTCAAATTATTGCTTGAGACAGGGAGTGGGCGTGGCAGAGGCGTACTTACAAATCGGCAAAGTCAGAATTTAAAAACAAATCCATTTTTTTCCGACAAAAAAAAACTTTTTTTAAAAAGTTTTTGTTTTTTTTAGTTTCTTTTTTCATGTTGTAATTTTTAAAACTTATTAAAAAAAAATAAATAAAAAATTGGAATTTTTAAAAAAAAATTTTTTTTTTTTTAAAAATTACGTTTTGTTTAGTTTATTTTTTTATGTTTTAATTTTTAAAAACTAAAAAAACAAAAAAAAAAATTAAAGTTTTTTTTTTTAAATAAAAATTTTTATATTTTACGTTTTTTTAAATAGTGGTCACAATTTGGTAAACTTGGTAAATCCAATAGACCTAACATTTTTGGACTATAATTACTAGATTCTAACTCTGTGACAAGGTTGTGATTCCATGACCCTAAAATACAGTTTGGATTCGCACATACTAAATTCAATGCTTAGACAGCGTATGTTGTTTTGAGCTGGCAAAAGTGGCTATTTTCGTTTCTGAATAACTTTTAAACGTACTTTTTTACAGTAACATGATGTATACCAAAATTTAAGGAATCTCAAGGGCTATACAGTATACAGGTTTTAAAGAAAATCGTTAAAACCGTTTTTGAGAAAAATAAAAAAAAAGCTAAAAAAAGTTTTAAAAAATTTGTTTGGCTCATATCTTTTTAAATATTACATTTACACAAATTACATATAGAAGGCGCTTAAAGCATTTTAAAATACCTTTCAAACGAGATACAGCACAAGTCTGTAGCTTCAGTAGTTTAGAAGTTACGGCATTCCGTATTTTAGCTATTTATAGCTGTTTTCCCGCTAAACTAGCGGGTTTTTCCAAAAGTGGTAGAACTAAAGTTTCTTATATCGAGCTGTTGAACATCATATCAAATTTTCAGGACTTTAAAACCATGTTTTGGACAAATCTTTCACAAGGTTGCGCCATATGCAATTTCTTGGACCATGACTTTTTCCCCTTTTTTGGCTCTAAAAACCGCGGACGCAGGCGGACGCAGCTACAACTTTCGTAATATCAAGAAGAAAGTCCAAATAACGTTTTACGGAAGTATAAAAAAAATAGTATTAAATAGTTTTTTTTTATTTTCCATCAAAGTTGAAAAATATGGAAAAAATGGACG
The DNA here is from genome assembly GCA_037075285.1 of Drosophila lutescens. NCBI lineage: Eukaryota > Metazoa > Arthropoda > Insecta > Diptera > Drosophilidae > Drosophila > Drosophila lutescens. Next base: position 1,835,121 of record JBAMCF010000880.1, read on the forward strand.
TTTCGCAAATAACGCATAACTAAGAGATGCGAATGGCAAACTGCAATATGTTTTACTTTTTTTACTCTTAACTAACACACCAATCCGTGGAAAAAAGAAGCAAAGCGATTCGATACCTAGTTTTTAAGAAAAACCCCCCGGAAGTGCGAAAAATTACCTAAAAACGGTGTGTTTTTTTTAAGTGAAAAATTGTTCAACTTTGAAAGGGCATATCTTTTACAAAAATTTTTTGATTTGAAAAAGGGTTACATATTTGTAATAGTGGATCAATTACCTGTCGATTGGTATGGGTCACAACTTTCTAGGACAAAGTCGAAAAAGTGATTTATTGCACGTTTTTTGGCCCAAGGCGCCACTGTGCGTCGTCATACAAATATTTAGTAGAGTATGAAGTAGTTCGGGTTGGGTACATGAAATGAGTTGACCTCGCTTGACCTCGTTTCAGTTTCTTTTTGCCCGTGCCTTTGCTCTTTGTTTTCCTCTCTACTCTTCTTTTCTCCCCTTTCTTCATTTAGTTTTCCATTTTTTTTTTGCCCGCTGTAGCATTTATTTTATTTGTGCAAACGTTTTTAATGAAATTTAATTTCGCCCCTTCCTCGGCGCCCTCAGAGTCTTCAATTTCTCTCGGATTTCAATTAGAAATCTTCATAATCGCATCTTGTTGTCTGTGTGCTTGCGGCTTGGTCAAATAAACGACTCTGACTTTTTGGCGAGTGTAGCTCATTCTGCTTCTTGGTTTGTTTACCTCGCCTTAATGTTGCTCCCGTGCTGCTTATGTTGCTGCTGCTGCTGCTGCCGTTGATGTGTATGTTGCTGCTGTTGATTACTTTCACCGGACAGCAACAACAACATCAACAAAACACAGTTATGACAACAACAGCTACAACAATAGCAACTACAATAGCTACAAGAAGCCCACCAAATAAAAACGTAGCCAACTTTTATTATTGTTTTGTGCCGTTGGCATATGAAATATGCTTAAACATAATGAGGCCAACTGATCTGATGCTGCTTTGATACACTTTTAGTGAGTGATATTTGAGTTGTACACTTACTTTTCAGTCACAATTTATCGAGTATTTAATCTTAACTATTAAACCTAAAATCCAAAGTACCTAAACTATATATTTAAAATTGTAAGACGAAAAATTTGGGCTCTGTACAAATCTTTGTTAATTTTTAAATGTTTCATATTATGTTGCGAAATGGCAACTAACATGCCAAAATCGAAATCCTCGAAATCTAAAAAATCTATGGTATTTAACGGCTTTTTCAGACGCAATTTATAGAAAATTAAATCACAAATATTAATCCTAAAATCTAAAATCCTAAGCTATATATTAAAAATGTTAAAATAGCAAATTTGGGCTCTACAGAAATTTTTGTTAATTTTTAAGTGTTTTACATTATGTTGCAAAATATTATGTTCTTTACCAAAATTTAAATCCTTGAAATCTACAAAATCAAGGGTATTTAACGGCTTGTTTTCAATATCCCCCATATTGCTACATTTATTGGTGTTGCTGCTGACGAACTGTCTGCAATGCTGGTTGCAGGTTGCTGCTGGCATTGTCCGAGCATTGCAGCAACAGCATCGGCACAGCAGCAACAGCCTCTCTGGAGGCCCGTATCTGAATCAAAATGAATATTTGAAATAATTAGCAAGGCATTTACAGCTTGTTTTTGTTGTTCTGGGGGCTGAAAAATCGTTCAGCTGAAACTAAAGCCTTTATAGCTGCGATGCTAAGTCCCCAGGCGATTTATGAGCAATAATCCGAAATCGATAAATCTAAATGGAGATTTTGCAACATCAAGGATAGGTTCCAATTGAAACTGTGTAGATGTTGTGTTGCCCCCCAACCTTTCTCCTTAGCCCGAGACTTTTCGGTTACTTTCTATTTCCTTGGCACGCATTTTTGGTTTGGTTTTGGTTTAACTTCACCGTTAGGTAAATGGGAATTCGGTGGCAGCAGCTGTGTTACCATCGAAAAAAAACCGTTGACATGCATCTCATATAACGCGTACCCTTTTAGCCCCCCTAACCCAAGATTTTGGGACTTTTTTTAGTTATTTTTTTGGTTCACGAAACGAAAATTTCATTGTACCCACGCCGTTGTTGGCGAAGCGACAAGCGGAAATGGTAAACATTACCTACACTTACTGAATAAGAAGAAGCCCATGGACGGCGGTTACGTAGGGGGCTAGGGGCCTGAAAGGGGGTACGCGGAATGGGAAATGAGTAACAGAAAAAGACAACAAAAACGGTTAGTTATGAAACCGAAGCATCACTCAAAGAGCAAACCGCCAAAAGCCGCCCGCGCAGCCGCAGTGAAAAAAGTGAAAAAATACTGAGAAAAAAGTGGAGAAAGGGGTAAAGGGGGCCACAAAAAAAGGAGAGGGGGAGAAAGGGGTTAAGGGGCAGGGAAAAATATTTGAGGCAAAACCAAGTGACAGCAGCCATGGAAGCAACTTTCCAATGCTCACAAACAGTGCGGCAGCAAACACAGACATTTTCATATTATTTCATTATTATTATTGTTTCGCTTTTTCCCGTTGTTGTTGTTGTGAGCCAACAAACAAAAACAAAAAATATAAAACAAATAAAAAGAGTTGCATGATGTTTATGAGGAGGTGCGCCTGGGTTGACCACCAAAACCACCGCCAAACGCAGCTGAGCCATAAAACCTTTCAAAGCTTTTAACTATTTTCACAAAACGAACAACAAAAAGAAAAACATATTATGGTAGGGGGTTGCTATCTAGTAAAGTGAGAGTTTCGTTTGGTGCTGGATCAATCAGTTAAGTGAATCATATATCACACGTAATTATCATCTAATCAAAAATCACAATATATTTTTAAAATAATATTCGGGGTTGTTAAATAAATATTACAATTATTATTAGTTTTAACATTACGGTAGAACACATTTTTTAAATATTTAAAATTTAATAATATTCAATTAAGGATTAAATTTATTTTAGTGTGCCCATTTCTTATTGACCTTTTAGAAGTGATTTACTAGGGATTTTTCTAATTATTGCTAATACAGTTAGCTATGATGATCATAAATTTCGACAGTGAAGTATACTAAGCTTTCAAATTAATTATCCATTCATTACAATGCTTACATTAAATCATAACCTTTTAATTTTCAGCATTTTATTCTCCCCTTTAAAAGCTCGTTTTTCCGACGCTTTTGTTTAATAGAATTGCAGGCGAAGGATGTGGCGATGGCAAAAAGTAAAAGCAAATAGACTGGAAATGGAGGGGAAAAATGCACAACTTCAATCAGGACCTTCCCGCTCCCGAACAAGGACTCTATTACACACACACACACACGTACTACTGCATGCATACATGGCAAACGGAGGGTACATGTACACATCAACTTTTCTATCCCAGCCAGTCTCGAATGTTGGTGGATTGAGAGGGTTCATTGCATTTTATGCGACGCGACGTTGCAGGTGGAAATGCAAACAGCAACAGCAATAACAATATGCCAGGATATGCTGGGTGGCGTGGGTGATGTGGCAGGATTTGTCGGAAGGACGAGAAGGGTCCTGTCTGGTTCCGTGTGTTGTGTGCATTTCTGCTGCCTGCTTTGTTTGCAATCATTGCATGTGCGAACCGAAGCCCAAAGTCATACTCGTCGTCGAAGGGAGGGGACGGGGGACAATGGGGGTTACCGAACCCTTCGCAACCAAAAAGGCCACAACACAATCTTCTCACCGGGGCCAGAAAATCCGGGAAGGACGAGGGTCCAATGGGGACTAACACCCGCTAAACAAAAGGAAAATGGCAGCTCATTGAGTTCGACTTTCGAGGGCGAAATATTGTGGCTTGCAGTTGCAGGAGAGTGGGCGGAATATTGCAGGATCCGACAAATAGCCCATTCCCCCATCGAAGCCATCCACTTGCGGATGGGCAGAAAAACGACCCTAATCGAGGCCTGGCCACAGAACACAAATCCCAAAATCATTGATCTTCGGGTCATGTTGACAAGTGCAAGCAGGAAAAGTAGAAAGATTAGAATTGGGAGTTCGGTTGTGATGACACTTTGTTTCAGTGACCTTGAGTAATTTTTATATCAATCTCTTATGCATTAAAAAATATAAAGAGAATATAAAATAAATATAATTATGACAAAAAATATTTATAAATTAAACCCCTTTGTTTTTCCGCTAACAAAGTCGCCGCATCACTGACTGCCACCAGCTGAAAAATCTGCATGTGGCAGACCAGAAGCCGAGTGCGGAAAGCCCCAGAAAAAAGGGAGCCCAAGCCAACCGGAGGGAATGCATTTTTCGGGATGGTCAGGTGGGGAGTACAGTTTACATCAGCATCGACATCGGACCGGCCAGAAGCAGAGGCAGAAATCATAAAACGAAAACGAGTTACAAAACTGCTGGAAATTCCGCCAGAGAATCGACCTGAGAATCAGAGAATCCGGCAGGCCGGAGAAGTGGACGAAGAAAGGGGGCTCCCGATGAGGAGACAGGTAGAGCGAATGGGTGAAGCAACGTTTGCGGAATGCAAAACTAAAAATAGGAGGCCCCAGCGATGTGGATGTGGCTCCTGTATGTTGTTGCTTTTATTGGGGGCTCTATTTATGCCTCCTGCGATGTGTGCAATCCGAAAGTCAAACCGAATAGAACAGTAGGAGCAACCAGAATAAGGATAGGCGGTAGATAGAGGTACACCGGAACATATTTTAATAATAGAGTAATTAAAATAATTACAATTGAAAAGATAGAATAAAATTCAATTTACACCCAAAGGTTAATTCTTCTTTAATTGAATAAATTTAATGTAATTAAATGAAATAAACACGCTATTCTTATCCATTTCTTTGTGCACTGATTATGCATCGCTTGGAATAAGAAAACTAGATTAATAATGCATAGGTTAGTATGCAAATAAATATACTTACCGAAAAATTACGATAGCCTAGAAACTTAAGCAAAATATTTTCCAAGAACCGAAACTTATAATTACAACCAATTTCTTACAGTGCACTTGGGTTCTCTCTTCTAATGTCTGGTTACCGTCGTCGTTGCCATTATATCGTTAGACATGGCAGTCACCCCACATTATGGCCCCAGCTATGTATATCCCCACCTATTCCCCCATATCGCGTTGACTTTGATTGCAAAGTTTACATGGCACCAAAGTGCATTTTCAATAAAAGGAAATATCAAACTTCTCAGGCTCACCAATGCAAACATCGCACACACACACTCACATGAGCATATATCTTCCATTCAGTCTATAGTATATTTATCGTGCCCTTAGTTTTTGCACTTGTTCGGCTTCTAAGCGAAAAGCAGGATGGAAAACCTTGTGGAAATTCTGTGACCTCGCGCCATGAATGTTGTCGCCAACTTAACTCGTCTTCGTCCTAGTCTCCTTCCCATTTTCCTTGCCCTGGCACCGCGCATGCTAAGTAAACTTTAAGTTTTCCACCAAATAGGTAAGCTTTCAATGGGAATAGTTAAAGGGGAAATTATCCTAAAGGGCTATGTTTTCCAAAAATATTATACATTATAATATCAAGAGTGCATTAAATGGTTATAAATAAAGTCTCTGATATTATTATATATTATAGTATTGAGTAGAACTTTATTAATGTAAAACAAAAATGTTTCAGCATTTTAATATAATTTTTAGAGTATTACTCCACAGTAAAACTGAGTAAAATTCCGTTTTCTTCCACCCGTACAACTAGCAACTAAAATACAATCATGGAAAACTTTTACTACAGCTCACATTTCTTCGGAATAAAACTTTTTGACACTTTGCTAATTTGAGTGAGTTCCGTTTGAGCTTTTTGTGAAATTTACATTGGCGACATCGTTGACTTGTGTTGATCTCGATTCTTCTTCTTCTCTTTCGCCTGGCCCCACCTGCTAGGTATTTTAGCTAATTGAAATGCTAACAAATGCTGAAAGTCGAAATCTTCTTCAGCGTTAAATCGTATGGAAGTGGTTCTCGATTGGAATACTTTTTTGCCACCGGCCGGATGTCCGGAGTGGTGTGGATTTGCTTTAGGTTTTGGTTTTGGTTCACCCTGTCCAGGGTTCTCTTGGGGTTTCTCTCAGTTATTCTGTTCGTCTGTTACTGGGGACACGCCTCGTCGGTGTATTCATCAAAAATTCACTTTAACTTCATTATCATCGTTATTGTTTTATTTATTCCACCTTCTGTTTCGCCTCAAGACACTTGATCGCTCAATTGATTTTCTTGCCTTGCCTTCATCATCCTCAGCGGAGTTTTTTGTTTGTATCTGTGTGTGTTGACTTGGTGGCCAGTTGGCCAACCCCCCTTGGACCCCCTTTGGCCACGCCCCTGCTGTTTATGCCCGCTGCTTTTTGACGGTTTTCGTTGTCTTCCTTTTTTCTCTCTGGATTTTTTCTTTTTTTCGCCTGTTGTTTTTGTTGATACTCGTTGTTGGGCGCATTGTCGACACTTTATTGACTACTTTTCTGGATGAATTTGTTGGTTTCTTAATTTCGCTGCCTTTGGCCCTCGACTCGGTTCATTGTTCAACGCTCTCTGATATCACTCATACGCCCCGCTGGCCCCCTTCGCCGGCATCTTGGGCTGCTCTTTCGGTCTCGGTTTCGGTTTCCCTCCTTTCTGCGGCTTGCTTTATTTCTGTTTATTCGGTTGTTTCGTTTTTAACTTAGCCGGCTGCATCGATTTCGCCTCTTTGCTGCCTCTTTTTTATAATTTTATTGTATTTCGTTTCATTTTTTTTCCGTTTACTTATGTGTTTAATTTTTTTGCAGTGGCTGAAAAAGTTTCGGGGTATATTGGCTGCGTAAAAAATAAGTATTTGCGATTAAAGGCTTGTGGAAGACTTTTAATATTATCATCCAAACTCGAAGCCTTTATAGGTCGAATTTGTATATTAATTGCTTGAATTCAAATAGATTGATTGATTTGTAATCATTGTAATATTTTAAAAACTTAATTTTAACTGTTATTCTTTACTTTTATAAATGTTCAAAAATTTATTAGTTCTGAAGTCACAAAATTAGTAAAATCCCTCTTTAAATACAAAAATACTCTAAAATATTAAAAAATATTTTAAGCTTATTTTTTTCCCATAATTTGTTTGTAATATTTTTGGCTTTTATTTTATCCATTGAAACCACTATTTTTTAATTCGGAAATTACTTGTCTACAGGATATCCCTCATTCGACCCACTGTCAATCTACCCTCTCATTTGGTTTTTTCGTCGCTTTTGCGGGCCAGACACAAAGACAAACCGAGCAGACAGCGACGGCGTCATCCACGACGCATTGGGTGACTTGGGGACAGGGAGTCTTGGGGATCTTGGGGGATCTGGGGATCCGAGGCCTGGACTTCCACATAAGCACAGATACACACCGCCTTGTACGTTCTGATTTAGCTGCCTTTAAATATGAGTTGAGGTGTTGTCCTCGCTTAAATTAGCCTGCGACTCAGACCGAGACTCGGAGACTCAGTCCCAGACGGCGATTTCATATACCATATCCCACTTGAAGTCGGGCCTGCAACTGTTGCCTTATGTGCCTGGATACATATCAAATAATTTGCTTGCCGGATCAGCGATATATGTTCATATAAAGACATGAAGCCACAGCAGACATTATATATCAAGTATACATATATATCTTTTGTCTTTGGCATCTCTCCTTCTCCTTCTCTTACTTTTAATTTACGTTCCCTTTTTTCGGCTCTTTGTTGGACACTTTTAAAATCTGTTTCTGTTACTGGAAAGGCCAACAAACCGATCGCTGTCCATAAATCAGTAACATTTCGAGCTCATATAACGGAACACATCTTTTTATAACCCGACGATCATGAACGGCCATCGGAGGATCCAGAGAGACAGCCAATAACCATAACGAAATCAAAGTGTGAAAAGTAACATAAACATTTAATTGCCGAGCGACCACAAATTGTCATTTAACCAGGGGTAACCGAGCACTCGGCCCCAAATCGAAGGGGAGATTGATGTCGAGTCGAGCCCAGAGACTGAATTGCTTGTCATATAGTTTTATAGACTCGACCCGCCAGCCAACTTGGGGTGGCAGTGCGAGTATATAACGTGTCGGGCCATCTCTTATGGCCTGTTAACTGATCATAACTCAGCAAATTGCTTTACTGATCTCGCCTGACGACTGATCACGTCTCTCTTGGCCAGATCACGAACTGCAGGTGTGAACAGGTGAAGACAGAAGAGTGATCTGCCCAAGAGGGGATCTGTCGGTGATCATGGATCTATGGATCAGTCAAAATAGTTGATATATTTGGTTTACAAAAAATTAATGCAAAATGATCAAAAAACCAGAACGACCTTAAATGATCACTCAATAAGAATAATCGATCAAAATCTAGTCAAGCCTATGAAATTAAATGGGGGATGAAGATCAGTAGCAGATTGGCCAATGAAGCGGTCAAGTGAAGTGTGGGGATCGGTAACTGATCGAAGTGCTTCAAAAAAGAAGATTGCTTTTAAGTAGAGATTAAATGTTAATGATTTTTATATATATATGTGATCTGGCATTAAGAGAAATAAGTTGAGATTAGATCTAAGTTCTTTTAAGGGTTATTTAAATTAATAAATTCTAAAGCAAATTATAGATTTTTAATTTTAGTTTAAAAACATTTTTTCCAATTAATTATCTTTTAGAAAATAAACTTTTCGAGAACATTCTTCTTTCTTTCTTAGTCTTACTTAAAATGCAAACTAAGTTGAATCTTTCCGACAATCTTAAGCCGCTCAAATGGACAGAAAATTCTTGCTAATTTAGTTGAAATTCCCCTCCCGATCCTTTCCACCTGACAGAGACACGAAACAGATATTGACAACACCCTTCGTCAATAAACCATATCACACGATCATCACGATCATCATTATGACCGTCTTCGGTTGCTGCTCGCCGATGACATGGATTTGACATTGGAATTCAATACGGGTCGAGGCATAACACCGATCCCCTCTTAAGGCTTCTTTGCAGAATCGAAGCCACCTCTCCCGCCCGGGATCATCGTGATCAATTTCGAGTCATAAATCGCAACACGAAGGCTTTTGTGTATGCATGGCAATATTTACAAATTATGTATGTGCTGGCGATGGAATGTTCTGCGATAGAACCGAGCGCCAATGTCAGGGTTATCCTACCGAGAGAGAGACGGCAACTGGAGCGGAGACAAAGACGGCAGGAGAGGTGGAGCCTTGGCAATGACAACGCACCCAACAACCGACAGCGAGCAACAACAACCGGCAACAGACAAAATAACAACAATGACACTGCACTGGTTTACCTTCAGGACGGTCAGTTGGCAAGTCGGAGACCCAAGTCTAAAGGCAGTACACCGGGTACACCGATGTCTGGGCACCCGACAACACGTTCCATGCGTCCCACTCCACGGTGCAAATTCCCGCCCGCTTTCATCCTCCTCCTTGGGGAGTTACAGCGACAGGGACCACACTATATGGGTACACTCAGAAAAAAAATACAGAGAATTCCAGTCCATTATCGCATCAAGTTATACATGGCTTAAGTAACATTTTATTTGGAAATTTGAAGTGCACAAAATCTTCAACTTCTAGAAAGCTTTACAATTTTTAAAAACATTAAAACAACGAAAACCAAAAAGTGTTTTTCAGGACGATTAAATGCTACCAAATATTTATAAACTCAAACTTAAAAAAATTCTAGATAATTCTTAATATGATATATTTCATATAATCTGCTAAAATTAAAGTATTTTTTAACCCCTAATAAATATTTATCATATTATTTGCCAACGAATTAATATTGGATAAACATGTTATGAAGGAGTTAAAAGCTCATTTGATGATTTTGCATTCTAATATACCTAAAAAACACATATATTTTTTAAGAACTAAAACTGTACAATGTATTTATTGAAAATATAATTTTTCTTTTGTGTAATATAAAAGTGATGCAAAGTCGGCTGATGGCGAGTGTTCCAAAGAGCTCGAGTCAAAGCCAAAGCTAAAGCCATCCATCCAGGACAGAGGCGGGCAGAATCGAGGTGGGGAAAGGGGTTTGAGGGGAGTTGGCCAAGGGGAGGCAACTGTCTGTAAATTAACGCGGGCGTTAAAATTGCAATTTTTCACTTAATGCACACACTGAGACAACAACAACAACCGACTGCAACTGCGGCTAAATCATGTGAGTGGAGCGACGCTCGAGTAGGATTGAGATCGAGATTTCTCTGACATTCATACCTTTAACTCATTTACGCATAGCAAAGTCAATGGCAGAAGAGGCAGAAGCCGAGATATTAAAGGCACTGATCCATTTAGAGATGGGCCAAGGAACATTTTGGAGAAGGATCTGGAAATGAGCAACGTTTTTAAATTTTATAAGTTTTATTACTATGATATAATAGAAGTTCTGTGTTAGCAAAGTTCAATTTGCAATACTTAGAAACTCTCTATTAAATTTATTCAGAAATATATATAAATCTTAAATAATCACTCATTTAATATTCCAAATTATCGTTTTAACATGAAATATTTGTAATTACTAAAAATTACTTTATTATTAATTTTAGACTTTCTTAAAGTAAATTACTTTAAATAATCTTGGAAATAGGTTAATTTTCGGGGTAATTGCCATTTTTATATCACTGAAGATAAATCTCCCATCTCTAAGTAGAAAATCTGTGCCCAACTGAAACTTGTTTCTCATGTAAAGTGTCCTTGAAATAATTGTAAATTATGTCTGCACTTCACGTTCATCCTATGTGCCAGAGATCTTGGATCTGGAATCTCGGAAAGAAGAAGCCGAGGAATCTTCATCCAGTTATCGGTGGCCTTCCCCTTCCCCGCGCCTCCTCAAAATGTGTGGGTGGCGCGCGGTTCCGAGCTATTAATAAATTTCAATAAAGTGCATTGGCGGCTGCCATGTGGCATGTGGCATATTTGTGGGGCATGTGTCACCCCACCATTTACCCCTCTGCAGGTCCCAGGCCCGGTGCCCCTTTCTTCGACTTCTGCTTAATTGAAAATCGCAAAAGCACAAATTATGAGATCTCAGGCCGTCGCTGTCTGGTTGGCATTTTCCTGCTATCTCCGGTGCATTTTCTGCATTTGGCAATTGAACAAATAAACAGAGATATACACCCCCGACCCCGGAATAAACCTGCTCACCAACTTGTGTTCAATCTCCGCATTCTATTCCCAACCTGTTCAATTTCATCGCTTTTGCTCATTTCAATAATTTATTTAGCCAACAAGCAGACGACAGCCACGGAGAGTGAGAGAAATAGAAAATTAGAGGAAGAGAGGTGAGTGCAGAGAGAGAAAATGTTGTATAGAAATTTTGTCAATATGTATAGATATTTAGCATTTAAATTTATTATAAACTTAAATAAATCATGAAAATGGGTAATATAGGTATATTTATTTTTTTATTGGCCAAACATTATTAACTGCCATATAATCTTAGAATAATATGAAACTAGTTGCTCCATAAAGCAGTTTACAGTTTGAACTTTTATTGAAGCCCAATATGAATATGCAAGCATGCGATGGCTTTTATAACGCAGACTACTGAAAATGTGATCATCATAAATTATATGATCCAATACCATTTCATTCTAATTTACATAAATAAAGTAAGATGATAGAACGCACGACTTATTCCTTTTTAAAACTATTTCTCTCAGTGTAGGGAAATGCACCCTCTTTTCATTGGCCTGTGTTGTTGCACTCGGCTAGCCAAATTATTTGGCGAATAATCTGCGGCTGCTTTCGCTCGACGGATTGCAATTAAAAACTTATTTTTAAGAAAAATATACACAAGCCAAGGGGGGTGCGGGGGGCGTCGGAAATCAAGGGGCGGGACGGAGAGGGGGTGGCTGTAAATTAAATGCACATAAAACGAAGGCGGCCACATGCTGATGGTTGGGGCAGACAGCCCAAGCACATGCAACAGCGGCAAAAACACCGCACACAATTGAGTCGCAAATTTATTTGCTCGAGACGCAAAGTGATGAAGGGGCGGCGAAAGCGGGTGGATCGAAAGGGGGCGGGGCAGTGGACGGTGCGTCGACGCTTGGAATATTTCACATTTGCATTCGGTAAAAGGGGCAAAAGAACTAGGAATGCCAAATTAATATAGAGATAAATAAGGAAAATTATCGGAATAATTTTAAATTAAATATCCGAAAATTCTAATAAAATAAAATACATTTTTAACACTTATAATTTTAACAACTCTTTTAAAATTGCGAATTTAATACGATAAAAAATAATTAAATACGAATGATATACTTTCAATGACTTTATTTTAAACGTTTTGTTAAATGGAGAGAACAGAAATTTTGAAATTATAATTAAACGTCCGTCACTTTGATATATTCAGAAAAAAGTATAATTAGTTTGTAAATGCTGTATTAGTGAATTCAATAAACAAATAATAACCCGACATGAGTTAGCGCAAAACCCTGATTGACTCGATAATTTGATGTTATCAAACGTTCTCTATTCAATTTCCCATAATATTACTCATACGCCCAGGTGCCAGAAAGCCACTCGGCGAACTCACAGCATTATTCCGTATTTCCTACCCTTCCTCCTTTCCTTTTCCAATTTAGACCATCGGATGGCATTCCCCTACCATTTTCAATTGTTTGCTGACTGTTGGCTGTACCTGCTTTCGGTCAATTTTCAATTGCCTTCAATATTTGCCAAAAACAATCAGCGGAAAATCGAAAATATGAATATGAAAATTGCGAATCTATATGCGAATATATACTATATATAATCCTAATGTGTGTATAGACAGGCTGGGTAATGTTTGCAAAATAGCTGTGCATAAAATTTAATACAAACAGAGGGAAATTTCCTCTTTTTTTTCTCTCTGCCGCTTTTCAATAAAATATCAAAGCACATGGCGCAAAGCAGCAACAAATATACCTACACTCGAAATGCAATAATCATATTAAAAGCCACAGAGCAAACAACAACAACCACGGGCAATCTCTAAAGGCAACAAAATAGTTCGTTTTTAAAGTTATTATTAGCCGCAAAATGTGGCCCGATACAAGAGTGCACAGATATGCCAGATATACGAGCATATAGATGTACATTGTACACCCAAAACATACATATATATAAATAAATAGTGTGAGTAGTTTGGGCCATTGTGTGTATATGTGCAATCAATATATTGTACATCGGTTATATCTGTATCTTGCGCCAATTGAACGGCCATCTATATGCACACCCCGAATAACATATATATAGATATACGTACATATATATATATTCTCGTATATCCCATTCCGCTGGTGTTTCGGTTCGGGTTCTGTGTTTGTGTATAAATCATTTAAGCGGCCACCAAATAAAAATCAAGTTGAAAACATTCAATGAACTACTTTTTCCCTCTGCCAGTGCTAAAGTGTTGCATGCAACGCACATATAAATATAAATAGTACAAATGCCATATCCACATAAAATTCAATACACATCTAAAGTACATATACGATTCTATACAGTGTATTTTTTGCTGACGACCCAAAAATCAACAAGAACAATGCAAATATGGAAACATAAACTATTTGCCAAATACCAAATGGGAGGGAGCGCTTTTTCATTAGAATTAAAAGTGGGTTTTTTTTGGTTTTGTTTTTATAATTTGTTGAGGAAATTATAAATAATTCAAACGTAAAACGCATTTTATACGTGGGTAAACAAATAAGGGAATTTCGAAAATAAAATGATCAAGGAGGGACGTCAGGGGGATTTTGGTTGAACAAATTCTCGGAGGTGTTTGGAACTATTTTGATTGCACAAGACTAATACATTCCAAACAAAACAATTATGTTTAGTAGAAAATTCTTCAAATTGATTGAAAGTATTTTAATCAACACCATTAAAAAAAAATTATAAATAGTGTCTTAAAATGCTTTTATAATTTGAAACTGTGTTTAGAAGATTGTAAATTGAGTAATAAAAATATTAGACACTAGTTTAAAAAATTGTTAAGTATTTATCCCAATATTGATTTTTAAATTTAAAAATAATAAAACTAGACAATAAGTTCATTATAGCTCATCACAAATAAAAAATCCACAAATGAACTTAATTTAAGGCCTTATTCAGCTCTATATAAAATCTTTCTTAACATATCTCAAATTAAATTAATAAAAAATGCCAGCAAAAAATATACAATTATTACATAAGGAATCAAGAAAAGATAAATTCGAACTAAATTGATGTACTAAAAAATTAAATACATAACATAAAGGATCAACAAAGTACATACAAATTGATGCAGTCATTTTGGGTGTCTTATTTCAATAAAGCTCGTTTGAAATAAATAAAAACCTGACATTTATAAGGCTTAGCATAAAAAACCCATGAAATTGCCTGAATATAATCGTTTTCTGCCGCTCCTAAAAGTTCCTGCAAAACAGACACTTCATTATCGATCAATCCTTCACGCTGTGGAATTTGGTTACGTCCCACAGAGAGGAGACCCTAACGACAAAGTATTTTGATGGCTTCTTCTGCTTAAATGAGGCTGGCTAATTTAAGCCATCAGCCGCTGCAAATCGATTTGATGTGGCAGGGAAAAAAGAAGGGGTACCTGTCGACAACTTGTTGCGATCATTGTTGGTCACGCCCCCTTCTCAGCAATTAAAAGCCACCTATCCGCCAACACTTTTATTCATTTTTTAATTAATATGCAGTAGCGGGCACAAAAGGTGGGCAGCTGCCACTGCTCAGGGGGGCGTGGCAGTGTGGATAGTATCGAAAATTTATGCGCCACATTAGTTGTAGATCCATAGATACAGATACTGTATCTCGAAACAGCGACACCGCCCCTGCCATTTAAATATTTAGAAAAAGGAAAAAAATTATTTATTAATTTGTTAATTCGTTGTTTGTCATTTTGCGGCTTAAACGTTTCGTTCTGCTACAAAACACATCAAATTTATGGGACCCCACATTATGGCGGGGGTATGAAGAAAGAGACGGGGCGAGCCCGCTAGAGCGAGAGGGCGATACGATCTTCGGATGACCACGCTTCGGCTCAGTTCGGTTCAACAGCGGCCTCGGCTCGTCGCTCGCAATTAACACGCCAAATTAGCGACGCAACGCCGCTGCTATACAGGTAAAAAAAATACTACCAACTTTGGTTATAAATGATATTAATTGCGGTAAGGTTTTGGAATAAAAACAACAACTTTAAAAGTATGGAAGTGATATTTTTATAACATCAAAACATTTAATTTTAGCATACTCATTACTAAACTGAACATCCATTGTTTTAATGTTGAAAAAATTAAATCTCTTGATGAAATATTTTTTTTTGAAGTTAGATAATAATTTTATATTTTTATATTGTTAAATCCTCAAGTTAATAATAAGAAGTACCAGTTATCTTATTTCTATTTTCCCTTCATTTTCCCCCCCTGTATGCAAATGTAAATTCCCATTTTCATCTCGCGGCAGCAACAGCGGCAGTCAAAACTTGTTGAGCATTTTTATTGATACGTTTTGATATTTTTCAAGAATTTATTTAATTTATTTACAGATTTATGAGCTCGCTCTCGACCGTCGCCGCCTCAGTCAAATATTTGTAGATTTTATTTATGGCCAAGAGCGGGCCAGCAACAAAAAGCAACATACACACAAAATTTATTAGCCAAGTTGAACTTTTTTCGGTCGAACACAAGTCTCAGCGCCTCGTGCTGATCTTTTGGGGGGCGGGGGCGGATGATCGGAGGATCGGGTGGGGGGCCTTTGGCCAAGGTGACTGATCATCTTGGTCTAATGTGTCAAGTGGTTGCCAGAGCTTTGAATAATAAATAATTGTTTATAATGTATCCGCTGCTCGATCTTTCCTCGGTTTTTGGGGCAACGGAAAAAATTGGGTTAAAATCGTGTGGTGCGGGATGGGGAATGTTTGTTTGAGTATCGAATCATCAGGTGATCGATTGGAGCTAATGAGAGTTCAGCGTGCATATATGCAGATTTTCGTTGAGTGATATAAGCCGATGAGATATTGTTGGTTGCCAAACAAAAGTTAATTGAAGGGGTGACGCTGATGGAGATTTCCGAAATGGCAAAACCATTTATTGAAATAGTTTTTTGGAAGTAGAATACAAATTTTGAAATATTATTTACTATCAAAAGATTTATTTTGGTTTTAAAAAATATATTTTTAAAAGAGTTATAAACACTTTCCAATTTATTCAACATTTTATAGGTCTGAAAGTATTTATTAAAATTTGTTTTTATTTATTTACTCTTCAAATAAGTAAATTTTTGTTGAATTCAAGCTATAAATTTCATGAAGAAATCCTTTATTAATTATTTAGCCTTCCAAGGAGTTCGGATTCTGTCGCCAAAAGGGAAATTTTAACGTATTAACGTGACGCTGTCTCAATGTGGAGCTGACATTTTCATTCGTTCGCCGTGCTAACATCTCCCCGAACATATGTTCTTGGCTCGTGCTGTCTGAGACTGAGTATCTGTTTCTGTATCTGTATCTGCGCGTGCAGATGTATCCGCAGATGTATCTGCCGCACTGTCTGCTCCCGCGGCGTATACGTAATGTGACAATTGCTCGCTTCGCTTCTGCCACACACTGCAACTTTGTCTATCTGTCTATCTTCCCCCAACTTCGGTGCGCCCTTTTCCCCCTCTGCCTTTGCTTTGGGCCCATCGGAACATCTTGTACAATTTTATTACGCTTTGCATTGCATTTTGTTGACAGTTTTGTCAACAAGCGTTGAAAATTGGCTAAATATAAATATATGTACCCATCCTCGTTTCGTTTGTCGCACTGCGCGCAGGAATATTTATTACAACGGCAACAACTCGTTCGCATCGCATTTTATTTATAAATGCGAATATAAATAGGTGCAAGATGCACAGATTTCATCTGCCCAAAAGGCGGGGGGCTGCCGGGCGCAATTCGAGGGATCCTGGTGCACAGTCAAGCGAATTCGCAGCAAGCATGACTTGTAAATAGCTGCGAGTTAAGTATCTGGCAAAGTGCAAATAGTTGCCAAGGCATCACCACCAGACTGCGTCAGCATCTTCCTCGCCATCATCGTCGTCCTCCACAGTTCTCGCCCTCATCTTACACATAAATGCACTGGAAAAAATTTATGTATATACTGTGGTATTTACCAATTATAATTATTCTTTGTAAAATATATCCAAAAAGTCTAAGTTAATTTTCTAAAATTAAATTTTTAATCTAAAATATATACATTGGACTTTTAATAATCATAATAATAATAACATTTTATTTCTGTTATGTTTTATTTTATTTATTTGTGTGAAACACCGAAAAAATTATTTATTATTTTCTCCAATTTATTTTATTATTTCTAGCCATGATTTGTACATTGATAATTGTACATTTTAAAATAGAAATAATGTTCAAGATGTTACAATAAAATTAAGTTTAAAATTCAAAATTCAAATAGATCTTAAAGCATTTTTTATTAGTGCAGCATCATCATCATCGTAATGAACTGGGCACGCACTTGTCTCGCTCAGCCGTAGAATGATGAATGTGGCAAGCGGCGGCAGATGGGGCGATGTCTATATGGCTATAACTATAGCCCTACCTATGAGCATGTCTATGCCCCGGGAACGAAGAAATTGCAACATTCTGCCGCTTTATCGCTTTTCCAGGAATCGGAATATGCTTCCGCATCAATTGAAAGCGCAAGTGCCACTATTTTTGTGAGAGCTGTATATTTCCAGAGAGAAAAGTCGGGAGATCTTGTTTTAAATATAGCATTATAATATTCTACAGATGTTTGTTGTCGAAATAGTCATAAAAGCCAATAAGCAATCTTTTTGAAAAAAAATTTACATTAAATATTTTTTTTATTTGTTCTACCAAATTGCTGGATTTTAAAATTACGTTATCCAGTTAATAAATATTACCTTAATCAGTAATTACAAAAATGAAATTACCAAATATATACAACGGTCATAATATAATAAACAAAATATTTAAGCACCATTGTAAAATAATTATAAAGAACGTTAAATATTTATTATTTTCATATGTATTTGCCATAAGTGTACAGAATCAATTTCGTCCACACCTAAGGAACTTAATCTACTCGGTAAATATTTTCCCCAAAAATCGGATTACATACTTAGCTTTGCTTACTGTGAATTATTCGTCATCGCGAAGACTTTATCTTTCCACTTACGTTTTCCCCCGCTTACAACTAAAATTCGTGGTTTATCTTTCGCACTTTAGCGAGGCTTAAAAATAGAAGACCACGACACTTCCTCCCCCTATGAAAAGTGGCAACTGCCGCCCTATGGCGCTGTCAAAATCAGTTAAAAACACCGATTCGCTGTCTCATTCTCATCGCCGGATCAACGACCACAGCGACTTGTATGGCATGTGTGTGGATCTCTGTTGCTTTTTATACCCGTTACTCGTAGAGTAAAAGGGTATATTGTATTCGTGCAAAAGTATGTAACAGCTAGAAGGAAGCGTTTCCGACCCCATAAAGTATATATATTCTTGATCAGGATCACTAGCCGAGTCGATCTAGCCATGTCCGTCTGTCCGTCTGTCTGTCCGTCTGTCTGTATGAACGCTGAGATCTCGGAAACTATAAAAGCTAGAAGATTGGCGTTTTGCATGCAGATTCTAGGAGTTCCTACGCAGCGCAAGTTTATTTTAAAAAGGTGCCACGCCCCCTCTAACGCCCACAATCGCTTATATACGATTTTAAAAATTTCAGTATTTCGGAAAAGTAAAAATGCAGTTTTATTGTGTTTATCAATACCTATCGAAATGTAGAAGAAATTTTTCAAATCGGACCATACGTTAAAAAGTTATTCGTGTTCAAAGTTTCTATCTCCATCTCCCTCGCACTCCCTTTACCTGAGTAACGGGTATCTGATTGTCGGGGCACCCGACTATAGCGTTCTCTCTTGTTTTGCTGTACTTTCTGTCTTCTATGTGATGAGGTACGAGCAGCAAAATACAAAATAATATAAAACAGCAACGAGAACCAACCTCAAAGACAACTTTCAGGTGAAACACAAACAACAACGTCGCGCCAAAAAAAATGTAAGAAAAAATATTTAAATATTTTAAGAGCGATGACCCAGAAGCCGAAGCCCCAGCAACAACAACAACCTCAAACACCTTACAACCGGGCAAAGGCAAAAACAAAAAACGAACTTGAAAAAAATTAAAATGAAGAATTTTTTGGTTCAACAAGAAGAGTTTAATTTGTCAGAACAACAAACTTGATAAAAATCTATACACAAGCGAGGGAGCGAGAGGCAACGCAAAGTATGGTAAAAAAACCGAATCAAAGCAAAAAGTTTCCCCACGACTTGGACTTGGGGTAAACTTATTTTGTGCTGACACTAACGTAAATAATTTACGTCATATTGTGGAGTCAAACGGAAGGCAATCAATTAAAAGAATAGAGTAGGTACTTTTATAGGAAAGGAATTTACTTTTAAAATTAAAAGTAAGGCATATCAAAAATAATGTTTTCGATAAAATGGGAAAAAATATAAGAAACTTTTAATAATTATATATCAAATCCCTTCATTTGTCACAAACAATATCGCTTTATTTAACACTATAAAATGGAGATAATCAATAAACAAAACAATAAACAATAAGTAGTTAAAAATCAAGTACAAACTTCAAGTAATTTTGATAGCAAGCTAAGTTGAGGCTGTCATAACTATTTATTTATTAAAAAACTTTAGGATTACAAAGTAACATGTTGCCATCGAGAATAACTAGTTAGGCATACAAAAATATCTTCTTCGGGGCTGTCAAATTCTCCCCACTCATAGCTTCCCCCTCTATAACTCTGTGATTCTATTTTCTCATCCAACTTCTGAGATCATAAATCTTTGTTTGGCTGCCGCTCTTTTTTCCTTTGGCTCGAAGCTCGTTGCCAGTTTCTTCTACCGTCAAACACTAATTGGTATTAGCAGTTGCTATCACACGCACCCCCTCGACAGCCCCTCAATTATGGCTTTTCAAGATTAAAGAACCAACGGGTTCAATGGATCAAGCCAAAGTTGGTTTTACCTTTTACGGCCTTTGACTTTGAAATGTGCCGCTGAATTTTGTTTGCCGCAGCCGCTGACAAACAACGAGAAACAGGTGGGCGTGGCTTTGGGGGAAGGAGAACCTGTTGTAAGAGACTGTTGTTAATTCAAGAAGTGGGTGGTCACTAAAAAGCTCAAATTAAATTAGTATCGGATTTAACGGGCTTCAAGACTAGACAATTTATCTATTTTTGGAGGCCCAAGCGATTTTCTTTCAATTCTAAATAGTCCTTTTTAGATATCTTCTTAAGCAATAACTTAAAAATAGGTTTTTATAATGATTCTGAACTTTATCTAAAAAAAGCTTCTACTTTAATTATATGTTTGAAATGTTTTTTAAATAAAACTTTAAGAAATCAAGCAATAGTATTATTTGTATATTTTTTTTTTAAGAATTTTATTTTTTAGAAACTCTGCTCTGAGTCCAAAATTATTCAAGGCACTACTTTATCGATAGACGATTATTTATACTTCGAAGCCAATGTTCAGCCAACGAACCCCAAAAACAAAGCGACAACGCGACGTGCAAAGTGCGAAAATGAACAACGGAAAAATTGTAACTCAAACGGAGGTCGACGAGGGTGCAAAGGGGCGCGAAAGGGGGAGGTACGGGTGACGGGCGACGGGTAACGAGGTGGGGGTAAACAAATGCAAAAGCCCAGATACAGATACAAACGGACACAGATACAATCAAATACGTACGTCAATTGCTTCGCTGCTTCGTCGGTGTGGCTAAAAATGAAAAATTGCTTTTCAAAATTAAATCAACATTTAATTTTCTCGTAATTTGCTGCCAGCCTGCTCAGCCGCAAAAGGAAAAGGGGGTGGGGTGGGCGATTGGCGGTCGGGTATGCGGGGGTTGGAAAAGCGAGTGGTGGCTGAGGGAAAACTCACGCATTTTTCTACAAATTAATTTTAGCACAAAGATTGCCAGATACAGAGAAATGTACCTCAGCTACCAGATACAAGACACCAGTGCACGGCTATAGATACAGATACAGATACGAGATACAGATACAGGCAAAGCTATACGGCCTGTCTGTCTTCCACAGATACATCGTATTGGTTAGCCATTAAATGACGCCAGCAACAACAAAACTACAAATCGTTTGGCAGCCAAGTGCCAAATAAAAACTTATTACTTATACGCCTCGTATGCCGGGCTAAAGCAAAAGCAAAAGCAAAGCGCCCAGCACATGAATCTATTATGAATTAGACTTTGAATGCCAAAGCACACACACATCCACACTCACACTAACACACACACAGCGAATGGGCATAAATAAATATTTTGTAGCTCGTTTAAATATTCACCCTGGAGGGCAATTTTTCGTAAAGATTTTTCGGTTCGATTCGAATTGTATTTGCCGCAGATTTAGTTGAGTTCTCTCGCCGGGAGAATGAGTGGAAAATGTGTGTTGGATGAGAGCAATAATGTGGAACAAGGTCCACAAATAAACAATTGAAGATTATTGAATACCAGTTGCGATTTGAGGGGGGTTGCTTAGCTTAAGGAAACTCGTGTAGCAATCAATGAATAAATTAGGAAGGGTGGCCCAAATGTTGAATTACGAAGGCAAAATAAGTGTGGCAAGCCTTGAGCTGAATTCAAAATTTAAGTGGATCAAACAAATGTGGGACTGCTAGAAAAAATAAAGGAAAACTGATATGAGAACAAGTCCTTATAAAAAATTATTTTTCAAAGAAGATAAATATGAAAGTTCTATTTTAATAAATGATAAATAATTACTAAAATAAATTATTGTTGTATTATGAAATTTATGAATCCATTACAGAAATAATAACATTTTCAAAGAGCTTTCCAAAATATTGAACATCAAATTGCGCTTAATAAATATTTATTTTAATTTTCAGCTTCAATAAATCCATTTTAGACAGAATTACGCCCATCAATCACAGGCAAGTGCTAAGCCACCACAGTTTTATTTCTTGACCAAAATTATCTATCACATAAACGGGTCTTCATTCATTTTATAAGTCAGCCCCCGCACAGGCAAAGCAAATGATCCATGGCATAACTCTAAATAGAACGCATTTGTCAAAGAAATCAAACGAAATTTCAAATATTTTTAGACCACAAAGGTGGTGTCTCCCTCTCTATACCTATCTCTCTCTCTTTCTCTCTCTATATGTATGTAGTCTATATCTTTATTTGATTTGTTTAGGAACTGTGAAATTGTTAAACTGCCACTTATTAATAATGTCCGACTTATACACACACGTAAATGGAAATGGAAAAACCGAAAATCATTTTTAGTTCTTTATTGTCAAACAAACAAATAAACGACAAAAAGTTCTCTTTTTGAATTGAAATATTTTGACGTGTTCCAAATAATTTTCACCGAGTTGTTGTTGCCATTTATTATTAACTCGATTCTCTATCGGTGTGTCTGTGTGTTGACAAGATAGAAAAAATGTGTCAGAACAACAGAAATTGTGTATTCGCCCCGAGGGCAAAGGAAAGTTTCCATCAGATGCAGAATAATCCGAGTCCCCAGCTTCTTGGCTTGAATGGATGAGTTCCCGATGCTAATGAGCGCGTATCTGACAGATACAATTTATAATTTTGACAAGTGCAAAAGCACGAAAAAAATAATGCCAACCAAACCGGCAGTCAGCCAAATGGAAAACGAACAATAATGCAATTTGAAGGGAAGAGAGAGGAGCGAATTCCAAAGCAAAACCAGAAAAAATAACTTTGAACAACCCACAACAAACAACAATACAAATCTCAAACAAAGCCAAATTATTTTGCATAAACGAAATTGTTGACAAATTATGATTTAGTACTGACCGCATTAACATATATCCATACACAAATACCGGGCATATCTGAATACAGATATATATATTTATCTGGCCAGCAAGTTATGGGCGCCGGCCATCTGTTCATAAATTTCACGCTGCTTAATTAAAATTTTGAATATTTTATGCAGTTGGGTACGGCAGTAGCCCAAGTAGCCGAAACTAATGCCCGATAAACTGTCTGACCTTTTGACCACAGCTCATTTCCATGGGAGACAGTTTTCGGTTCGAGTTCCCCATTGAAAAAGGGTAGATAGGGCTGGGGAATTATTTGGGCTTCACAACAAATTTATATAACTGCATTACAAAATATAAAAAAGGTCGAATATAAAGCCAATCTTTGGAAAATATTTATATTTAATTTGTATTTATATTTTTAAATATTTATATGGAATGTAATAATTTTAATAATATTTTTTTAGTTACAAGAATTTAATCTTCCTTTTTTTTACAATAATTTTCAATCAAAATACAATATTTGTTAGTATATTTTTTTAAAAATGAACCACAATAATATTTAAAAAAAGGTAAACTAAACAAGAGAGAACGCTATAGTCGGGTGCCCCGACAATCAGATACTCGTTACTCAGGTAAAGGGAGTGCGAGGGAGATGGAGATAGAAACTTTGAACACGCATAACTTTTTAACGAATGTGTCCGATTTGAAAAATTTCTTCTACATGTCGATGAGCGTATTAGATCTGAACACAATAAAACTGCATTTTTGCTTTTCCGAAATATTGAAATTTTTAAAATCGTATATAAGCGATTGTGGGCGTTAGAGGGGGCCATGGCACCTTTTTGAAACAAACTTGCGCTGCGTAGGAACTCCTAGAAATCTGAATATGCAAAATGCCAAACTTCTAGCTTTTATAGTTTACCGAGATCTAGCGTTCAAACAGACAGACAGAAATGACGGACGGACCAGACGGACAGATAGACGGACAGACAGACGGACAGACAGACGGACAGACGGACAGACGGACAGACGGACATGGCTAGATCGACTCGGTTAGTGATCCTGATCAAGATATATATATAATTTATGGGGTCGGAAACACTTCCTTCTAGCTGTTACATACTTTTGCACGAATACAATATACCCTTTTACTCTACGAGTAACGGGTATAAAAACACGAGTTTAGTAACTATAAGTAACTCACTAGTCCATAGTATCTACTTATTGCGAGGAAGCAAATATTAAAAAATCATTTGGAATAATAATAAACACATAATCCACATGCGAACCCATAGATCTGAGAAGATCTATATATTTCTCATATGCATTTAAACGATACTCTTACGAAAAATACGTTTATACTTATGCAAATTCGCTGACCGCGAGGTGTTTACATTTCACTAATCGACATCATGACGCTACTGTGTCGCCACTTTTTCAGCCTTTCGCTGTCCCGGTTTCCCCTAAACAATTCTACATCCGCTCTTCATTTACATTTCTTCACAAGCGACTCTCTGCTGATAATCACCGAATTTACGCTTAAGTGTTCTAAATTAACTTTGTTGCGGTTGCTTCCGTCGCCGTGGGTTCGGGTTCTCATTTTGTGATAAATATTTGTTTTGGCTTTGGCCCGACGTGTGTCTTCTGTGTGTTGTTTTTGCTGCCTTTTGCTGTAATTGATTATTCTGCCAACTTTTCGCTATTGTTTGTCTCGCACATTTGTCGGGAATTTATTTCCAACGCGCGCTGAAATAATTTAGTGGAGTGAAATATCAAAGGTAAGGTGAAGGATCAAGGCCCACGCGGAATTTTACACTGAATAATTTACGTTCTCATTTTGTAAACCCATTGTGTTGAGCCTTCAGCGATTAATGAATTGTGTGTATATAAAAAAATTTGTTTGAAGTAAGGCAAATTAACCTATGAGTTTTATAACGTAAGATTGCGTTTAATATAAGAGGATATTTTATATCATCAAGCAGATATTTGTTGTGGAAAAAGTTTGTATGATTTGGACCTCAGGTTTAATGTTCTCTAAACATTGGTGATTATATTATGATTATACAGTAAATGTTCTTCTTAAAAAAAATAAATTATTATTGTTTTTTGTGATTTTTGTGAATTGATTTACTATTTTGTATTCAGTTTTACATATTTATATTGATTTGTTATTCTAAAAATCTGAAAATTTAAAAACCATAAAAAACTTTCCTTTTGTTTTTAGACTGCCAGATTATTATTAAAAAGTCGATATTTATTTATATTATTACTTCTCCTTTCCCTGATAGATTCGCTATTTTTAAAGACTTATAAATGAAATCCTGATATAACTCTACACAATAAACGATCGGCAGGCAATCGCAGTTATCGACTCGGCATCTGATTGATCGATTTACCGAAGGTCTAAACCAAAATCGCGCCCCAGGTTGATCAATCTTCAGAGCAGCTTTCATCAATCAGCGATAGCCATTGAAATCTGGATCGGAATCGGAATACAAAATGTCAGCACTCTGTCAGCGGCTTGACAGCGAGAAATAAAGAAGAGGGGAGATTTCTGCGGCTGAAATAAGAAAGAACAGACAGTGGTTCCTTAATCTGTTTAATTTGCAGATGCAGTTGGCCAGATAAAAGGCAGCTAAATGGGCAGAGAAATCATAAAAAATGAGCATTAAAAGACTGTCTCCGAAGTGAGCGCGTCTCTTGTCTCGTTGAATATAATTTATGAGTCAATTTCAGACAATTATTGTTAAATATTACTAAGCATTCGCTGGGCTGTCAAAACACGCGCCGCCATCGTTTCGAATGATTTACAGGGAATTGAAGACAATTGTCACTCCGTCGCGAGTGATGACAAATTTTAAGTGGATAATCTTCCATATTATATTGAAACCGAGACTGCTCAGTCTCGGGCAGAAATCTCAAAAAATAAAAAAGGGAACGAGCGCATTGCCAGTGCAAATTAATGTCAACACTGATTAAGGCTGGCAACTCTGGCCCCTCGAAAGCCCCCCACCCCCACCTTTCCGAAACCCCTCAAAGGCATTCCGCAAATTTACACGGCCAAGCGAAAATGCGAAGACGCGTGGCTGCCAATTATGGCAAAACGAGAGGAAATACAAGGCGGATGAAGGGGAATCCAAGGGGAAAGACAGCCAAAACGAGACGAAGACAGATCGCCGAGATCATTGACAATTTGTCGGTGGCATCAGATCACAGAAACCAGTCTTTAACGATATAAGAGAAGCAAATCAAATTTTGTTGAGCCAACGTTTTGATGAGAACAAACTACAGCTTTTTATTAAAAAAATATATTTGAAAGAAAATTATCATTACCGGTAACAAAAACTACCTTGAAAAATCTAAACTATTTATCTGATCAACATTTATTTTCTAAAACATAAATATTTAAACTTTTTGTAGGACATTTTATAAGGTTTTTATAAGGTAAGTGTGAGAATATATATAAGCTAAATAAAGTTAAGCAAGAATAAAAGTAAACAATTTTGTAAATAATTTAAATGGTCTAGTATTTTATTTTTGTTTTAAATATTAGCCTATAAATTAAGACCACGATAATATTTTAAGGCAAAGGACATATTTACTAAATTCATAAATATTAAAAAATTAAATAAAAAATATTAAAACTATTAATCGTAGGTAATTCCTTTCAGAAGCTCCAAATTGGCCCTAAGCTACCGCCAATAAGCGCTGTTAAATAAAACAAACAAATTAAGACAATGCAACTCTCAGCGCTTCGGCTGAGATAAATATCAAAGTAAACACAAAAATACAAAGCCAAAAAAAGCAGCTCAGCTCGGTTCGGTTAAAATCAGCTTACTTGGGATCTGCTCAAATGTGTGAACAATATCGGCGTGCGGATCTTGCCCAGCAACCAAAACAGAGAGCCCAGATACACCGAGCGGAGCTTCAAGAGGGGAGGGGGAGTACGATGGACCCGAGAGACCTGTTTAAAAACCTGTTAATCAGCCAGAGAGTAAATCGCAGAGATATATAGCGATGAAGAGCGAATTGCAGCAGCGATTGCTGCGCTTTTGGAGCAACTCAAGAGCTGTACTTTTGCATAGTCGGTGAGAGATTGCCATAGCACCCCCTCACCAAAATCTGTGCCTCCGCTCTTTCCCCCCCATTTTCTTTATTTTTCCCAGCCAAAGTGACGCGAAAAAACATTTGGATGGAGAATGACAAAACAAAAACAGCATTCGCAATGATTCCATTTCATTCGCTTCGAGGGAAAATTTCAATTCAACTTCAGCCCTCTATGGCACCCCCTTTCACCCACCGCCTATGTCGGCCTCCCAACCACCCACTCGAAGGGGAATCCAATCAGCCACGCGTTGGTGATAAAATGCGTTAACAATACGTGAAAAGCTCTTTCCTAACCGCTTTCCCTTCGCCTTCCGTTTTCCGCTTTTCCCCGATTTCCCCGTTTTCTCTTCCTTTTTTCGGTTGGTTTTGCGGTATCTGACAGATTTTTGTGGGTTAGCCTAATGGGGTAAAATCAGGCAGAAGGTTTGTGCAAGCAGGCTACTAAAATCGGCAAAAGCCTCTTCTGGGGGATTGAAATTTCGGCTCAGGTTTTTGGGGGCAACGGTGTATAAGATTTTCAGGGGTGTATTACACACCGCACCACACCTGATTTTTGTGGGTAAGGAAAATACTTTTAGGATGTTTAAGTGGATGAAGTTGTCAGGAATACTTTATTTCTATTTCAGAATTAGCATATTTAATGGAGTTTTCCAAGGGAATTTTTAAGAGAAAACCAATTAATTGGTAACTTTCTAGGTAGAAATGTAACATGAATACTTAAAATATTACATTTAAATAAATGGACAGATAGGTGGGATTATTCCAAGGCAGAAATAAGTATTATTAAAATTAAGACAGAATCAATCAATACCAATTAGAATTTTTAAATATAAAAACATATTGTTTCAATGGATAAAATGTGGATATGTGGCTATGGAAATAAATTAATAAATTAAAATATATTAAGTTTAAAATTTGTACGTCTTAATAATAATATAATGCTTTAATATGCTCTGGCCAACCAGGTACCATGAAAAATAAAAACAAATCCAATAAAAAATACAAAAAAAGCAGACTTTCAGGATTAAATTAAGATTCAATTAGGTATTTACAACTTAAAACACCATATCCATGGGGAAATCAATTCAATAAGGCCGGCGAGTAATTAACACAAATTGATGGGTGCACTCCTTCCTTGGATCCTGAAATTTTATGAGCCGTATCGGATAATCTTAATTTAAATTGCTTTCCATTCCCCGTTTCGCAGCCACAATTAAGCATTCAAAAAACGGTTGATCATGTTATTTAAGCCAAACACTTGTCACAATAAATCACATTTCAATCCAAATATTTGCGCAATTCCCCCAAGTCAAGGCCCCATTGAAAGTGCCCCCTTTTCAGTGGCTCCCCTCTGAACCCTGCGCTGCGCATCACTCATACGCCCTGTGTACAAAAGCCGAATTGTCCACAGGCCAACCACCGGCTTGCAACAACAATAAATACAATAAATACGGTGGAGAGCGAGGCGGAGGAGAGCAAAGCAAAGCAAAAGCAAAGTGAAGCAAAGCTCAATGCAAACAGAGCAAAGCAAAGCAAACGCAGCAGCCGCAGAGCTGCCATTTGCCCATTTTAAACTCCACCTATCCCCACATCTGGGGATCCATTTCCATCCATATCCACCCCACCCTACCCTAGCCCCTCCCCTCCTCCCGCATTCCACGGGGGGAGAAAATAAAAAGGAAAACACTTTTAAGCAAAATCAAATTCACAAGCAGCAACAACCTGAAAGGATTGGGCTACCGAAGTCCTTAATACTCTATAAATAGATACAAATCGGTCACTATATTATACCATTTTTTAAGGCGTAAGTAATAGGGACTTTCTAAAAAATATATTTTTATTTTATTTTTCCATATCCTAGTTATTATTATGTTTAGAAATACTTTACTTACTTTTTAAAAAAATTTGAAAATATAAAAAAAATGTTTTTCTATTAATCAAAATATAAAATTTGAGATATTTAGTTTTAAACGGAAAATAAAATTTTTAAATTAAATAAAATTTTATAAATTTGTCGATTTTTTTTAATAGCGTATTTGTGTTACAATCAAGCGCTCACGCAGCGCAGTCGTCGGCGAGCATGACGAAAGTCCTTTCGCACATTACCACATTTTTGTAGCTCTCGTCGTGGTTGTTGTTGTTTTTCTCTGTTTGTTGCTGTTGTCCGCATATTTTTGTTGTTGCTGCCACCCAGTGAGGCAAGCGACAACAAACACAAAGCAAAGGCAACACGAAAGACAAAAGCTAAAAGCGACAAATGAAATAATAAGAGAGCTTAAATAACTCCACACGAGAGCGCACACACACATATGGACACACGAAAGGGCGACTCCAACACACACATACAGTCATAAAAGCTTGTAGGTGTGGAAAGGGGGAGGGGGTGGCGCAAGGGGGAGGAGCAGGTTGTGTTTGCATGTTTGTTGTTACATTGACTTCCGATGACGGGCAGCAGTCTCCCTCTCTGCCTCTTTCTCGCCCCCTTTACCCCCCTCACCACCCACCACCCACTCGGTGGCAGCGCTGCCTGCTCAGAAGCTGCGAACTTGTTTGCTCAATATGTCTCACACACAAGCGCACGCACACTCACACTCAAGCGCCGACAAAAAGCGGAGACAACGAGCGACGATGGCCACACGAAGCTTTTACATTCCACCCCCACCTCATCTCCACCCCACCATTCGTTACACTGCACTTAAAGTTAAGAGGACTTTTAGGAAAATATGGATCTGATTATAAATACCATACACCCAATAAAAAACTCGATATGAAACGTAGATCGATTTTACATTATGTAATATCAATTTTAACTTAACTTGGGGCCAGGTAAATTCAATGTGGTCGAAATGAGCATTTCATGTAAAAACGATATGGGCTTTACATAACCAAAAATTTACGTGCACATATCGATTTTACGGCGGCATGCTTTTTATTATTTAGTTTTTCCATTAGGTATCCTAAATACTAAATTTTTATTATCTCTAATATTATTATATTATTATGAATAAACCCAAGGTTTCGACTTAATTTATATCTTGTAAATAGAGGGGCTTTTGCAATTACATTTTTTGCAGTGGACTTTCCTGCCACATTGCACGCTAAATAATGACTGACAGTATGTTGGTGCCGTATCCCCTTCCCTGCACCATCTCTTTCCACCTCACCATCCCAACCCCCTGCCTCACCCACCCACCCACAGTGTGACCCCCAATTGCTCTCGCTCCCACTAAACTGGCAATCCAACAAACGCACACAGACCAAGATCGACTCGCCAAAGAGAGAAAGAGAGAGAGAGTGAGAGAGGGGGAGCGCAGATGACAGAGACAGAGATAGGCCAAGAGAAAGAGACGGAGAAACACGAGTTGCGGGAGAGCAGGTTGCATCGAACTTGTTGCGTTGCGCCACCTTGCGCCCGCTGCCTCTGCCGACGTCGCTGCCTCCTCCTCTGCCAACGCTCTCGTTTTGCTCTTTGTGCTCCCAATTACTTTTTGCATGCTACCTTGTGCCCCCACTTCACCCCACACAACAACAACAACTAAGTGTTCGCATTGCTTTTCGTTATTGCTTTTGTTGTTTTTACTTGGCTTTTGGTCAGCTGCCGACTGCGACGTCGACTGCGGCCAGAGGCAGCATTGTGTTGACATATTTTTTTGTAGCTTTTGCTCCTGCCTTCGGGTGTTGTTGTTGTTGTTTTTGTTATGCTTCATGCTATATCCGATGCGATGCTATATGCTATATATGCTTAATCCCTCGAAAACTGACGACCCGCAATCCACAATTCGAAATGTGTGAACCACTGTATGAGCGAGTGTGCCGAGTGTTTAGCTGCCAGTGTGCACTGAAAACAATTAGATAGCGAAATTATATAAGCGAAATTATGACAATTTTTACTTATATTTATATTAGGCTCATGTATTTTATCTGTTAAAGATTAAAACTTTCAAACAACTTTGATGCTATTTTTGTATATATTTTATTAATTTATTTATACATAAAACTGTTAAATATAATTTAAAACAAAAATGTATTGGTATTACAATAGGTAACAACCTATGAATTCCTGTAAAAACTATTATTTTTTATTGCTTAAAATTATTGCCGAAAAGTATGCTATAATTATATTTCTGGGCTTAAGATTTCCAATTTAATCCTTCAAGTTTTGAAGAGCAAATATTTTTTTTGTTTGGGTTTTAAAGCAATACTTTAAAAACCTACAAGCTTAATATAATGGATTTAAAAATTATAATTATAAATGTTTTATATAACAACTTTTACTATAGAGTTTTCAAGTACTTTTTTCAGTGTCCCGGTGAGGTTAGTGTTTTCAGGCCCGATATGCTGACCCCCTCTCTCGGGAGCCCCCCTTCGCCCCCGCAATCGAGCACCGTTCGACCGCAAAGCGCTGGGGCCATGTTTTCACACAGAGCTTACACAGATAAACTCGCGATGGCGAGGGGGGTGGGTGGGATGAGAGGGGCAGAGAGCCGCACACACTCACACAATCGTACACACATTAACATATCAAATCCAAAGGCGAAACATTCGCAGCGTTCTCATTTCGCAAATTGACTTTAATATTTGTGTTGTATTTGTTTGCCTTTGCTTTTGTCTGTGCTTTTGTTTATTTCTTGCTTTTCTGCGTTTTAATTTTATACGATAATTGTTTGCCGCCAAAGAGAGCGAGGGAAAGAGAGAGCCAGAGAGGGGGGTGCAAATTAATTGATTCGATATTATTATTTATTTTTAAATGCTAATGGGACATTTTGGGTATTTTAACATACAATTCTTGCCCCATATTGATGGGCCATAAAAGTTATAAGAAATTCGGTTTTTATGGTTGATTAATTGGCGATCATTTTTCAAGAATCGATATAAAAAGTCGTTCACCGATTTAAAGATCGTTGATAATATCGGCGGTAACGGTATTAAAAATTACACTAAATGCCTGGTAATTTATGGGATTGTTTTGATTCATTTTTTAAGACTGAAGGGCTATATTTAAAAATCGATTTGAAAAAGTATCTTACATCTTACAGCATATAATCCTCAAATTAAGTGGGATACTTGACTATATTAATTGTATCCAAATTCAAAATTAGGCAAAGGTTAAACAAAAAATTTCAGTAAAGATATTTTTTTGTAATTTTCCCATAACAATAATACAAACATATTTAATTTGAATATTTCTAAGAACTTTTCCAATAAGTATTGCTGGAAAAGTAAAGACTTCAAGTTCTCAATACCCACTATTTTTTATTATTTTTAATATAGAGATATGATAAAATTTATATTCCAAATTAGTGTTTAAAGTTCTTTATAAAAGTCAAATTAAAAATCTAGACATATTTCAGGCAACACATTAGCTTTTTAGCCGATGCACTGCAACAACAATCTGGGCGAGCTGTCAAAACTATTTAATCTAAATAACAAAAAACCGCAGAGTGGCCAGCAACAACAACAAAAACAACTACATACAATGCCCAAAGGGGCCAATACAAAAGCAACAACAACAACAGCAACGCACAAACAACACAAAAGCGCACACCAACGCGCACAAAGCAACAACAACAACAAGAGCGCAAAAAGAAAAAATGAGAACAACAACAAGAGCGCAAACACCGCAAAATAATAAACCAGCTCGACAAGTCTAAATCACACTCATTAGCAAAAGCCCCCGAAAAAACAACAACAACATCATCATCGCACTGACCCCATCATCCCTCTCCCTCTCGCACACTCTCTTTCTCTCTCTTTCTGTTGGCTCCCCACACAAATCAAAATACACACCACACACAACTCTAGCACGCTGGCACACCATCATATCTCAAATTGTTAAACGATGAGAACGAGATGAGAACCTAATAAGAAACCGAATACAAAAGATAAACACAAGCGTAAACATTTAAGTAACAAAATTGGCTTTTTGTTATGCTGAGCGAGCGAGAGAGCGAGGCAGTTGGAGTCTCGCTCTTTCACTCTCTCGCCGGAGGGAGAGAGAGAGTGCGGCCGCCATCGCTGCACGGCAACACCCATACACTTGCGTCTGCCGCACGGCCATACTGTTTTTGAGCGAGCAATCGAGAGCGCGCTCTCTGAAGTAACGGCTCGTTTTTGTGTAGATATGCATGTGTGTGTGTGTTTGTTGTCTGTGCAATTGTTTTTTCAGTGGACAGATTGCCAATTGATTGTTGTTGCTGGCGCTCGCAGCCGCAGTCGCTGCCTCTGCCAGCTTCGTCGCTTTACGCTTTTTGTGCTTTTCGCTTCTTTTTTTCCCTCCCCCTCCCCCATTTTGTTTTTGTTTTTGCTGCCGACAGCGCTGCCTTTGGGGGCATAAATGTTCGCTGCCTGCCCCACAAGAGCACACACACACACATACATGCCGGAACACACATCGATTTACAGTGGAAACTCGGTATATGGTCAATTATCAGATTATTGCTTTCAAGTTACAGTGGAACCTTTGAAATATTTTACAAAATTTGTAATGATAATATTGATATCAGTGTTTTGTATGATTTTTCTAACGATTTTTAATTACTATATTTTTAAATGCTAATTTTATATATTAATTTTGTATTCTTTATTTATATATAATTTCTTTCAACTGTCAAATACAATTTTATTAATCAAGAAGTGTTTTTATAAAATACACGAAATATAAAGAAAAATCAATATTATTCAAAACAAAAAGTTTGAACTTAACTCTCAAAAATAAAATATATTAATAAATTGGAGCTTTGGAAGTTCGAAATATGCTGCCTCCACCGTATATGTAATGTGTTCGAGTTCGAGGCTGCGACGTCGCCCCTTGTTGTATTTTCCATTTTCCATTTCCATATGTTGGCTGTGCTTTTCTGCTGTTGTTATTTTGTTGCTCTGCTTCCTTTTCTTTCTCTTATGCTATTTCTTTTTCTGTGTTGTTCTTTTGTTGTTGCTCAAAAGTTGTTAATATATTTGTAAAATGAAATTCATTTCGGAATTGCTGTTTGTTCTTCAGCCAGGTGTGTGTGTGAATGTGTGTTGTAGTGGGTGGTGGTGGGTGGATATCGGTTGACAAGGGGTAGTGGGTGGCTCGATGGCTTTGCATAAGTGGGTGGAAAAAGGGCGAGGTTGGTGGTCCGGTGTTTTCAGAGGACTTTAGCGGGCAACCAATTTACACTGAATGACAGTTTTGATTTATAATTTTTGATAAACATGCGAAACATAAAGCACATAGGGTTCAGTGAAGTTTATGGATCTGGAAAAAGGTTACAGGTAAGGTTAATCAAATTCATAATTAAAATCTATAATTATTTTAGGATATTATTGAGTTTAAAAGCATAATAGATTTATATTAAAACTGTATAAATAATTATTTAAGTACAAGGTTCGAAAATATAATTAATTAAATTGTAAACAACCAATTATTATTTTTTAAGAATTTTTAATCTTGGTCTATTATAATTTATTTAAAAAAACATTTTTCTAATACAATAATTTAGTTTTAATACATTCCTGATCCCATTTTTACCAACTTAAATTCCATTTATAATCATAACTATTATTAGTTATACAGATTTTCGCATCATTCCAAGCGAAACTTTGGACTCGCTGCCATAATCTGTTATGGATATCATAAGTAACGATAACATTAGCCCAAATAGACCCATTTCCCAGACACAAACTCATATAAAACAGTCAAGGAAGTAGAGAGAGCGAGAAGCACTTGTGTGTGCTCGACTTTTCAAAGCACAAAACCGCGCCAGGCTCCATTAAACACCCAAAGAGTGGGTGAGAAAATGTGGGTGGGTGGGAAAAGTGTGGAAAATGGGTTGTATGCGGCTGAGAGGGGGTGGGTTCGTTGGGTGGGATTCGGGTCGCTCGCTTGCCAAGAGCCAAGTATAAAAGTGTCAAAACTTTCTGTTGGATTTTTGTTTTTGTTGTATCCTTTTGTTATTTGTACACACACTTTTACATATAAAAATACACTTTAAAAAAACTATAACACTTACAAAATATATTCTGAAACCATAAATACTGATTGCTATTATCTTTCAAAGCGAAAAAAAACTGATATAAAATCAAAATATACTAAATTTAAAATCAAATAAATTTCCGTGATCAATTTTGAACAATAGTAAAAAACAAGTAACTTTTCAAACTTAACTAACTTTTAAAGAAAATACAAATTTCTATGCAATTCTATAAATTTTTATAATTATAGGTATACGAAAAAATTCGATAACGATATATGTTTAATATCAATACATTCGTATTAACTTGTTTTAGTATTTTGCTTAAAGATCGATTTTTTTCGAAATAATGGAGATTTTTTCGGTGTACAGAACAAAAACGCAGAAAAGGGGATGAGAGGAGAACAACGCCAAAAGGAACAACTAAGGCAAAAAGCATAAGCTTTTTCACTTCTGCTCGAGTTAGAAAAAGCGGGATAGAAACAGAGAACGTGCGAAAGAGAGGGCAGGATGGGGAGTGAAAGAGACCGAGTGCCTGGAGTGAAAGAGAGCGAAAGAATAGGGAGGCCAAGTCAAACAAGTGTCGCCCCACTTTCCCATCCCTCATTATATCGCATACATTTTTATTTATAGCCCAGCGTTATTTTTTTTCGCCGTACATGTTACATATATATATAAAGGATATACACGGGAAATGCCTTAACACAATTACAATAACTTTGACATGAAAAGTGGAACAATAAACCAAACCAAACTCAACTCAACTCAACTCGCTGGAATGGAATTGAATTGAATTGAATCGAAATCGGGAGTTGACACCACGGGAGGCAATGGCGGTTTGTCCTCTTCCTATCCCCTTTCACTCGCTCCTTCGCACGAGCTGCTCACTTCCGCTTCCGCTCCTGCCCGGTCATGTGAGTGTGTGTTTGTGTGAAATGAAGCGACAGCCGGCGGCAAATGTTTCCATAAACAACAAACAGAGCAACAGCAAGGAGGTCGCAAAACATTTATTAAATGGAAAAAAAAACATTAAAAATAGCGGAAAACTACAAAGCCATTGAATACGCTTCTTAGCAGGGAAATTATAAATAAAATATAACTAAATTAAAAATGTATTGTCAGAAACTTCGTTGAAGACGCAAAATAATTGTAAAATGTGTGGAAATTATCGCAAAATTTATTGCCACAATAATTTTTAAGAGGTATAACAAAATAAATTTACATTTTAAAAATGGCTAAAAATTATAGCTCGAATAAAATTACACACACAAACGTCGAGATAAAAGGGTAGATAAATATTTTGCGTTTTTTTTGATATGATTCAATTGTGTTTTAAAATTTTTCTGTCAAATGCTAAGTGCAGAAGCTCAATTAATAAAAAAGTACGTATAAAGTAAAAATGTTGTTTTTAATTTTTCTGAAATAAGGAAAAATTCATATAAATTTGTGTTTAACAATTTCTATTAAAAATCGAATAACCCCAAAAACGTAGAGCAATCGCAGCATGAGCAACTTGTAGTTATGCCTCCGGCTGAGTTCTAAGCACGCAATACCACCCCGCCCACAGTTCACCCCTTGCCGTCACCCAACGCTTTTATTAATTTAGGTTAGTGACTTAAGTTTAGCATTTGCCGCAATTAACTTAATTAGAAATGCATTTTGTGGTTGGGCCGAAGGAGCAGCCAAAGTCAACGAATGAATCAATGAGTGTGTGTGCGATTGAGTGTGAATGTGACGGCGAGTGAGTGTTTGAGTGTGCGATCCTTGGCTTGGGAAATGGAGGTTCTGTATGCCCATAAAACATTTGCGGTGTATGTGTCATTTGCTCACTTCATGGAAATACACAGAAATAAATTAAAATACATAAAAAGAGACATCACCGAATAATTTCTGAATTTTTTTAAAGTAAATTGCTTTTAATAGACTACACACAATTTGTTAAATATTATAAATGATTTCTTATAGTTTAATATTTTAGGTTTAATTTTAAAACTGTTAATGACAGCATACATTTGTTTCTTTCTGTGCAGACAAATAGATGAATGAGCGAGAGTGAATACGAATGTGAGTGCCGCGATGGCAAAGTGAGTATGCTTTATTGCCCATTATGGCAATAGCCAATATATATACACACTCGTGCTTATGAAAAAGCCTCCGCTTCAATTCGATTAACTAAATGCGTAATTTTGCTCTATTTTCTGAGGCAACATGGCGTATACGTCATGCTGGAAGGCAAACTTGGGCGGAAGTGAGAAAAATCAAAGAGGGCGGGTGGGCGCACTCAGTGACACATGGCCCTGTGGCGGGTGTAAATGCGTTGAGCATCCAAGCGAAAACTAATCCAAATCAAGCGAAACAAAACACCAAAAAAACCAAAATAAAAAAGAGCAAACAAAAAAAATCACACAAAATAAAGTTTCAATCCGGTTTCCATGGCAAGCTTTTATTTTATTTTTTCGAGCAGAAATAACTGAATTTTTTCGGTGTTATCCCACGCATGATCCAACGCCCTCCGCCGCCCCCTGCCCTCCCGCCAATCCATCATGGGCAACACGTTTCGCTTCAACTTGTCAAAGACTTTTCGATTTTTTCCTCCTATTTGTTTTATACAATTTTTATTTTTTTCGGTGCCTGTCTTTTTTATAATCATTTATTTTTATTTGATTTTATTTCTTCCTCCGCATATTTTTGCGGTCGCTCGCTTTGTGGTATTGCCAAAAACCAAATAAAACAGCGATAAAAAATTAGCGGTATCTGTATAAATCTTTCAAACCGCATATTGCCGGGAGATTCGAGTGCGAGCAACAATCGTTGTGCAATCGGAGAATTTTGCTTTTGATCGAAATATGTCAAAAATGGCACAGAGATTATGGCAAGAAATTTACTAAGTTATGGAATATTAAGAAGATTGAGTTTAAATTAAATGTGGTAAGTTTTTTTATATATACATATATAAAAATATTTTTTTAATTTTTCCAATGGAATTTAAGTATTCTATAATTATTAAAATAATTTCATATAGCAATAAAATAGGTAGTTAAAAGTATTAAAAGAATTGAAGGGTTAAAATTAAATATGTTCAAATTTAATTAAGTTAAATAAATGGTATTTAGGGAATATAAAATTTACAAATATATTTGTCTGCAATTAATTAAAAATAAACTGATAACGATAAATTGGTTAAGTCTATGAAGGATGTTAGGTCTAAGCCCATTTAAAAATTCCACAACTATATACGATTTCAGCTGTCCTAAACATAATACACCGATTTGATCCCATTCACAGCTTTCACTCAAGGTATTCATTACCATGCCGCAGATTACCAAACATCCCATAATTCGGCCACGGATTCCGACACGCCGCCTTCGAATTTCGAGCATTACAAACACTCGAGTTTTGGGCTCTCTAGCTTCTTCATCTGTTAATTGTATCTGTATCTCTGAAAAGTGAAGACTGGGTCACACACACGGCGGCCACTGAAGTGTCTTGAATAGAAGTCAAGTGGAGCCGAACAATAGCGAAGATGAAACTGGAGACTCCCCCGCAGAGAGACAGCCAGAGGTCGGTGGTCAGCGGGGTGAGGGGTGGTCGTAGGTGGCTCAACAAATTAGCATATCTTGTCATAAGTTGAAAAATCCCATTAGGCTAAAGATTTGCCTTTTGTTTGGTTATTGCTCGTGTACAGAGAAAGAAAATGCAGTTTCGATTTTAGATTCTTATCGAACACTTTCCAAATCATTTACGTTTACTTTAAAATATTTTAATTAAATTATTATTATTTATTCATTATTCATAATTTTTTTTCCTACCCAACCTACAAAAAAAAATTTGTGCATTCATATGAATAAATCACTTTTCTTTACAATTAATTGTAATAAATTGAATAGCGGTTTTCAATTTTAAAAGTAAGTAAAAAGCTACAATTATAAATACAAAATAAATAAAAAAATTCAATTTATTATATTTATTTATTTATTATATTTATATGTACTTCTTTTATTTCTCTCTGTTTAAGCCATTGGATCTGTTTTGTTTTGGCAGCGTTGAAGGCTGATCAGGGCATTCGATCATTAAGAAATTAACATTTACGAGGAATGAGGAATGAGGAATTGCGGAGTTGGGGGTTCCGCTTATTGGATTCCCTTCACTTCTCGATTGCCAGACGAGGCAATTAATTTGCATAACTAAACAATGCGAAGATCTATTTCTGCCGGCCACAAATTTAATGTTTCATTTCCATTTACACAATTTCTTCGGCACATCTAAGAAGGCCGCAAAGTGGAGATGAGAAGTCTGGGGTAAAAAAGATGGGGGCGTGGTTTCATAAACCCTAATGATATCGATTAATTTGCATTTCCCTTCACAGCTTCCGCGGCAGCGTAACTTTTCCGTTGTAATTAAAACGCCAAAAGGTGCCACACCCAAGTTTTCCCCCCAGTTTCGATATTTTATATACTTGAGCAGGACTCGGATGTTTTAATGTCTGGAAAAAGTTGGCGCAACAGCAAAAAAACGAAGCAAGCTGGGAAAATAAAGAGAGCAGAAAAGTAAAAGAAAGGAAAGTCAATGGCTGAAGAGGAGGACAAAGTTTTATGGAGCCCAAAAGTAATAGGCAAAGACGTTGGGGCCGAGGGGTAGGGGATGAATTTTCCTGTGCCAGTCGTAAGTAGCATTTAACAGCCAACTTATGGCCGAGGAAAAGCGTAAAGAGGCTGAACACAAGTCAGCCATGAAACCCCATGAAAAGTTGTACAAAAAAGCCCCCTCCAAACACTTTCCACCCCCGGCAGATTGAGGACCTGAGTGGAAAATATCATTCTGGGTAAATCAAAGCCGATTTGCAGTTGATCACTGAGAGCAGGTTAACTGCACACCGCAACTGAGCATGGGTATTAGACCCTTTTCTGTATACATATACTGCCGATCCTTCGGCCATTGAAAATTTCATCTAGTTTCTTCTTTTTTTTAGCAAGGGCGAAGAGGTTTCGAAAACTTTTTTGCAGCCTTTTAAATTTGTCTGGCTTTCCTTTCTTCCCCCGCCTTTTCCATTTTCAGCATTGCAATCTCGCTCTGCCTGGGAAAACTTTGTCTGCATTTTTGGCTCCCTCTTGGAAGAAGGAAAACTTTTGCCTTTGCTTTTTGTCATATTAACAGCAGAAAATCAAGGGGACGAGGAGCCCGAGAGATGGTTATCAGACACAGAATGGCGACTGCTAAAAATAATTTCTTGCTCTGAGTTTGTGAAGTTTTCCACCCCACAGTTTCCCTGACCACTGACCCGACTTCATCATCATCGTCATCATTGGCAACGCAATCTTTGGTCACTTTAACTTGTTATATATATATATTTGTTAAACTCCGTCTATATGTAAATACGTATGCAGGGAAGCCACAGCCGCAGGAATCGGAAAGAAATCGCTCAGTAATCAAACGGGGATGAAGGAATGAAGCATTCCCAGCGATTCAATATGCAGGGGGTTGACCGGAGGGTCCAGAAGATACACTTTCTCAAATGCCGT
The DNA here is from genome assembly GCA_037075285.1 of Drosophila lutescens. Taxonomy (NCBI): domain Eukaryota; kingdom Metazoa; phylum Arthropoda; class Insecta; order Diptera; family Drosophilidae; genus Drosophila; species Drosophila lutescens. Next base: position 1,875,594 of record JBAMCF010000880.1, read on the forward strand.
TTAGTGCAGCCAGACGGAAAATTTATTTGGCATAAATTAAATAAACTTCTTAATAAAATAATGCTGAAGGAGATTCTGTTTTATTTAATCGAAGATTAATTGAGGTCTCTGCAGAACAGATTGCCTGAATGTAAGAAATATGGGCAATTTTTAGGGAGAAAATCTGTTTACAATTTATTTTGGCTAGCTTACTTGTTTTTCTGGGACTTTCCAAAATTACAGTTACTTCAATAACAAAAATTTCATTTTTTGAAAAATGAAATATATTTATTGAAAATATTTCTTAAAATATCAAAAGAAACATTGTTATGTTGTTTTAAGGTTTCTGTTTTAACAACAATTTCAAAAAATATAAAAATAGAAAAAATATTATAAACTATTTATTTGCAAAGTCATAAAAATATTGTAACTATATACTTACAAAATATTCGTCATGAATTTATTTAATTCTCTCAAAACTAGCAAATATAAAAGAGTTTAAAATTGTATTATTTCCTTTTTTACCAAGTTGTTTTGTCCTAAACATATAGAGTATTCGACAATCTGTCAGATATTTTCTGTCACTTTTTTTTCCACCGTCTTGCTACATCCTTGCCTGAGTGCATTGGCGTCTGTTGTCCTTGCCAGCACACTCACCAACACACGCACAGCGAAAGAAGATACTCGTACACACACACGCATACACTTTTTCAGGGAGTGCATTGGCAGCTTCCTTTTGGCTTCTTTCACCCATATTCTTGCACTCTGAAGATTTCTCCGTCATACATACACTTTTTCTTCTCCATTTTTTCCTTCTTGTTGCCGCTTTCTGGCATGTGAATGTACTTGAAGCATTTCCGGTGCACATTACAGTAGAGAACAGCTCGGAACGACGACGACAACATCGCCCATTGTTGGCATATACCGCCCACTCCCATTGCAATCCCGACCCCCTGATCTCATTCCTCTCCTGTTCTTTTTTGCCCCTCCTGGAAGAGTCAACTTTTTCAGCGTTTCTTCACTTTATTCTATAGCGAACAGAGAACGAAAAAAGGTGCACAAATTAAAAATCAAAGAAAGATAATATAAAATTAAATTTAACTTAAATAAATTATCTTTAAAGTATTCCAAAATAAATTCAAGACAGGTGGTACTACATCGACTATATTTATAAAAAAAACCTTAAAAATATTTTAAAATATATAGCTAACATTTTTCCAATATTTATATACTTATTTATATTAAAAACTTATTATACTCAGTTTTAAGAAAAAAACCTATACGGTAATAAGAACGGTCTAAAATAGTCTTAAACCTTTTTTCCCGTGATGCAAATGCAGTAGAAGCATTTCAGAGAGCAAAAAATAAAAAGGGAAAAAATTATCAATTTAATTTTGTAACTCAACTTCCGTGCGCTGCCCTGGTTGAGACACCCTGCCCCCTGCCACGCCCCTGTTTACCCCTTCCGAAAACCACTCCTCTTGCCCCCTGCCTGCTCACTTAGTTGAACTGTTTTCCTTTCTTTACTCTCCTCACACACTCATTTTTTATAAAACTCGCTTTTTTCTGCTCGCTTTTTCCGCCTTGCACACTGTTGACACTGCCGTCCCGGGCCACGACCACCCCCGGCCACGCCCCCTCTGCACACTTGTGGGTTACATAAGCCAGGAGTGTTTGCCTGCTGCATTTCTTGCTGCGCTGCCAACTTGCCGGCTAAATAGCAAAATGCAGCGAATACGCAATATGCGCAAATTACGTATACGTCGTGTGGGCAAATATGTGTTTTTTTTTCCCCTCCCAGCACCATTTTCATATGTATATACTTAGTTATGCTATAGCTATATAATTCAGAGCTTAAAAATTCATAGAAGCGCAGGAGAATAATGCGAAGTGCAACCTTTTCTGAATAACTTGGTGCTGGCGTAGTGTCATTATTTTTTTCCTAGAAGTTGTTTATTACGGAAAATTCAGAACAGTTATAAATTCTTGGAAAAATATTTTAAGGGGGGAAACATTTTAATGACTTTCTTACATTTTAAAAGGAAAAACTAGATTTGTAAACTAAATTTTTTTTAAAATATTTCATAGGTTGTTTAAATGATTGGAAAATCCGTTTTAATAATTAAATAAAGGTAACTTCTAATTTATAAATTTTACAAAAATTGCAAGTGTTATTAGATAACTATCTATCACACAAATTACTAAAATTTGTTATACAAATGCGAACATGAACTCATTGAAGCTAAGTTATTTAACCTTTCTCCTTAACCAAAATCTAGCACTATATTTATTTATTTAGACCTGTAAATGTTCCGATATTACTACGATAACTAAAGATGTAAACTTTAGTAAAATCAATGCTTAAGCCGTTTCCTTTTAACCAAGTTTGCAGTTCATGATTATAACTTTTTTATGAGTATTAACCATCCAAGTTTTCATAGACCACTAAATAAAGTTTATAAAAATATTCAGCGCTTACTAAGAGCTTTCTTTCGTGCGATAAACTTCACTTTTTACAGCTATTAAAGGGATTGCCATTCCTGTTAAGTAACTGGATCTATTCCCTTTAATTTCGTCAGATTTCATGAGCTATTGGGTTGGGCTTTTTTTAGGAGATTTTGTACACCAGAGACAAGTTTCATTTCTCATTTATGGCGTTCTTTTTTTTGGGAGGCACCGGGGGGTCTGGAAAATTTAACTGCTGGCAATTTTCGAACATTTCGCCATTTTCTAGTTTGCTTTTACCAATTTTCCTTTATTTTGCACGCTGCCATTGTTGTTCTTGCTGTTGTTTCTGCTGCCTTTTGGCTTGGTTTTATGCGTTTGCCAGGTAAACGGGGGCCGGGGGAAAGGTGGAAAGTGTGGGGTGGAGGTGGTGGTGAAACCACAATAGCAACAACACGCAACGCAGGATTTTCGAAAACCCACAGCATAAAACATCAGTTACCCCCCGCTTTTCACCCACTCACTTGGGGATTGCCTGAACAAACCCGATGCTCCTTTCCCCACCGCCCATCGCCCCCTCCCCCATTCCGCTCCTCGCTCTCTACTTTACGAGCTCTGAATACAAAATGGGTTTTCTGTGGGTCTCCTACATTTCACCAGGACCTCCGAGCCACCCACCGCCCCCACAGAGTTCCACTTTTCATCCCGTTTAGAGTGAGGAAGCTTGCCGCGTGAAATTGCCACTTGCTGCACACGCTTCTCGCCTGTTCAACTTGGCCTCCGTCATGGCATCGATGTCGACGATTGCCCGTTCCTACCGTAGGAACTCTTAGGAACCCCACAACCAGTGCACTGAACAAAATATATTTAAATTTCTTAAATCTTAAAAAAATAGTTATACATGTTCAATTAATTTAATTTCATTATATAGAGTTGGAACTCTTGGGAACCCCGCAACCAGAGCACTGAAAAAAATTCATTTCAATTTCTTAAATCTCAAAACAAATAGTTATACATGTTCAATTATTTTAATTTCATTAAATAGAGGGCTTCCAAATTAAATTCAACCCTAAAAAGTATGGATTTGTTGGGATTGTAATTTGGAAATATTTTATTTGACTTTTAATAATTTTTTTATTTTTCTTTGGTTTTTTTTTTAAGTGCACTTCTCATCCTCATCTACCCATAAAGTTTATTTCATTTTCGCGCACATTGCGTTCCCGTTGTCACAGCCACGCTCGCTTCCCTCTCCTTCCCGCACTTCTTCCTTCTTCTCTTCCTCTCCTCTTCCCCTCCGCCATCCTCGTGGAAAACAAAAGTGAGCGAAATGGCAGCGTCATCGTCATCGAAGTAGAAGAGTGGAACATGAGGTGGGGTGAAAGTATGGGGATATACCGTGGGGAGAGTGGGGGGAAGCAGTTGAATAAAGAGAGAAATCCCGAAAATCATTTTCACCATCCCAACTGCAGCCCCCTATTGTGTACGAGTGTGTGTGTGTGTGTGTGTGTGTGCACCACAACGCCTCCCAAAAAAGGAGAACTCTTTTTTGTAGCATACTTTTATGGGCAAGCAGAAAGAGAAGAAACAAACAAGAGAATTTCACTTTATCTTCGCCAGATCAGACTTCTTCACTCCATCTCTCCACCATATTTAACCCACAAGAATAAAGCAACAAAATTAAGCCAAAAAAAGCTAAAAAAAATTTAAATCCAAGTAGAACATACGCAATAAATAAAAGCAAAAAAAATAAAAGCAGCACACAATCAACGAATGTAAAGCACAAGACAAACAAAAAGCGGAGAAACAAAACGAAAAGGCACTAACAAACACACCCACATACAAACAGGCGGACAGAGGCTACAGATAGCAAAAACAGAGAAAAAAGCGCAAAGAACGCAATCAACGCAGCTATAAGCAGAAAACTGCAAAAAAAAAAAAACAAAAAACATGGTATGCAAAGGATGTGCGAGGAATATCATAAAATAAGTACTTTATAATATTTTTTAAAACGACCATTGAAGGTTCACTTTGAAAAGAGTGATGTTTTAACTTTACGAAATTTAATATAAGAAATAGTTTGTCATTGAATCTTACAAGCTTAACTTAATAATATAATATAAAATAACATATAAGTGGGTAATTAATAAAAAATAAGTAAATAATTAAGAAAAACCATTTAAATATTGTCAACAAATATTGTATTGTTTTGAAGTGGTTCCATATTCTTCTTTCATATTATATAAATATTTTAATAATTATTATGATTATGTTTTAAAGATATTTAAATGAATTAAAAGATGATTGTGTGTAATATATGTATATAATAATATAAATTATTAAAAAAAATATAAGTCCAAGTTCTCTAGTGGAAGCAATTTCTCATTTTTCTTTTATTTTCCAAAAAATAGTACACATATCTACCATTTTACCTTCAACAATCCCTTCTCCATCCTTTAACCATTTGCAGCCTTTCAAAGGGAAAGGCAAAAGAAGCTGAAGGAATAAAGGATCTCGTTTGCTGGCTAAAAATAAAAAAAGAAGCAACAGCACAAGTTGCAAAAAAGTAAGCAGAGAGAAACGGGGAAAAGTGGAGAAGTGGAGAAGCCAAAGCCAAGAGCAGAGGGCGGGTGTAAAAGTGGGTGGCAAGAACTGGCAAGAAATGTTGATTTTTTTCTTTTTTTGTTGTATTCAGTTTTGTATATATTGTGCCACACTGGGGCATTATAACGTTATCCTTCTGGTTATGTTTCCGCTTGCCAGTCAAGCCCAAGCGATGACACGAACCAAGGGAAATGGTGGGTGGCAAAATGTGGGCACGAGTGGGCGGTGGGTGGTGGGCGTTGGGTGGAGACGAAGGCAGCAGCAACAATGGCTGACTGACTGACTGCCAAGAGACACACACACACACAGCAAAACAGAGGAAAACCCAAACGCACACACACAGGCACAAGCAAAGCGAGGAAAGTTCTCTTATTTTTATAGCAAAACGGGTGGGAACAGGGGGCGGAGGGGTGATGGGGTGGTGAGAATCGTGGCACGAGTGCAACTTATTTTTATGAGCCACACACACACACTCACACAGATACATATACAGACACAGCATCGCTGCCAGTGGCAAGCTCATAAAATTTATAACACAACGTCCTTGCCGCCTCCTGACTCCTTGCGGCTTTAGCTACAGCAACAGCACCCGACCACCCACAACCACCACCCCCTTTCACCCCCTATCTCTTCTATGTGTTTGTGCGACTTATGTTTGAGTTTCGCTATGTGTGCGTGCGTTTGTCGGCGGCTTCGTTTGCTTTTTCATAGCATTTTATGCTTTTTGTGTTGTCGGTGGCTCTTGTTAAAGAAGATTTGCCCAAAATGTCAGAGGGGGTGGCGCCGTGAGATGAGAATGCCGCCCACTTAAACGCTAAGTGGTGCAACTTTTCCACGAGAAAGGAAATGGCATCGGGATGAGTCGAGTTTGAGTTTTCAGGTGGTAAAAGTCGCTGTGGCACCTGTCATGTATGCAAAAGTACGTAGGTGTGGGTGAGCGATACTTAATAATGCAGATATATACACATACGCCGAGGAATCTATATATTTTCCATGTGGCAAAAAGCCAATGTTCAAGGAGCAGAGAGAGATTGAATAAAACTTTATGCTTAGTTGGACAAAGTTTTGTTATTTTTCTCATTTTGTATTCCGCACTGAATTTAACTAATTTTATTTAAAGGAAAAAAAATAAAAAATAATGTTAAGCAAGTAAACATATTAGACTAAATAAGACAATTATTATTTTGAAGAATTATTTTCTAATTTTTGAGTATTATTAGTAACTCCAAATAACCAACATTTTTCCTTCTTAATTTTCTCCAATTAAAGGAGCACTTAATAGATAATTTTGATAATTTCATCAACTTCGTCATAGATATGCTAGACCGATAGCTTTACACATGAATTCTGCCACTCATCAGATCTTTGCCCACATTATACCCATTTCATAATCACGAACAAAACGTAAACATCCCATTGGGACTTGGCCTCAGAGAACGGAATAATAACCATGTTGGCCCCCATTTCCCTAGCCGCAACACATACACACACATGTGTGGGCAAGGATTTTTCCGAGAAAAGAAAAAGTTAAAAATTTTTGCTTACAAATTGCCAGGCGAACAGAAAACAGAAACAGCAAAAGCGAGACAAGCAAATCCGAAATGGTGACGAGGGGAGTGAGGACACATGCAGGACTCTCAAACAGGTCAGACTGATGTACATATGTATCATCCACAAGCCAACACTCGTTACCCCCTTTTCCGACTTTCCCCACTTTTATTCACTTTAACCCCAGAGAATATTCGTGAGCGAACATTTCACTCGATGAGAAGCGAAAAAGGAAAAATACGAAGAGGAATCCGCTTGGAGAAGCTACCAAATTCAGTTGTATATGAATTTCGGTAAAATGTCAACCAATTCTGGATGGCAAAAAAATGAGTTCTGAATTACATAACTTAAAAGAAAACAAATTCAATTCTTTTATAATTTCTTTTTAGTTTTTTTACGATAAAACAGAGCTATTTAAGCCCTTTCTGTTTTTGCTTAAGTTAAAAATAGAATTTCAATATTTTAGGTTTTGTGAAATTAAGGACACCTATCCTTTCTATCCTCATCCCTTTGAAAATTCGATTGAAATTAATAAAGACAACAGCAATTGGTATCAGGGCAAACATTAACCAGCAAACATCCTCTCGATTGTCTGCATTTGCCATGCAAATGTTTACAGGGGCGTGCCTGTAAGAGGGGCTCTGCAAATGCATTGTCAATGTCTGTTTTACATAGTATGTACAAGTGTAGAGCGGGGGGAAGGGGAAAGGGGTTCGAGATCAACATTTATATAGACAACACTCGACACTTGCCCGAAAAGGGAGCAAAGGATATTGCGAATGCGAATATGGACACATGGATACGAGCAAATTGTAACTGTTCTGTTTGCCACACATACATATATAAATAGGTATATGTGTGTGTGTTCGAGTCTACTACTACTGTCCCTATCTACTCATGGTATCCCTCTATCTACTCCAGCCCCTTCTCTCTTTCTTTTCTGGGGAAAGCCATCAACCTGCAAAAAAGTTTTGAGGCAGACAATGTGTGCTGCCTTACGTGCCCATATCTCTCACAGCTCCCCTGCTTTCTCCAGCTTCCTTTCTGCCTCTTTTCCTCCCTTTCCCTCTCTCTCTCTCTCCGCTTTCCCCATACTTGCTGCTGTATGGGTTTGCATAAATAGACAATGAGCAAACAGCTTGCGCACTGAATGATAACGCTGGAGCAACTGAAACGAGGACCCAGTCCCCGTCAAACCAGCAAAAGCCAACTACGGAGCTTCTTCTTCTTCATTGTGCCATGCGGCAGGCAAAATGGCAGCAGCAACAACAATACAATCACAATCACACTCTCACACACACACACACTCTCACTAGGATGTCACCAAAAAGTTGCCCGGCCTCACACACACAAACATGCAAAATATTCGCATCCAATTCAGAGTCCTTCTCCTTCAGTCGAGCCACTAAAACTTTTGCAGCCTTCAAAGATGAGTAAGTTTTAAAAGGGCACAACGAAAATTAGGTGCTCTGAGGGTTTTAGAAAACATATTCTGTCGATTCGAATAGTTAGTAAAACATATTAACAAAATTAATAATAAAATATGACTACAAATTTGTTAAGTTATACAAATTTAAATAATACTTTTTGTTTTTGAATGGATAGTAAACTATAAAGTCTCACAAACTTTTACAAAAATAGCAATATTTTTAAATAAGGGGTTATTTTTTTCATTTGATAAATAATTTCAATCAATTGTAAGTGTTACAAGTGTAGTTCTTATTTATATATTAAATATATTTATTTTCGCATTGTTTGCCAAAAATATGGGTTTTAAAAGGTTATGTAATTTATCACTGAATTTATCTTTTATATTTGGTCATGGAAAACCAATTTACCGTTATTTTAGACTCTATTTAAAAAAAATGTTCTGTTTGCATTATTATTATTTTTTTTTCTTATTATTATTTTTTTTATTATTATTTTTATTATTATAATTTTTATTGTTTTTATGTTTTCTTTCCTCCAATATAAAAATAAAAACGTTCATACCCTAACCCAGAGCAACATCTGCATCACAGCCCAAGAACAGCCCGTAACCCCAATTCCCCATCCCTCGAAAGAGCTTTGCTTTAATTTTCATTTTCATAGATTTTTCTTGTTGCTGTGTTTTTGCACCGCTTTACGTTTTCCCTCTTTGTCTTCGTTTTGGCTGTGCGAAACTTTTTGGCATTTTTGCAGCTCTGCTTAAACTTTTATGCGCTTCGTATGTATGCATATGTATATGTTTGCGTGGCTGAGTGAGTGTGTATTTCCGTGCGAAATTTTGTATAAATGTTTTTTGGCAGCCTCTCTAAACGGCAGCGCAGGAAGCATCACCAGCAGCACCACCACCAACACCATTCACCGCCCGAAAAAAAAACAAGAACAAAAGAAATAAAAACAAACAGAGAAAAAAGAAGCCAGGGAACTCCAAAAACGCCTGGCACAATTTGCGCCTTTCCAAGTATTTGTTTGCGGGTCTGTATGTGTGTGAATGCGGGGGTTGGGGGTTAAGGGAGGTAAAGGAGGCGGTAAAGGGGGCGGTTGGCTGCTTGTGTGCTCAACGGCCTTCGCACAATGTGGCGTATGCGTAATAATTAATACGCTTGAATTCATTAGTTGAGCAGATTTTGCATGCCACGACGAAAACGATGAGTACATATGTACTGGTGTGGGTGAGATGGTGAATGTGTGGGTGTGGGTGATTGGCGGATAAGAATAAATTACTATACAATTATTAAAGTATGTATAGAGTTGTTTGCATTTAATTGGATACAATTGTATAATACGAAGAATAGCAGCTAAAAAAAGAAATGGATACACTTATACATTTTTCAAAATAAAATTTTTTATTATTCTCATTATTGTTATAAAAAAAATGGTACATTTTTGTATTAAGTTTTAAAATTAAATATATGATATATAAAAATATTTTCCATTTAAACAGCTTCGAAGCTTCTTGTCTCATCCTTAAAAATATGAAGTATTTTATATTACGTATATACGCAAATAACAAATTTAAATAATACATTTTCGCATTGCTCAAAGAGCAAACATTTCACTCATTAGCCCTTTTTCTGCTCTTTTGTTTTAACACCCCCACTGCCACTACATTAACCCCTTGACGGGCCCCCACGGCCATCAGCGAAGGCGTTTTGCAATGAAATTATTATTTAAATGAAAACAGCAATGGGAAAGTGAGGCGTTGGAAAAGGACGATGACAACAATTGCAATAACAACTAAATGGAGGGAAAGAGCAGTTGTGAAGGTGGGCGGAGGATGGGGAGGGGGCGTGGCAAGGACGATAATGTCGACGGAGTGACAATGCCAACAGCGAACATAACAGCGAAAATGTTAATAATTACATAAATAACAACAACGGCAAGAGGGGCGAAACAAAGATGGCAAATGGAGAAGGATTCCAAGGGGTTGGAGGTTTTTTCGCCAGAGAAAATGGGAACTCCCGTTTATACATATATCTGTATGTATGTGTATGCACGGAGCTATAAATGAAAACGGGACAAACGGGTGGTAGAGAAGTGTGCTGGGTTTTTTGTCATTGTTCGAGGCAGCGGGAGCGCCAAAAGTGACAGCGCACAATATGTAATTATGTTCCCGACACAAACGCACACCCTCACAGCCACTCGACAATACACATACATACACACACACACACACACTCAGAGTGTGCGGCAGGATGGTGTGGGTGCACACAAGAAATATGGAAAAAGGATGCAAAAACGTTGGCAATTTGTGTCGCGCCAAGAAGAAAAAGCAGCAGTTGCGAGAAAAGGAAGGATGGGAAAGCTTATACACAGAGGAAAAATATTGAGCTTCATTAAAATTTTTAAATATTTTAAATATAAAAATATTTGATTTTTGTTTTAAATATTTGTTTTCAGATATTTTGTTTTGAAAATGTAAAACCGTACAGTTGGTAGAGTCAAAATGTTCTCCCAGTGTCAAAGAATCAGAACGGGTACCTAGGGATCCTTCGAGGGCTGTCCTTGTGCACTGTAAACTGGCATTGGTGGGGGCCGCCCTTTAATGTAAAAGGCAATAGAGACCCAAAGGCTAAAAAAGGTGAACTGCGTGCGACTTTTATTGCTCCAAAAGGGGGAGAAGGGGTTGGGGTGCCTGAAGGGGTTGCATATTTTCGATGGGCGAGAGGGGGCAACGAAAGTCGGTGGTTTTGGGGTAGCGCAAAATTGGCGACAGGTGGCGCATGTGTTGACATAGCCAGCAGGCGTAAAGAATTTCATATGCGGGGGTTGATCTCCGATACCCCAGAAAGTATGCTATAAAAAGCTAACTTCGTTAAACGCACCACCCGCCAACCCCTGATAAACAATACTGCTCAAGCTCGCCTCGCTTCGTCGGTTTGCTAATTAGCGAACGCACAGCGGTAGAAATTTTAATTTAAAAGCCGCCACCTGCTGCCTCTTCCTCCTGGCGAAAATGTCAATTGAGCAACCTTTAACCTTCTCAAACGGGGTGCAACTCGCACCCATTTTCAAATGCAAATTTCGAGATTTCTTAAGATTGAGAAAATTTAAAAGTCTTAACTTTAAAGTTAAAACTAGACTAAATTAGCTTCACAGTATTTTTGTTTTCTTTTTGGAAACAATATGAACTTATAAATATATATTTTTTTTCATTTTAAATTTAAATTAAAATTTTTAGTATGTTCAGTTTTTCTTTAAATAATTTTGAATTCTTTTTCAATAATAATTTTTTTATATTTGTTTTTTAAGTTCAAAAATGTAACTTAAATCATTCTACATTTTATTTTCAATTTTCCTAGCAATTAAATTGGATTCAATGCATCCACTTTAATTTGACAATGTTCAAAGAGGCGGGAACATTTATAAATATCTTCAAATGTTTTCATTTCCAGGCAACAGTGGGTTGAATTCGGAGGGAATTTGTGTGTGGGTGACTGAAATGCCACCGGCAACCAATTTCTGTGCTAAGAAAACAACAGACAACAGCCTTGTCATAGGCAGTCGTTACGTCATTGCGCCGAAAAGAGTGACGTCATTAACGTTAGCATTTTCTAATCTATAAATGAAAGTTAAGAGACCCAAAGAGAGTAGAAAAAAGAAAAACAGAAATTTTGCCTTTGCTGTGTTTTTGTCATGCATATTTATTAACCTTCAACTGCCGCAAGGATGGCGCGCCAGCTTATTGTTAACCTTCGTCAGTTAGCCACCCTCGGAGGTTCTTCACCACCCACGAACCCGCGACCTGCGACCTACAACCCCCCTCCACCCCTCCCGCGGATCCTTTGCTCTCTCGGTTTAGAAGCCGTGGATTCATAAAGAAAATATGTGTGTGTGTCCGGGGTGAAACAGAGGACAGATATACATAGCCGTACGTCGTACACCCAACGGGCAATAACAACCCACTGAGAACCGTTAGAGTGAAACGACCTCGCCCACCTAGCCGGGCTACCCATTAAACGCCTCCGCCCCCAGCCGGTGGCAACCTTCGCTCTCTTTTAACGGTCTCCGAGTAGCCTCGACCCATAAATACGATAAACTCGCAGGCGTCTGTGTGCCGCCGCGGGTGTGTGGGGATTTACTATTCATATACACAAGTCCACTAGCCAGAGAACTAGGAAACAACATTTTTCTCCGATATTAAGGGACAACTAGTAAAATAAGCAGTATTAACCTAACATTTAATAAACTTTTCTGAGAGCCTAGCTAAATTTTCTTTTATTCAAACATGTTAGAAATTACAAACATAATTAATTCCACAAGGACAAGTCTAAAAAAATACATTAATAAATATTTTTTATATTATTATAAAAATGTAAATATAATAATTGATATATGATAATAGCTCCTTTTTTATAAGAAACCCAAAATCATTTAATGCATCCATTAAAATATTATTTTTAATCTAATTAATAAATAATATATTACTTTAAATAACCGAAGTCTTTAAAACCTATTTAAAACCAAAATAGCATGGCTTCAAAACTAAGAAACATTTTCATGGTCGCTAAGCATTTGATGCTAGAAAATCGACTAACAGTAAGCTGATTTTCATTTCCCAGTTCCAGTCGCTTCATAATTGATAATAAATTCTGATGCAAACCAGAAAAATAACCGACGACACCGGGGCATATCTAAATGTCCAACTGAACACGCTTATTAAAACTCGCACAATTCGCTTATCGAATCAGAAGCGCACTAATTCCAATATAAATAGCCGCGGTTCGGGACGCGTGGAGGGACGGAGTTCCCGACTCGTCCGCTGCACATAACAAATGCTAAGCAATATAAAACCAGTCCGATAACTGTTCATAGCCGATTAACCAAAGCAGCACGCAAGACACCGACCGAACCTGAAAATCTATAGATATTGAAAGAATATATTCTATGATCAGACCAAATTGTAGATCATAATTCTAAAAAAAAAATAATATTCATAATAAAGCTATGAAAAAAACCCCTAAAATTTAGTTGAATGCAAGAGTTAACTTTTTATTCACATACATTTTTTATGTGTGTAAACTGTAATAAGCTATTTATTTAATTTAAATATACATAATTGTCCAATCCCTAGACACTAACAACAGTTGGTGCTGTCCGAAAGCTGAATGCTTTTGATGAGCGTGAAACACAACAAATTCAAGAGCAGCAACAAGTGGTGGAGAGGGCGTGGCAGGGGGGCGTCGAGGGGGCGGGACGGGCGGCGACAGTTGTGCTGAAGGTGACCAAAACCACCGAGTGCCAAGCACCGAACATCGAACATTGGCCGGTGGTCAGTGGTCAGTGGTCAGTGGTCCGCTCTGCGGTCTGAGTGGCCGTCCAGTTCTTGGCCGCTGACAAAACGATCGTAAATAATTTTTATTTCAACTCCAAGATACCAAACTAGTCTGTCCGGGCAGCGCTGCCGTCGTCGACTGCAGACAGCAGAAGCCGCTGCAGAAATGAATTTTTAAGAAAGTTTTGCACAAACAAAAGGCGATGATGCATAAGGAAATAAGCGACTAGAATGATTCAGGAAAGCTTGAATATCGACTAAGATATGCCCTGCAGCTAAGGAATTCCAAAATTAACACATACATTCATTATCAATAACATGGGAATAAAAACCAGAAAAGTAATATTTCATATAAGGGAATGAATAGTTTTGAATGAATCTTTCAGTTCTTTGGTTTTAATAAGATTGTAATAAAATTATATACAATAAAATAATCTTCCCCACTTAAAAAGTTTTCCCATTGCAGAGTATTTTTTCCTCATGACCAGAAGAAGAAATAAAGAGCCGAAAAAGTTTTGGCCGGAGGCCTACGGACTAATGATAGCCTTGATGGGGTTTCTCAGGGGTCTCGATACCCAGATCTTATTTTGAAGGCCCTCGAACCCGAGGCTAACCGAGGGGATCATGGAGCGTATGTATGGAGCGAGCACAGGTGACTGGTGCCAGGAAACTCTTTGCATACATAGATCATCCCACCAAGTGACGTTTTGTGTACCTGCAAAGGGATCAGAGATCTCTTAGCCTCCGCCTCCCTCCCCCTTCTATTGATGGGTTGGCCTTGCCCGGGACGTATGACCCGAGAAGAACGCTCTCTGAGCCGTCTTCTGTGCCTGGCTCTTCGGTTCCCGAGTGTGTGTGTGTTTGTTGTGTGTCAATGGCCGCAGAAGACTCGGAGTAAAGGGGCCAATGGAGTGGAATGGCGAGGAGGCTCAATCCTGGGAGCCGTCGCGCAATTGAAATGAAAATATTCGCAAATTGGCTGCGCCCCCTCCTCTGATGAGGCCCTCCCCTTCTGCCCTTTATCCCCAGAAATCCGTTCTCCTCATTCTGCCTTCGGTTCACTCCTCTCTTTCTGTTCTCCAGTGTGTGTTTTGAGCCACGCAAATCGTCAGGCAGAAAGCAAAATTTCCTTGGTTCGTTGGCTCACCTATAGGGTATTACAGGGTATAAAGCCTAGGGGATCAATAAACATAAACACAATTACCTTAACACTCAATACTTTTAAATAAATTCAATAAAATGATTAGGGCTTCAGAAACTTGCACTAATACATTACATTTTTTTAAGTTAATAAAAACATTTTTAGTATAACTTCATTGACCCGGAATCTAAATATGATGAGTTCGGTTATCATTATAAGATGTCAATAAGATGTTGATAAAAAAAATCATTATAAAATTTCAATAATATGTAGATTATAAAATGTAAAACCATCTTAAAAACTTTTAATTATTATTTATTATTTTATTTATTTAAATTTATTTTCCTTAGTTCTGACAAAAAAAAATAAAATCCTTAAGTTTTTAAGTTATTAACACTTTTAAATATTCTTAAATAATATTTTAAGTTTTACAGTTACAAATACATATTATTAATAATTTTAGCCATCATTATTACTGTGTGTTCCCCAAGTCGAGCTTATAAAAATCACCTCCTTCTGAACTGATCATTCCTGCTTATCGTTGTTGTGACTCCACAACGGCCTCAGCTCCTCCTGTTGTTGTTGTTCCTGTTGTTATTGTCTCGTGTGTTCTGTGAATGTTTTCATTTCCAGGCGACCATGTCGATTTATTTGAATTTAATCTCTGCCTTTAACATGTTTCGGGGCCCCAACTGGAGCTGAAACTGAAGCTGGACATGGAGCTGAAGCTGGGAGTCTTCATCGCCGGTTTGGTAGCCGTTTGCATTTGGATTCGACTCTCCCCTTTCTGCTGCCGATCTTCTTGCGGCATTCCTCAAGTTTATTATATGGCCTAGGACATCGACATCCACCACATCCACATCGATCGACACTTGGTGCCATTGGCTGGGAGGCGGGTTCGCAGGGGGCGGGGCAGGGTCTTAGGAGGAGGTTCTGCTGAGTGAGGTCAAGCAGTGAAGCCTGGGGGTTTTTGAGACCGATCTAGTCGGGGTCCCCGTTTTAACAGCTCTGCCTGTCCATGTGCTTAGCCAAAGGGGATTGGCGTTTATTCTTCTCTGATATTTTTATATGGTAGTAATATGTTTTTACTAACTTGATGACTTATTTTTAAAAAGTCTAAAAGTAAATTCATTAAAAGTAAATAAAATTAGGGAAGCTCCAGGGTTTGTTTTTAGTAAAACCTCCAATAATACAAATTATTGTTTTTATTTATTTAAATTGTTTTAATACCTACCAGAATAAAGTATTTTTAAACAAGATTTATAAAATCTTTTATTAACATTTCAAATAAAACAATGTGTTTTTTTTTAAATAAATAAGTCATAATATTATTCAATTCCGAATTTAACCCCATCTTTAACAGAGATAAAATCATCTTTTCAAATAAACTAATTTTTCAATTATAGCCGCTAGTCAAGAGATAAGAAAATTGTTTTATTATGGCAAAAAATACGTACCAGGTATCTGTATGGCCTCACTTTTGGCCATCTCTATTCATCCTCCAGCTGGAAATGCTCATACGTCTAGTCGACGACCGCTCAGGAATTTGATTTATTTTATTTGGCGTTAAAACAGCAAAGTTGAACAATCATGTTTGGTGATCATCGTCGGGCGATAGAACTACAACTGGAGAGTACGAGTACGGGTATGTATGTATCTGGAGTTGGAGCTAGAGCTGGAGACGGAGTTGAAGTTGGCAATTGGACACGGATAGCTCAATAGCCGTTTCTGCAGCTTCAGATTCAGCAGAAGCTCGCCTTGGTCTTTGGCTTTGGCTTATTAGATGAAGGCATATAATAAAAGTGTTGCGGCTGCTGTGTCAGTTTTCGGATGGAGGGGGTGGCGGCGGGTGAGCTTGGGTTGGGAGAGTGGTCGCAAACCAGTTGGTAAAAGTTGAAAAAGCAAAAGAAGCAAGGCTGCAAAAAAATAGAAAAAAAACGTAAACGGCTTAGATGCATTTTTACAGTCAACTCTCGGTCGCCCCATCTCACTCTTTCTCCGGCCGGCAGGTTTAGCTGCCATCTCTTCCCCCCTCCTTGGCCCTTGCTTCCTCGTTCGTTGGCTTTAATTTTTCCATTTGTTTTGGCATTTAAAAATGCGCTTCCTTGTGAGAGGTGCACATAAAAAAACTAGAAAGACCTCAAACTTAGTTTCACTAAAAAGTATACAAAACAATCTGAAAGTTATGTTTTGAAACTATTCTATTACACAGAGAAAAAAGCACCAAAAATGGTCATCAATCAGGTATTTTTTCATGACAATTTCGGTCCGTTCTGTTTTCATATCAAAATGATATTTCCGAACATATGATTTTGTACCATAATGATATGAAATCATACCATTTTGTTATGGAAAAATTGATATGAAACAGTATCAATTCCATATTGTTCCGTTTTTTTCTCTGTGTAGGAAAATAAATGCAATAATTTAAGATTATGAAGAAAAGCTTAAGATAAGATTGAATTAATAATAATCTTTAAAGGATTTACAAATATTTTTGTTCTGTGTACCGCTGGGAGGTTTTCAAGGGGGGTGGCACTTCTTTCAGCTTCTGCTTTGGACCAACTTGCCTTGGCCTTAGCTCTTTTGGACTTGGGCCACAGCAAATGCAAAGAACCCATTGAATTCCTTGGGATACTATTGACCCCAAAGTCGCAAGATTTTTCTCCTCTCTAATAATGAAGTTGTTCTTCGCTGGGCTTATCGCAGTCTCATTTTGAATTTATTAAATTATATGCAACTCCGAATTCGTGGCGCAGAAGCAAGGCAATATACATGTATTTTTTTGGAGCGCAGCAATGTGATGTTTCCCAGAATTTTTTAGCAGCTGCTTCCTGTTGTCTCTTGTCTCTCTTATGTTGCTGGCACTTTTCGGCCACTCGACTCACGCACATTCTTCTTCCACTTCCTCATCCTCACCCCGCCTTCTGCAGCATGTAAAACTTGCCACAAAAGATACAAAAAGGCACTCGAAAGATACAAAACAAAAGCAAAGATATGAAATGCAATGTGTCCCACAAACAAAAAATATATATAAAAGAATGACGCGGCAATAAAGATGATTATGCTAAAAATTAATAAAGAGTTTTGTGAATGAAAAGAATTCGCGTATGATAATTTCTTGATGTAGATGATTGTGTATATAATTGAGTGATGATCTGAATGATTTAATCAGATTCAATTATAATGCATTAAGCAGATATGAATATTAAACGTGGAAGTGGAGGGGAAAAAAATGTAAAGTGAATGATAAAAATTAAAGATTAATTACATACAAATGTTGTTATTATGCTCGTCAGTAAATAAAAAATTCCACTGATGATTAAAAGATTAAAGAAGAGTAATGTAATTTGTATATTATTTAGACATAAAAAAGTTCATTCAAAACTTAAAAAGAAAATTTTTATGTAATAAAAGGATACTATTTTTATAATTCTTAAAAAGCTATATCTTAAACCCTTTTTAAATTATGACTTTTATATAAAGGCCTCCTTCTTTCTTATCCTGTAATCCAAGTTATTTCTCTGATTATATCTCGTCATCGGTCAGCTGCCCAATGCACCTGAACAATTTGTATTATACATAAACAATATTAAATAAATAAAAATATGCATGGGACCCTGGCTTTGTGCCTGTTGTTATGCCCTTTTAACTTGTTGAGTTCTTTTGTTGGATGCATTTTGAGGGCATTTAATGACCGATGCCAGGTGAAATACACCAACAGTTGCCAATTCGAAACGAAACCGAAACGGAGCCAAAGTCAAAGTTCCAGACGGACGACGACGACAGGTCCGTCCAAAAAAAGGGAAAAAAAGCAGAAATAAAGGAAAATATTAACCATGTGCGGAGTGTGTTTGGGTCTTGGCCACTCCGAGGATGCGGTCAACCAAAATAAAGGAAAAGATGGAGGAGGCCCAAATGGAGGTGGGGGCGAGCGATCGCCAGGAATGTTGCAGATGCAGGAGCCGCGGGAGGATGAAGGAGACTTTGTTTTAAATATTTAAACTTGCAGCAGGATCTGCCGAGAAGGTGGGGAGATGACCAGAGGATATGGTCGCTTCTGGCAGACGGATCTTTGATGTTTTCCTGTGTGCAGCAGCGCAGCCGATTAAAAAAATTTATAATGAGCGACGACGGCGACGACTGGCAATGGATCGAAGATGAGAAGAAGATCGAGGGGCTTATAGGGTGTACAGGGGGGTGGAGGGGAAAAAGAGGTAGAGGGAGGACAGACGTTGAAGGCGGCACTCGTATTTTATATATATATGCGTATACATATGCCCTACCTTTCGATCTCTCGTTTCGATTTCGCATTTAGTCCCAAAAGTCCCTGAGCACATATTAGAAGAAAATTTGTTAAAAACTTTCAATCTGGGCTTCGCATTATTTCTTATGTATAATCTTAATGAGTAATTGAAAAATTGAATTTCCTTATTTCAAAAAAAATTCCCGGTAATTTATGAATAATAATTTTTTTATTTTATTAAACATCTTTTTTATGATTGTGACTTTTTCTTCAGTGCATCCCTCTTATCCCCCTTTTCACCATTTTGGCACTTAGTCAGTCATTTAGTCATTGGCCCGTCGTCATCATCGTCTCGGTCTCCTTTCGGATTGCGTCTGTTATTATTTTATTTTATGTGCTTTTCCTTTGTCTTCTGCACCAATTTCTGCAAAATTTACTTACACGCAAACGGCAGAAGAGAAAAGAGAAGCCTCTTGCCAGTTGCCAGTTGCATTCCCATACCCATATATATATAAGATATATCCTCCGCTTGTCTGCTCCTCTCATAATCCCCTTTAATTTGTCTTTTTGCTGCCATTGGCCGCTTTTTTATTTTTTTGTTGGTTTCTTGGACGCTTCTCGGTCGGTCGCTTGGTTTGTTTGTTTGCTGCCAACTTCTGTTGTTGTCGCTTCTTAGCCAAGAATTTTAATTGAAACGAGTTTGAGCCGAGGCTCCGCAGCCACAACCAAACATCCAAGCCAGAGCAGTCCAAACCGCTTCTCTCCACTTCACTTCAGCCGCCTCTATTTCACTGCAATTCGCTTGTCTAGACCTGGGTCAAGATTTTTTGGCCAATAGAATAGAATCTCCCACAGCCACAAAGTCCAAGCACTGAGAAATGGGGAGGAAGATCCCAAAAACACTTTTAAAGCCGGAAAAGGTCGATTGATTATAGATTATATTGTATTAAAAATAGTTTCGAACCGATAGTGCCACTTTTTGTAGCAATTTTTGTATTTATGTATACTCAAAAATGTTTAAATTAACTTTAAAATAAAGGAAATTAAAAGACAACCAAAATTCGTATCATGAATTCTTCATATTTTCAATAAAAAAATTTGTAATTAGAAAATTATCAAGAACTAAATACATATTTATCCAAGTTTTTTTGGAATTTGAAATATAAATTTTTTAAATAATTACCAATAAAGCAATAAAATAAAATACAACCTTTTACTATATTCTTCAATATTTATTCACGTGTAAAATCATAGCCAACAACCTTAGCTTGCACTACAGATAATGGACCATCTTTGTTCACAGGAAATCAAAGCAAAATCCCCTGATACTGGCTAGATATGGGATCCTCCCCCTAACAGCTCTTTGCCGTGAAAACAAAACCCAACATTCTCGGCCTCCCGATCACGACATGGCCGGTCGAACAACTTCTGTCTGCAGTGAGGCGGAAAAATCGAAACGCAAATATATCTGACAAAATACACGACACCTGATGGCATCCACACACACACACTCACATGTGGAGAGCAAACAGGAACAGGTAAGAGAAGTTGGCCACTGGGAAGCCGCAACCGAATCCGAATTCGAATCCGAAGCCTGGTCAATTTGTCTAGAGGGCAGCCCACAGAAAACTGGTCGAGTGCACGTGCTTGGGATCGAACCTGAAGTTCGGTTTCCAGTTGGGCCTCTGCACATACCGAGATTCTCGACAATTGACCTCAAACTGGGTGAGAAGAGGGCCGTGAGTGGACGGACGACATCACATCGTACAGCTTCCTTTCACAAGCCTCTTTTCTGCCGCATTTTACTAATTGAATTCCAATGCCAACAATATTTTGGCTTATTATGTTATTACCAAAGGACTGCCCTTCACTTTGCCTCACTGCCACTTAGACACGGCAATTGGGGCGAACTTTCTTTCGGCATCCGTCTGATCTGATCCGCTCGCCCAGCCCGATGGTCTCATATCATTAAATTCACACCCAAGGGAGCGGGAGAGGGCGGTCGGGGCAATGGGAAATTATGTTGTAATGCGTTGTGGTAATTACAATTTGCGGCCGGGTTAATGCGCATGTGCAACAAACACGTCAACAGCGCCGCTCACGCATAACCCGAAACAGGAGCAAGGAAACGATCAAGAAACAGTTGCTGCAAAAAATAAGAAAGGTGGGGGAATTGAGGGGCTTGTGGTGGCCAAACAGGACTGAAATTTGAAACTGGACAGGCCATGTAAAGTGGCCCAAACATGCGCCACAGTGGCCACCAAAAAGCGACAGTCGGTCGAGGCGATCGGGCGACAATTTTTTAAAGAAATTTTTTGGTTAACCAACGCAGGAGAGCAGTAGAGGAGAGTTTATGGCGCCCAACGTGGGGCTTATTATTTTGGAATTAAACAAATCAGCCAAAAAATTATTATATTTTTAAAAAGCTTTAATACATAATTGGTAAAATATTTTAAAATGATGTTGGTTATCTTATATGAACATATAAAAACAACATAAATAGCCATGTTCGTAACTGATTGATTTGATGAAAAGCTGACCTGTTAAATATATAAACTAGATGATAAATTTCTCTAAATTATTTCTTATAAGCATTCTTTTAAAAAAGCCCCTCTCTAATAGCGCCCAAGGCTGTTGGATCTTTGGAACCGCTCATTGGCATTTGGCTGGTTGTCTGGACAGCTTAAGAGCTGCACACGAGCAGCTGCAGCGGCAGCGGCTCCAACTTGGACTCACGCAGGTGCTGAAAACTTAATTATTGTATAACACACAACGCCGCACCACCACCCCGCCACCGATCCCAGCCCGTCCCATCTGCTGCAGTGGCAACGGAAGCAAGTTACTGAAAGCGGTTCGAGTTAATTAATATTTCTTGCTGGCTGCAGATACTCGTACAAATGTTTTATTAATTCTGTTAATTAATATTGCCAATGAGCTTGGCTAAAATGTCAACGATAGGTACTGCCTGTCTGTCTGTCTCTTTCTTAAAATCTCTTTCCGTCTCTTTCCTCTTGCTCCTTTCTTCGGTGTAAAGAAGAGAGAGAGCGAGATGGGGGAACCAGTTTTTTTAGTAGCAGGCGCCAAAGTGCATGTAAAACTAATTGAAGTAACTGGGAGAACAGGTGGAGAAAAAGAGAAGACTCTGTGACAATTAGCACGGGCGCCTAATTAACTTCTCTCTACCTCTCTGTAATCTTTTTTTCGTAGCTCTCGAATGATATCTCTCTTTGTCGCGATCTATTGACTGGCTATCGATAACTCTCGATCATATTTTCGCATAACTGTCGACGACTGTAACTATTTACGACTCTAAATTGTCTCCGTTTGCGTTGAAGAATGCGGTTGAAAAACTCGTTTTTTTCGCTGCTTCACTGGTCACCATTGAATGATTGATGGCTTGACTGATTGATGATTGAAGGTCGCGGAGTCTCTTAAGTGACTCGCTGACAAGTGCGATGGGTGTCTCCTTTGTGGTGTTAATTACACGGCCACGCCCCACCGCCTCCTGCGCTGACATTTATTATGCACAAAATGCCACATCAGAAATTACAAAATACAAATGCAAATCGATGTTTTAGCTCTTTGCCGAAATGCAATTAATTTGTAACTGCAACAATACTGTGTCTCTTTCGTATCCATTCCAGCCTTTGTGCGGTTTAACTCCCTCTCTTTCACTGGCACTAATGTGCTCTGCCACGTACATAAAAACGAAGGCAATAAACTGTAAATTTCATGGCTGTAAAATGCTATCTCAATGTTTGTAGAGGGTGTGCGAAAGGGTGTATCGGCACGTCTGATAATTATATTTGGCGCCCCACGTGGGGCTTTTTATTTATGACAAATCTAGCGATTCAGTTGTTTATTATTTTATATATTTCGTCGGTAAGTTTAAGTAACAAGTCTAAGATTTTACTAAAGGTTTTTGTATTAAATATTAGCTTATAATCACTATAAAATTTTAAAGGATATTCCAAAGGTGTAATCATTGTTAATACAAAAATATTTCTCACTTGTTTCACGTCTGCCACTGATAAAAGCATTTCCACATATCAGGCCCCCCAAACACACACACACTCAACGAGTGATGTACTCCCACTCTACCGTAAATATACACAGACTCACACACATACCGAAACCAAAACACATACATATATAAGCTGGCATATCCAAACACACCCACACAAGGACACGTACACGTAGTTATCCTGACACCGACACGCAGTCAAATGTAAAATGCAAACAGAAATTTCATGATTCCCCTCAGCTGCTGTTGCAACCTGCCGCCTCCCTTTCCCGCCTACGCCACGCCCCCTTCTCCCCCAAAAACCCCCCTTATACGCCACCCGTGAGTGCCCGCCCCCACTAGTGTTTACTTGCATGCTGTGTATAAATACGAATTTTATGTTATTTACACAAACGTTGCATCCTCACCTGCCGCACATATCTCTCGCCTCCACTCCCGTCCCCCCCTCTCTTTCTATCTCCCTCTTAGTGCACGAGTATGTGTGTGTGCATCCTGCAAACTTTGTCATTTGCATAACCTTTTTTGGAAACGAGGACGGAACGAACGTTAAGCTTTTCTCTTTATTTTAAAGCAATTTAAAATATTTAGTTACAATTACATGTCAACAAATACACTGTACAGAGGCAGAAAGGACAGCAAAGGACACGCACGTACGGACAGGACACACTTATTTGTTTGCTCCAAAGGTGGTAGTGTATGGATATCTGGGGTTCTGGCCAGCCATTCAATGGCTCAATTCGAACGCTTGCTGCCCTTTGAACCTCGTTGCAGAACAAGCAGCACAAAAGTTTTGCCAATTTTTATGCTGCACAACGATGCGTATGATTAATTTAAGTTTACTACAGACAAATATTAAGTATGCGACATGGAGGGCCAGGCGAAAGTATTCGGAGTGGGCACAGCGAGGCTATCAACCCAATAGACACAAGTCTAGACAATGACAATGGCGGCGAACAGAAAAGGACCGCTTAAACAGCATTTAGAAGAGTGGGCGGGAAGAATTTTAGATATCCTTTTAGAGATGGAAGAGTTGTATAAAGGAATTAGTTATAGGTGACATGGATATTTTTATATCAATTTAATCGTTTCTGTTTCTAATATAAACGAAATAATAAACTTCGGATAATTTTTGTATAAATCTTTATGATAATAAAATTCAAATGTTTCACGATAAAATGATACATTATTACCTAACAAAATGCTTAATACAAAAAATGGTAGGTACTTTATATGGATTGTTTTTAGTAAAAACAAAATAATCATTATTTTTTTATCGATATTTTTTTCGCTCAGAATAATAATAATTATTCTTTGAGTAATTGAAAAAAATTCAACAAATAATTATTAAAATGAAGTAAAATGTATAAAAATCAAGAAGTAAAAAATCATTGCGGATATGGATAGAGCATACAAATATTAGCCGATTGGTATAGTTCGTTTGTTTATACGGCTTTTCCAAGTGGATAATTTTTTTGTTTGAAAAATACATCGATAATCATTATTTACGGTCCCTGGATTTTACAATACAGGACTTGGAAAAATATAAATATTTAATGTAAATTTTGTATAACATATAAATAGACCATTGATTATATTATCATAAAATAGTTTTATTGGAAATATGAAAAAAAGTTTAAAGCGATCATAAAAGTTGTCAAATCAAGGTGTTCTTAAGAAAATATTGAAGAATACCCTTAAATGTTCCAAGTATTTCCCTTTTTGTGGTTTAAGTGGTTCCTGTTCTTTTATAACTATTTTAAGTTAACCTGTATGATCACGTCCCATCTCTAAGCCGCAAAGAAGATTTAATGGAAAAGTTGCAGCTCCCGCTGTTGGCTGTTGGAACCTGTGGGCCAGAATGTTGGCTGGCATCATGGCAAACAAACAGACAGACCGAGTCCCGAACCAAAAACCGAATCACAAAAGGGGGCAACAAATAAACGCCAAGCGAGCATCGTTGAGCACCTTTGGTCGCCATCCCAGCATCCCAGCATCCTGCCATCCTTTCACCGGTGTCCTGTCTGTTGTCTGCCACATAGAACGAAAACGCAATAACGAAAGGGACTGTAAGGAAATCAAGGAGGAGTACGAGGAGCCGGAGTCCTTCATGTTGCATATGCATGCTGTAGACAACTTCTTTGTATATAGCCGCCCCCTCTGCAGGCCGAAACACTCCCCATATAGGACCCAGGTCCTAGGCCCCGACATTTACTTAATACTCGACCGACAAAGGGGAGGGCTGATGGCATAGAGTCCCGGGTTAAAAGGGATCCCAGATCCTGCGCGTATGTGTGTGTGCCCTGCCAAATGGCAGGTAACATTCAACGCAATTTCGCTGCCAACACACAGGACGCAAGAAGCTGGCTAAAAGAAAGTGGAAAGCGGCAGGAAAATCCGTAGGAGGAGACAGATCCGAGATCCGAGGAGACCGAGTGGAAAGTCCTACGGTGTCTGTGTAGTAGTTTATTGCAGTTTGCCTTTGTTGCCATCGTAATTGTTATTGCGATACTATTTGTCTGCTTTAAGACGGAGAGATAAAATACAGCTTATACACAATGGGAAAGTTTATAATAATAATAACTTATTTCAACTAAACAGAAATTTAACTTGAAGATACCATTTACTTATATTTATTTAAATCGTTACAATTTAACTAAAACATCTCCTGAATTAACTGAATTTAGAAAATCATTTCAAATTATAATTATAATTATAATATGATTTAAATAAACTCATATAAAATATAAAAAAATGTAAAGTTATCCAACCATACCTTCTTTTTATTTACTTACCTAAAAAATATGTTAAATACTATTTATAATAATAAGTAAATATTTTTTAACTCCATACTTTTCGAACCCCCCTCTATGTAAATATTAAACTTAATTATTGCTTTTAATTGAACAAAGCAAAAATAATATATTTGCTATGCTCAATTCACGGCTGTCAGCATTTTGGCTAACCAACTTTGATTACACATTTAGTCAGTATTTTATTTTAATTTATAGCCCAGTAATTTACAATAAACCAATAACCAGAAGCGGCACAAATGGCAAAAACATCAACAACAGCCGCCAGATGGCGTAGGGCCATAATAATGATGATGATATAGGAAGCAAAGGGCCAAAATCCAGAAACATTTCACAATTATTTGCCATATTTGAAACCGCAGTCAAAACAGGAGCTTCCAGCGGAGGAGCAGGGATAATGACCTACCAAATTGTATATCCCTGGATGATATCCCTGTCATACGCTTTTCCTGTTGCCGTTGTTGCTTTTCATTGTTGTTATTTTTGTTTTTGTTTTTGTCACGAATCAACGTTAACAACAGCAGCCTGAACAGCAACAACAACAACAACTATGTGAAGAGGAGTGGAGCAGCAACAACAGAATCATCCACAAACCACAGGAAACCCGACACGGGCGCCAGGACGAAGGTCTTATTATGTGAATTTATACGCCCGAGCAAACCTATATGTAAGTACAGTCGTGTTCAAAGAAATATAACACAATATATTGTAGGTATAACATTTTTTAAAATTTTATTTTACTTTTTTTTGCTTTCAAATGCAGATAAGGTTATTTAAAAGTGTGTTAAAAATTTTTCTATTTATTAAATCTTAACATACCAGTATGATAACATTTATAAAATATTTATTTTTTCTTCTAATTTTAGATTATAGTTAAAATATGAATTTTTGTTAGTTAATACAAAAATAATTACATTTTTTGTCCTTCAAAGGAGGAATACTTTTATTAATCAACTGATAAAAAGAATTAAATAAAAATATATTAAAATATTAGTATATTAAAAAAAATTCACACATCATAAAATTAGGACAATATAAAAAAAAATAATATTTTTAAACATTATTTAAAGATATCTTCTACTCTACCACTACTATTTTGCACATAATTGTTCATGTGTGTAAAGTGGGGGCGTGGCCGCTGCCCTCGTCCTGTGGTCCCGGGCAAAAATGTTATGCAAATTTGCATCATCCGCACACACGTGTGTAAATTGTTGTATGCATTGTTACCTTATAAAAACAGCGTAATTTTTTAAATGGGTTTTATTTACACTCGAACCCACACCCTCTTTTCGCTGCTTTTATACCAGCTCCCTGGCAAAAAGTGATTTTCCATACAAATTAACAAATAAAAACTCACGCAAAAAGGAGCAAACAGCACAGAAACATTCGCAGGACACTTTACTTACTTATACAGGGACATACGCATGACATACATGAATGACAAATATACATTCATGTACTTATATATGTTCCTCCGCATACGTATATATTTTGGTATATGTATATCTGTGAGGCATTTTATTTATGCGATGCCTGTGCGAAAGATTCTGGGGAAAATGTTGAATTTTTAATGCAAATATAAAGCAGAAAATTGTATTTCCCTTACCCGCCGATCTTCGTGGGAGATTTATTCGGATTTATTCGTATATCTCTGATGGGATTTCTAGAGATAACGCTTTAGGAATTTCCAAAAGATTAAACTGATTTTTTAGTGAATCGAAGATATAAATAGAGACAAATGAATTTAAATATTGAGTAGACTTAGAAATATGAAAAATATTAGTGCTAAAAAATGAGAAAAATTTGTAAATAAATCTTAAAATAAAATAAAAAAAGGCGAAACCATCATAATACGAATTAATCGCTGCAAAATATAGTTTAAAAATTTATTAAACGAGAAAAAATATTTCCGGTCCTAAAAATATTAGGCAAAAACCACTTTAAGTTTTACGTACAAATAAAATAAAAAATGTATACAGCTGAAAAATCCAGAAATCAAACAACAGAAATAAAAACAATGAAAAAGTGCAAATACCCCATTATTTGAAAGGGCATAAAATTCATTTAAATGCTGGACGTTTTTTACTTTTTGCTATAAAGTTGTGCAGCAGATTGCCAATTGGCCAGTGACACTACACACACACACACAATAGCACATTGTAAACACGGATATTCACACGCACACCGGCATGTAATGGCATCACTTTTATTTGTTGGTCCTTTGCCCAGAGTCCATTCCATGGTCGAAAAACGTTTATTTAAACAAGTGAAATGTAATTATTTTGGAATTTATTATTAAATTAATTTTAATTGTAATAATGTGCATGTTAAAATGGCTCCCTCGCACACAGCCACACACGCAAACATAAGTGTGTGTGTGCTTTTGTGGTTTTTATTGATTTTAATTTATTTATTTAACCATTTTTTGTTGTATTCATTTCGGTTTCTGTCGTTTTTTATTTTTTTTTTTGCAGCAACTGTCGGTTGGGTTATTATGAAAATGTACAAGAGTTTTACAGCGTTAATCAATTTCATTTTCACTCTGGCGAGCAGAAAGCGAAGCAAATTAAATGAAATTAAAAATGCATTTTCATACCTTGCAACACCGCTTACCGTTAGGCCCCTTGTAAGCCAACAAGTAAACAGAAGCCCGACCACAATTTACGCCTCATCTAATTGGGAAAGGGAGAGGGCGGGCGACATGGCAACAAATTCATTTTATTTGCTTGAATATTTTAATTAACCCGAAAAGCCACACAAAACTCTCAACAATTTTCCGAGCAGCAGGGGGACGAAAGGGACGTGCTAAATCCTTGCTCAATTGTTATTAGGTGTGATTTGTAAACATAATACATATAGTACACAATACAACTTGTGTGTGTGTGGGCAGTATTTGGCAAGTCCTTTTGAAAGGGTAGCATAAACCATTTGAGAATTTAAAAAGTTTATTACATTTCTTAGTTTTCTGTTAATTTAAGAAATATAAATTATTAAAGAATATTTTAAAAGCATTTTTTAAAATGTATTCAATAACAAATTATATTTTAAACCACATGTTGGGGTGAGAGTTTTTTTAGGGTTATAAATTAAATTTTAAATACTTTAAGGATTAAGTTAAAAGCATGTTTTGTAAGAGTATTGAAAATCCTTGCTAAACCAATACCGATTTCCTTGTCTGCTTTTGCCCAAGATTTTGCACTGCACGCACAAGTAGATACAATTTGTTGCCTACTTTCGGGCGCTCTATATCCTTGCAATCTCCACTCTCTCTATCTCTTTTCGCCTGCCCCACTTGCCATCTCGCTCGGGGGCTGGAAATGGGGCTCGTTAGGCATGAAACGGACGTGCTTAAAATTTCATAGACACACACACACACACAGAGGCACGCACTCTCTCACTCTCACACACACACACGTACGTCTGCATATCAAATGAACATGTGTGCGTATCCTTTATGGATTTAATCCGCATGCCTGCGGTCGGCCACAAGATCAACTGTTGGCAGAAGTGTGTCAACAAGGAGGCCCGGCCTCCATGTCCGAGTGGGCATGGCTGTGGGCAGGTGGGCAGGTGGGCGTGGTTCCTAGCAAGTGGTCATAATGGCCAAACCATCACCCTCTCACCCCACTCTCCACATAACCCTCTGTTGTGCTAATAATGACGCTTTAAGCGCGTGTGTGTGTGTGCTCGTCTTGTATGTGTGTGCACTACAAAATAAAGTTTTTTTATTTTTAAGTTTTATAAGTTTTAAAAAAATTTTAATTTTTTAGTTAGATTAAATTTTTGATATATAAATAATGTATACATAAAAGGTTTATTAAACATAACTATTAACCATAAGGCTTAAATTTAAATTTTAATACATTTCAAATTAATCTTTATATGATTTTTTTTCAATTTTGGTATTAATTTAAAATGGAAATCATTACATTTCAAACTTTATTCTTGACTACACTATGTATTATATATGGAAAGTTAAAATTGATTTTTTTCTATCAATAATCATTAATATAGCATTTTCTCCACTAAATTTTTTAGAGTGTCTAAGTGAGCACCGAACTCCATGAGTTGTGCTTGAAATGTTTCAACAGCAAGGATGCTAACCGCAGACGGAGTGTTTGAGTGCAAATGAGTGAGTGAAGTTGAGGGTAAGCATCAGTCAGTTACACCCGGCAATACTTTAAGCCTGCTCCTGGAACTCCCTTCGCCCACCTAACCGCACATTGTTTTGGCAGGTATGTTCTCACGCCTAAGCCTCTTCAGAAACCTCAATTAAAATGCTTGTTATTAAACAAATATCAATTTATTTCATTTCCAATCAAGTTAATATGGCAAATTTGTTGATGACCCAAGAGGCAATGTTGTTTTACATGGACAGGTGAGAAAATTAAAATATATTTCCCATTTATTACTAAATCTATGTTGCGAAAGAATGGGAAAATCAATAAGAGATAATAAATTTTAAACTTCAAGAAGCATCGACAATTTGGAAAAAATAATAGACCTTGGGAAAATACATTTTTAAAGGTGGAAGTTATTTAGTTATCCCATTTCTGTTTAAAAAATGTATTCTCTCAAGGGGCTTATAACTTAAATCGGTTTCTATTTCTTTATCTTCTCATTTTATTCATCTTTAAAATCTGTACAATATCTAAATAAATATTGGATTATTTCGAAAAGCTTCGATTAAGATTCTGCAACTAAACGAAAATCTTATAAAAATATTAAAGCTGTTGATTTATAGAAACAGAAATTTAATAACAAATAAGTGAAAAAACCAAGCGGATAAATATATTTCAAAAGGAATTTGGCTTTTAAGCAAGATTTCCCATTCTGGCAGTTTTCCCCATTTAGTTATGCAACATACAGCATTGAAATTGTATGAATCACTGACATAAAATTTAGTTGGTATCTGCCATCTAATTCAACAATCAACAAAGCAACGGGATACCCACAAATACCGAGTCATCTACACACACACACACACACATACAAGCACAGATGATTTCTGGGATTCCCCCTGCCATGACAGGCAAATACATTTTGTATACACAGCCATTGAGGCGTGCTTCTGTGTGTGTGCGTGTGTGTAACGGCAATCATTATTGAGGCAATGATGTGCATTTCATGAATTATACACGGCAAGATGATGCGTTGCGATGTCGAACATCTGTGCATGTGTATGAGTTTGTCCATTTCCTGCTCAAGGACTCGTCCTGTGCCATCCTGAACCATCTCCTCTCCCTTCCTTCCTCACCGATACGAACATGGTTGGTTGGGCAATGCGCCGAGGTAAGTAATAAACTTATTGGCCCCATGCCTGTCCGTTGATTGTCCGTTTGTAATACACAATATGCCAGGATATGCCACATGGAGCGGTGGATATCAGGGATGGCCAAACTTATTGGCCACCCATTAACGGAATAATCTAGTTAAAAGGCTTCTGGTTTTCGAAGAACAAATTGAATTACAAAGGTTAATTTGTTGGAAAATAATAAATTAATTAGTAGGTACAACATATAATTTTTCTTAAACTCAAAAAATATTTTAATTTATCTAAACTAAGATAATTTTTAAAGTATTATTATTACTAGTATTTTAAAAATTGAAAATGGGATCTTAAAAATTTGTAATAATTTTTGTTTGAAGAATAATTTATATATATACATTTTATTATTAGATTTTTAACAACAACTCCAATAAAACTAAGAAAACATTAAATTCTATTTACGAAATTCTTAGCATTTTGAGCTTTCCGTTCTAAAGTTTGGCTACTTTTTGACTTAAAATAAATCCATTAGCTCAAAACCGGTTTTCCTAACTCATTTAAACTTTACCGCACTTTGCCATCTCTAGCATTCAGATTGGCGTAAGGGAATTAAGGGAAGTGGGAGGAATACGAGCCATTCTGAGCCGCCCACTCGAATGTGGCCATATCATGACGAGCTGGCAATGCCAGCGGACGTTTCATCGTTAAATGTGGAACTGTTAAACAGATAATGACCAACCACACCACACCGGCGAGCGGCCCACAAAGGCCAACCCATCTGAACCCGACGCCACCACCACCCAGTGAACTCGCCGCAGGATAGCAAGGACTCTCGAGGGGCAGGACTCAGGTGGTGGGTGCGTGGACGTGAACTGACCAAGAGGCCTTTGTTATGCTCCCCGGCTTTCATAACTGTATCAATGGCAATGGCGATGACGATGATGCTCCAACTGCTGCCAACGATGATAAACCAATGCCGATGATGATGATGATTCCGCTGCTGGTGTTGTTATTATTCTCCATTTGTTGTTGTCCTGCGGAAACCAGACAACTGTCGTGCTGAAATTCTGATGCATTGAAATATAATTATTGGGAAATGTGCGATTGTCGTTGGGTTTCCGTTTACGTGCTCGCCATTTCGGTTTGGGGCTGCCCGATTATGCATGCAGCGGATGCTGGAGTATGGGAACAAGTGTAGGACATGATTGTTTGTCCTTGTACATGCGAGTACAGCGGGGTTCGTAAAAACGGGAATAGAAACTTAGTTCCTGGATTCGGGGTTTTCACTTAACAATATTCAAGTTTTCCTTCTAGTTCTGGTCTGCTAAAATATTTTAATATTTAAATTTCAAGGGAAAACTTACACAAATAAAGTTAAAAAACAATAAGAAATGTATTAAGCTTGAAGTAAATTTAAAAAAATATAAAATTGACCTTTTCATAACTTTTCATTTAATTCAAATAAATTTTTAAAAATTTTAAATGGTACAAAAAAGTGTACGTTTTGAGTAGAGCCTTATTTGCCACCTTAAATTTGTTTTTAGATTTTCTTATTTTTATTTACCTAATTTTCGTTTACTATAAGTAACTTTTGTTAGACGCAAAATAACTAATAAATATAATATATTTAATTAATTATAAGAATGTAATTTACCTAATGACAATATTTTGACCTTCACTGTTTCGGTTACATATGTATCTGTATCGATTTGGGGCAAAGGAATTGATGCTCACACCCTCTCAACAGTGCCTCTCAATATCCCCAACACGCAATCATAATTTATGCAAGCCCAATGACATAACAGTTGCCAGATTATTGCCATGCATTATACACACTTTCGCATATATATAGTGGCGTATATCCGTACATGCACATTCAATTACCATATTAACCGAAACGACTAATTAACTAAAGTTGTATTTACCATCCAATTCGGAATTGGATCCCTACAACCATGCAGACAGACACTGCACATCAAATGCAAGACATTTGACGAACAGAAAATGCGATTTTGCGGTTCGTCAGCGAAATGCATTTATAATCAGCATATAATTTATAGTCACTTTAACTTTAAAGTTTCTCAACTTTTAATAAAGTACATTTGAACTATCTCTTTCACCACTACGACTTTTTGGCGCGCAACTCAATAAGTGTTTAACAACGCAATATTTATGGTTTGAGTCTGCGATAAAAGTCACCACACTTTTCAACGCCCCTACTTAAATTAAACATAAACGAATGATTCAGTTACAGATTATTTTTTTATAAATGCTAATAATGCTAGTAAATGCTGGAAAGAAACCAAAAGGTTTTTAAAAATAAGTTTATGTTTGCAATTTTAAATATGAGCTTACAAATTTATTTTACAAAGTCCTTTTTGCTGGATTTTATATCTTTTTTACCAAAAACTGTTTTTGCAAAAATTTCTTAACTATATTTAACATAAAAACACTATTTAGATAATTAAATTTAACTCTTTTTGGAAACAATACAGACAATTTTAAAAATTTAATTAACAAGACATTCTTAATACATGTTTCTCTATATAAATATTATAATTATATTATAAATCATTCACGAAATATTATTAGAATAAATATTAAACTATATTAAAATGGAAAAAGTTAAATAGCATTCAAATTCAAATAATTACCGTGCTCCCAAAGTTGTATTTGAGTTTTTAACTAAAATTGTCGGCGCAGAGCGCAAATTTGAGAAACAGTGCTGCAAACTGTAAAAACAGAAAGCCGCCAAAATTTGAAAAAAAATATGTTGTAAAGACGAAAAATAAAACAAAAATAATGAAAACAAAGAATAAAAGTTAGTTAACTTTCGACTTTAATATTAATTTAGTCATTTTGGGCCTGGTAGTTTAAAAAATTTGTATACGTTTTATACTTTTTAATAAGGCGACGTGTTTTATAATCCTAAATATATCAAAAAATGTTTATAAAATGCAAACATTTGCAAACAAAATGTTTTCAGAAATGTTTAATAAATGTTTAATATTTTTGTCTCTAAAATTAATTTCCAAACACGCAGATTTTCATGCCCGTTTAACCAAAGTCAACAATCTCATATGCCAAAAATAAATCCCAATATCTTGAAAGCCATGGGGTATTGGTCCCAACAGCTTCCCAACTCATAAAGATGCTCCAAACGTAAACTCTTGAAATTTG
Source organism: Drosophila lutescens (assembly GCA_037075285.1). Lineage (NCBI taxonomy): Eukaryota > Metazoa > Arthropoda > Insecta > Diptera > Drosophilidae > Drosophila > Drosophila lutescens. Next base: position 1,909,597 of record JBAMCF010000880.1, read on the forward strand.
TTGTATATATAAACATATGTATATGCTACCAATCTCTTGGCAACCGGTTTCCACATTCTCATTTCTTTATGATAAGGCATACAGAACTTGATTGTTCTTCAACTGTGAAAGTCTTCAGTGGTTTGCCTGCTCCCACTTGATGACTAATTAAAATCGGGGAAAACGTAAATGTTCCCTGTGACATTTTCCTGCTAGCTCATTTGGGCATTTTCCAAGAACTCGCGTTTTTCAAAACAGTAGCAAAACATTAGCAGCAAATATAGTCTATATGTTAGTATTCTAGGTTACCGCGCTGAATGCAATGACGTAGGACATTAAATGCTAACCGAATGCATTTTAATGCGAACGAGGAACTTGGCGTGCTAGACTGCGGAAATAATTCACCAAACAAAAGAGAGGGATATATGAAGTTAGAAAGAGAGAAAGTTGGATGAGAGACAGAGAGGCACATGCTTTAAGCTACTTTTTCGAACACTCGGAGAAAAGGAGACAACTTATATTTAGATTTTTGGTCTAAACATCAGTAAATGGAAACAGGGGATAAATAAATTTAATGAGAGGACCAAATATTAAATATTTTAGAAATCGCTTAGTAAGGTTAGTTTTTAAATATAAAAATAACCCTATTATAATATATTATTATTTTACTCTGAAGAATTTTGAATATTTATTTAGGACAAATATTTTTTTACAAAGAATAATGATTTTAAAAATTTAAACATTTTGAAAGCAGGCTTTATGCTCGGAAATTCGTTTTATTACATCAACACAAACTTGTTGTAACTCTGTAGACTGAGAACGTGAAATCCCCAATAGCTGATTGTTTGGGGAAACGTAACGCTGACGACCAACCAGCCAAACAAGTGGACCCGAGAGAATATTCGCAATTTTATTTGTATCTCCGGTCAGTTGTCCGAGAAATAGCGTGCTGAACGGTCGCAAATCGCGCACGAGTATTAAAAGAAACCGAATACAAAATAAGACAAACACCAGAGTGATTTCCCCCGAAAAGATCTAGATAAAAAGATACTACATAACGTATACAAACAAACAAGGGAATTCTTAAAGCATCTTTAACGCCAACGATTGCATTACAATTCTTCATTTATAATTGCCCAAAGACGTTTAATTGTATTTAATTAATTGTAAAATGACCGACCAAGAGCATACTACACTGCAAATGGATAAGCTGGAAAATGATAAAACTTTGACGAGAAATAATGTGAGTTGTAGTATTTTGCTCATTAAACTAGGGGGAGGTTAAACAAATTCCTATAAACCGGTGCTTTGTTTACACTGCGGATAGATCGCTGAAATGCCTATTTACTCGTATGAAAAAGTAAAGTTTCGCATTGCTTGTTAATTTTTGTGTAAACGGGGGAGAAGCTTCCCAGGTAGCATCAAAAAATATTCGGGAAAGTGACAGCTGAAGCGGAAAAAACCCATGACTTAGTCATAGAAATAGACACCTTGAAGCTTTATCAAATATGTCTGATATGTCCTACTTGTATTCGAAAGTTCAAGTGTTTCTAAAACTACATTTTAAAGTTGAACAACTAAAATAAATGAGTAAAGCTAAATGTTCTATGTAACTAATTGAGTAAATATTTAAGGATGTTTGCTCTATAAATCATTAGGTTGATATATTTAATTATCATGTACAGAAATAGAGAAACTTCCCACATGAAATTTACATATTTTTTGGGAAAAATCCCACGAATTGCCTACGGGGAAGTCTATTTCTGTGACTAATATAATTGGGGCTTGTGGTTTTTTCTTGCAATATGTGCATTAACAAAAGAAATCTTTGATCGTTGCAATAAATATTATCTTAAAACTATTAGTCATATTAAAACTTTGAACTTATTAATCCATATTTCCTAATTATTTTTTATTTATTTTTTAAACACTTTATTAGAACTGAATTATTGACCCCAAGAGCAGGAAACTGCACTATAAGCTTTAGTTGATAAGCGTGGTTTACCATACATTTTTGTCATTGAAGCTTATCATTTTTATATTCAAAGCCTCTGAAAGTTTACCCCTATATGCACAATCTTATGTAAAATATTTTCATTAATCGTAATTAACATATTTATCAGCGCTGTCAGAACAGAAGCTGTGCTGTTTCGAAAACTGCATTTGCATTTTTGAACAATGGGTTTGGAAGCCAACTTGTTAATATTCCGGAAACGCTTTTATTGAAATTTTTCAGGAAAATATCAGCAATCTCAGAAACGGCGATGCGATGGAGGGACGTAATAATCTTCGAGCGCCCAGATCAGGTTTGTATCCCAACTTACTCGTTTATCGCTGAAAAACTAGAACCATTTTTTTGTGCTTGTCTATATGTTAATCGAACTTGTGACTAATGCTGCTTTCAACCGCAATCTTTAAACTTTTGTGTAAACCTCTTTATTGTGTAAGTAACATAAGCGAGTGAAGACCAATTTAAGTTGAATGTTCATTTCTGCTTTTGCCAGTTCCCGAAACGGATGATGATGACAACGACGATCGTCCCTTTGTTAAAGATGGCAATGACAATCCCGGAGTGGATGACGGTCTTCTGGAAGGTGGAGAAGGACGAAGGGGCGGAGGCGGTGGTGTCACTGTACTCGTGCCCAATGGAGGAAGACGACCCAGTTTCTCCTTTCCGGGATATACCGGCAACGGATTCGTGACAATAAACGGAGTCGAGACACCAATACCCGATGTGAATGCCTACCAGCACAAGAAAACACTGGCCCAGGGAATGATGGACCTGGCTTTACTCTCAGCGAATGCAAATCAGTTGCGATATGTTCTGGAGACGAGTTCCGCGCATCCATACTTTTATCCCAGTCTGCTGTTCATCTCACTTAGCATTATATTCCAGGTGAGCAACTCGTTTGTATTTATAGTTCACATTCAATAAACTGAATTAAGAAATGTTTTTAAATTGTTAAATTTGAGACCCATTTTTGATGATATTAAAACCAGAAATGTGTTACCTATATTCAAATACTTAAAGCAATTCATTGACTTGAAACTTCAAGAAATTGTATTATTTTATGGAACTTTCTTTAAGCCACAAGTTTTAATAAAAATAGTAAGCTAATGAAATTATAATAAAAATGGTAATACAACATTTTTGTTAAGACATTTTTATTATCGAAATTTTACTAAAATATAAAAACAACAAATAAAATTAGTATACAATTATAAAAACCACAATTATAATAACCACAATTCACTGTACGTTTACTTATTCATACATATTTTTGATGATATTTAAAATTTCTTTTCCATTTAAGATCGCTGTGGGCGTGGGCCTTATATTGAATGGCCAGTACAACATTAAGAACGAGCACGATATCTGCCGGGCGAACAGAATCAACAATTATACAGTCATCGGCATTTTTATTGTAACAGTGGTCAATGTTCTGATATCGGCATTTACCGTTGCGGATCCAATCACGGGATCTGTAGCAGCCAATACCACATAGATCACCAAACCAATATTCAATTTAAAATAGAATGTAGTATTATGAGCATAATCTCATCGTTAGGAAATACTCACACAGCCACACCGTTCAGTCCATGTTGAAATTCACTCAGCGCCTCATTTTTCTACACATAAAGATGAATTGTGATAAATAAATAAAATCCCACAAGCATTTTAATATAAAAACGAAATTAATAAAGACTTTTTATTCTTTAATTTGGGTATTTACAAAAAGAAAATGCTAATTTTATATATGGTTTGAAAAAACCAACTTTAGAATTAAATTTCCTGAAAAATTAGGGAACTGGAAATATAGTAATCAAAATTTAATTTATATATTTAAACTTCAAGAATATAAAAATGATTATTTTTATTATTTGAAACATTTTAAATGCTAAGCATTTGCCGCCAAACTATCGATAGGTTGCGATAGTTAGCAAACAAAAATTGCACAGCACTGGGTAATATCTTCGAATTATATAGCACTAGGAAACAGCTGTTACAAAAAATCGTGCGGAAAATTAAGCATTTTTGGCTAAAAAATCAACCTTTAAACATGGCCAAGATTATTAAGGCGGTAAGTTTAAGTAGGATTCGGTAGTAATCCCTATTCTTCAACCTAGTGGAAGATGGATTAACGCCCGAAATCGGTGACGTTCCTCTGATTGTTATTGTTATGTCATCGCTTCCTTCTGCAGTCCACAGGTTTAACCGGACTCGCCGTGTCCACCAATCCTCATCATGCCCTGAGTGCTCTCTACGGAAAGATCCTGCGGGCGGTGTCCAAAATGCCACAGGATGCCAGCTACCGGAAATACACGGAGCAGTTGGTCAAACAACGCGCCGATGCGGTGGCCCAAGTAAGATATCTTCAAATTGGGAAACTACCATTGATTATTGATAATTTGCTATTGTTGTTGGCTAAAAGAAGGACAACTATCGAGTCTATAGATTTTTCAATTCTACACATCTGTGCAATAATATATGTACATATGTACATAGTGGTCCTACAATTCGTATTGGTTGTTATTTGATCCTTGCTAAATATTGCATTGAAAGTCCTATCCTATCCTTCATATAGAATAATTTATTACTGAAAACCTTTCTAAAAGACTGTTTCTATCATTTATTTAAACGAAATAAGCCTTACGTACCAAATTCCTTTTGGCCCAAAATATAGTTACTTTCACTTTTATAGAATATTTTAAATATATTACCAAAAGTCTTCATAGCTTTCTAATGTGGTTTTCCCTTAAATAAATATCTTGTAAAATTTTAATTTTAATATTTTATAATTCCCCAGAACAAAGACATCGTTGCCCTGGAGAAGGCCGTTAGTTGCGGTCAGGTCGAGGAGCTGATTGTTCAGGCCGAAAACGAGTTGGTACTGGCCCGTAAGATGCTCGGCTGGAAGCCCTGGGAAAAGCTGGTCCAAGCCGCACCTGCCAAGCAGTGGGACTGGCCACCAGCCCAGATCCTGGAGCCCAAGGTTTAGGCCGCCTAATGATTTACAAATAGTACTAATTATTCTACAGCAAATTAAAATGAGAAGAGAGCAATAAATCCGTTGATAAGCCAGGCGCCTTATCAACAAAATTGTTGAGCTTAAACTGTGATCTATGGGAGTGTTCCGGTGATTGTTTTCATAGAGTTTTTCATTATTTAAACTTTGGACTTTTAAAACTCAATAAGTGAAGTATTCCTAAATTAACTTCTTCTATGTACATCACAAATTATATATACTACACAAATATATTTTTATGTTAGAAGCTTAAAAAATGCAATAGAAGAAAAGGAAAATCTATGGACTTATTTAAATTAACATCATTAACATCACAAATTATAAATCTCAATTAAATCACTGAAATCTGGAACCACACCAAACAGCCAGCTCTCAGTTTACATTTCAACGCGATCATCCGTCCATCGACGATCTCAGTTTGTTTTCAACATGCGTGCGCTTCAGTACCTCCTCCTACTGCTCGCCATTTCCATCGGATTTGTTGCTGCGCTTCCTCGCCAGCGTCGTCAAATCGATCTCACGGTCTCGGCGGAACATGACGATAAAGATGATGAGACGGAACTGGCACTAGAGGCCATCGCCGGACTCTGGAGCAGTGCAGACAGCCGGACGAAGATCGATGGATCCGCCAGCCTGGTGCATCGCACCCAGGGAATGCAATCGGGTACGGGCAGCACCAAATACCAGGCACGCTTCCATCTCCACCATGACTATAAGACCAATGCGTATCCCTCGTAATCCAAGGTTCGGAGCAGGACTTTCGCCTGGGAGTGCGTGTTACATTCGACATATAGGCCCCGGGAGCTCCAGACATCGGCAGACGGGGGAAAATCGAGCGATTGCGTGAGGAAACGGACACTGTATAAACAAACCCACTGCCGATAACATTTTGACCTTCCCAGCTTCGTTTTGTAGAAAATATATAGAACCTTCGTGAAAATACAATATACCCGCATCTGTTTGCTTTATTGATTCCGTTTTAATCGCCTTCCCCGGTCTTCTCGACCGTGAAGCGGCGCAACAACTTTCAGCTTAAAATTACAACTACAACAACGAATTTGCACAACAGTGAGGTGGACAGGAGGAGAATAATAAATACAAGCCATTCCTTAAGTATAAATGCCATTAGTCAACGTGGTTTTAGGGTGGGAGGCTCATGGATGTAGGGCACGGAAAGTAATCTATGGCGCACTTTCATTGGAAACTATAGGTCAAGTTGGCTGCTCTAATTGGGTTAGTTTTGGCGGTCTTTAATACAAAAGGAATTATTATTGACTATGAAAACTTTTTTTCTCTCTCAATCTTCTAAAACAAAATTAGTTTATAAATAGCAATCTCCATAATAAGCAGCCTTGGCATAGAAAACAGAAATAGTAAGTTTCTAAATAATATAAATTAAAAATAACTAAATCTTAGGATAAAATCTATCTTTTTGCATAAGAACTAATTGAATATGAATATATGAACAAATTAAAGTAATTGACTTTTAACAGAATATGAAAAACACCTGGTTTTCCTTTTAGTCTGAGTGTTTAAATTGGATACAAGACCAATAAATACAATAGCTTCAATGAAAATAACATGGATTACTCTCTCAACGCCCAAGAACCCTTAAAAAAAATATGTAGCCCCACCCTACTGAGGTTAATATCATTGCACCTTCGCTCGAAGAGTCTTCTAGCCTTACTTCAGGCTAATGGACACTCCCTGGCTCTCCTGCTCCTTAAGTTCCTGGACCACAAAGTTGCGGAACTCCTCGTAGGCCACATCGATGTCCACGTTGTTGATGATCTTATGGAAGTTTCCGGGCGTTAATCCGTAATCGAGCTCCACCTGGGCGGCATTCAGGCGTTTGCTGAGCGACTCCTCCGTTTCCGAGCCACGCAGACGCAGTCTTCGTTCCAGCTCCTTGATACTCGGGGGATTATTAAAGATGAGTATGGGATTCAGATCCGTCCGGCGTATCTGCTCCACTCCCTTTTGCTCAATGTCCAGGATGCAGACCCGTCCCTGGGCCTGGATTTCCCGCACCGCCGCCTTGCTGGTTCCATAGAGATTGCCCGTAAACTCGGCCGTCTCGATGAACTCGTCTCCATCGATGGCCGCCTCCATTTCCGGGCGCTCCACGAAGTAATAGTGGACCCCGTGCTGCTCACCTTCCCGTGGCTTCCGCGTGGTGTGCGATATGCTGAAGCCAAAGGTGTTGGGGAACTCGGCGAAGAGCCTTTTCAGGAGCGTACTCTTCCCGGATCCCGAGGGGCCGCAGAGGACGAGGGGGCGTGGTCCCGGGGCGGTCATCTTCTTGCCTGTCAAATTTACCGCCGTGCTGCTGCTGAGAGCGCGATTTACAATGAACAGAAAGCTTATCATCGCGTGGCCTTTTATTCGTATAGCACAAGCACCAACAACACTAATGGGGCCCCAAAAAAGCTGGTTTGCTTCTTTTTTTATTTGGTTTGGCTAAATTAAGAGAAGGCGTGCTGGCGTATGTCTGTGTGTGTAAGCGGGCCAGCGATGGGCTACTTTCGATTTATATCGATATATCGATACTTTGGGGAGAATCTTTATGGTCACCCCTATTTTTCAAAAATAATTTTGAAATTGACTTTAAACATTTGTTAATTGTTTTGTATGTTTTGTAATTGAAAAATATTTGAGGTTTTTGGACAATTTTAAAAATTCACTTTTAAGTTCTGAAAATATGTGTAATAAATTAAAACGGAAATTGGTTTATAACTCATTTAAATTTAAATTTTTTAAGTTTTAGTAGATAACAAATAAAAACGTAAGTGCTGGCAATTCTGTATTTGTATTTATTAAATAAAATTCGAAAACCGTACTCATAGACGAACAATTTCAAAAATTAGAAAAACCCCCAATAAACAACCAATTAAAACCAACCAATTTTGGTTTAAAAACTGTTATATTCTTATACTGTTTTACATTTAGCATAGAATTTCAAACACACATACACACTGAAACTGATGCCGACTGAATTACAATGCATTTAATTTTTTTTTTTATTTAGCTTAAAATAATTATGAATTTTTCATCTGCTTGTTTCCTTTTCATTGTTTTCTCTTTACTCTCATTTTCTTCTTACGTTTTTCTTTAATTTCATATTTTGATCACATTTTGATTTCGCATGCCCAAAGTGAATTTGGTTTGTGTTCCGAATGATTCGCCTGAATGTAAACCTACTACTGCCGACCGATAAATCAAAAATATATATGTTTACCTCGTATGTTTAGGGATTTATGCAAGCCTCTGCTTCTGCTAGATTCTACTCTGTGTATATGCTAATATTCAGTCAATATTATATTCATGTCTGCTCATCCTCCCACGGTTTGGGGAGAGCTCGCTTTCAATGGAGGATCGAAAACCTGAAGTTCTGTTCTGTTCTAATGGGAAGAGTATATAAATTTCGGTTTACCGAAGATGAATATCTCATCTGTCATATATGTACAAATTATTATACGGTTTTTTAGCATTGAGTTTTCGATGTATGTTTGCATTTGGATTGGAACAAAATCAATCAAATAGTCCTAGGGGACGATCATGGTATTATATGGTTGCTGGATCCCTTGCGGTCTCAACTAAATAACAGTACTAACTTCGTATCGGAGCTGTAACATGGATAAGGCATGTGGAGGATTTGATATCGGAAATGATTATGATGTGTGAGCGATGAAACGTGGATTATGTGTTGTGTGGTGTGGCCTGGCAATGCAAGAATTTGTGTAATTGTTTTCTGTAATTTATTATACCCTAAAAATTTTTTTTACAACTAATACTATGCATATGCTTAAAATTGATTAAAAAATATAATATATATATTTATAGATTTATTCACGATGCTAAGAACTAAACGAATTGTACGACAAAATTGTTGAATAAGACCAAAATGGGAGCGCGCTGCTTAAACATAAGGTTTACCAATCCTATCTGGGACTCCCAAAAAGGTTAACAATTACAAAAAGGTTGTGGCGAGGGTGTGGGGATTGTGAATGGTGTGTGTGTGTGTGCCCCTAGAAAAACGGGGCAATCTCCTTACTGGCTAGGATTCAATATTATTCATATTTAATATTCAATTACTAGGAGCGTAAAAGTTTGCATTCATTTATCGGCTGCTGCTATATTCTGGCTTGCAAATTAATTAAAATATGTAATGCAGTGGTAACAAAAAAGGAAACTACTAACAATTATGTTTAGATCGGCTTGGTTTTGCTTCTTCCGTTTTGTATAATTATGTATAATTATTGTTTACAAGTAGCATAATTAATATTTACGTGTATATTTGATGTTGTTTTCTTATAAATTGTTTTTGTTTCTTCCGTTTTGTTTAAAATATAAAATTACCTAATCAAGAAAACCATAAAAATAGTTGTTACTGCTGCTGCTTCTATTGTTTTACGATGATGTTAATTTTAATTTATGGTTAGTGGCGGCCTTTTAGGCCTTCCAGTTGTTCTGGCGACTGCCGCTGGCCCCGCTCTGTTGCTGGGGCGGAATCATCTCCAGTAGATATTGGCGCTGCAGCTCCGCCGCCCGCTGAACATCCGCCATGCTGTTGGCGCTGCTCGAGTTCTTCGCCGATCCGGAGGACGAGCTGCTCTTCTTATTGTTGTTGTTGAAGGCTGTTAAAAAGGGTAAACATTTTTAATTAATGGATTTTTTTCGGTTAGTTTTTCGGCTCTTCCAATATCATTTTTGTTTTAGTTAGTTGTGAAATTTCCAGTTCATCTCATTGATAACTCACCTGCCACTTGTGCCGCCTGCGCCATGGCCATCTGGTAGGAGTACAGAAGCGGAGCAAACTGCATCATGTGCTGCGGATTGCCTCCAAGACCTTGTCCCAGAGCTAAAATAAAAATTGTACAAATTAGTTAGATTTATACTACTAGATACCGCAAAGTAAAAACCCACCTCTAAAGAGCTGCTGCTGGAAAGCCTGCATGGCGGCTGCCGTGGCAGCTGGTGAAGAACCGCTCAGCCCAGCCGCCGGATTAGTCGAGCCGGTTGAGGCTCCTCCAAAATTACCCAATCCTCCGAGGGCAGCCAGATTTCCCAGCTGGCTGAGGTTACCCAGATTGCCAAGGTTGCCCAGACTGGCCAGGCTGTTGATATTCAATCCACCCATGCCGCCAAGGGCACTCAGATGAGCAGCCGCCGCCAGCGTGGCCGCCGAGTATTTGTCATAGCTCTGGGCCTGCTGTTGCGTCTGCTGATCCCGCTGCTGATCCCTGTCGCGCTGATCTCGCTGCTGCTGCTGCTGCGACTGGTGGTGATGATCGAGTCGATCGTTGCGGGAGGATCTGGAGGAGGTGGCCGCCTCATGGTGGTGCGCTGCCGACGGTCCAGGACTAAGGATGCCCGCCTGCTGAGCGGCAATGGCGGCTGCAGCGGCGGTGGCAGCCGCTCGCGAGGATCGCGATCCTCCCGACGACGGCGGCGGTGTGGCTTGACTTTGGGGTGGCGGCGGAGTGGGTCGCGGTGTCGCTGGCGTTGGCGTCTGACATTTGGTGGGTATCACCGTCACCGACGGTGGCAGATTGACCAGCGCAGCGGCCGCCGAAGCGTGCGTCGCCTGCAGCTGTTCCCGTTCCCTTTGCAGATGCGACGATGAGGAGTTGCTGGTCACCGCAGAGACGGAGAGCGAGTTTCCGCCGCCACTCGATCCATGGGTATCCACCGGCGAGGGACTGCTCTGGCTGGCCAGACGCTGCTCGATCTCCTGCTCCTGCTGCAGCGCCTTCACAAAGGCCTGTTTCAGTCGGTTGGTATGCTCCGCCTTGAGAGCCTTCTTCACATTCGAAGTAACGCACTGTTCGCAAATCACCTTGGGATCCTTGTTGGCTGTAAGAAGAAGGAATTATTAGTTGGTTTGTATTATATTTATATTTTTTAATCAAAGATTTACTTACTCTGCTTCTCCCACTTCCACACAGGCGTAAAATCAATCTTGCACTGGGCACAACGGAACGGAGCTGCCACAGCATTGGCCTTCTTGTTAACCGTAAGATAGTCCACAACAGTTTCCAATCCAAGAAGATATACAAAGTCGGTGTTGCTGGGATTGGGAATAAAGTGCATCTCTGGCGGTGGTGGCTTTGGTGGGGGAATCTGCCAAAGATAGACGAGAGTATAAAACCAAAACTTCTAAATTTCCTAAAGGACTTTCGCACTCACCTGAAGCAGCGTTTTTTCCAGCTGCTTGCGAAGGGCCATTTTTGCTGCCGCCTGTCTTTGAGCAGGTGTCTGAGCATCTTCTCTGGGCGTGGAGCGATCATTCTGTCAGGAATAGCATTTATTAATCATCTGGAAATGAATTTGTTTGACAGAAACACTTACCTTCTGGTCGTTGTGCTGATTCTGATGCGATTGGGACAGTGGTAGCGCCGGCGTGATGGAAACAGAATTGCTTATGGTCCCAGGTACCTTCGAATTATCCGAAATATTAGGCTGCATGTTTCAACGATTGGGTTGGGTATTGTTTTTTTTTTATTTTTTACAGGATAGCAAATACGAGTACAGAGCAGAGTTGAGTTTTTAGTAGTTGGGAGATTAGTAGAGGTTAAATGAATACGAGAAATGAAAGAATATTTCCTGCCACTTGCACGAAGTCTCCTCGGTTTTTGGAAAATCCTCATACAGAGGTTGACTTCGGCTGATTTGACAGGTGGATAGTGTTAGCTAGCAATGTTTGAATAGTGTTGTGAACTTGTATATGTTGTTTGGTTTAGTGTTGGCAGCTAAAACTATTGAATATTTTCTGTTTCACTGTCTTATCTCAATATTATTCTAATCAATTTAAAACCACTTATGGCTAAATTCTGCGATTTAAAGTACGCATTTTTCCAATTTTGTAATATCTGGGTTAACGGAAATCCTTTAAAATTGTTTTTAAACAAATATTCTAGGGTTGCCAACCCCTAAATTTTGTGTATATATTTTGAAAAAAAATGTTAAATTTACATACATATCCAAAAATAATCGATTTTAAAATTAAATTTATATAGAGTTTTACAATACAAACTACTAGTATGGTTTTCAACAATTTAAATAGTTTATATAAGTAGTTAATTTATTTTTTGCTTAGATCTTGCTATTTTAGTATGAAAGTTTAATTAGTTGGTTAGTTTTGAATGTGTTTTGTGTTGGTAAGCGTGAGTTTTTGTATCTTCTAAGTGTTTACAATGTGTTTGTTTATATAGAATGTTTGTTTTGTGTGGATAGTGAGTTGCATTGTGTCTTTGGTGCTTTTGGACAAAAGGTGAGAGAAAAACTCGGCGCTTACGGCAACGATTACATTACAATAACTCACATTGCGTGGTTTCAGACTGGAGGGCGGCGCCGATGTGGGCGTGATGGTCACCGAGGGAGTGATGGTGAGATTCGGCAGGTTGGTGCGCGGCGGCAAATTGCTCGAGCGGTGCGATGAGGAGGTGGCGGGCGTGATGGTGGTGCCGGCGGCTAGAGTGGCGCCCGCGGGAAGCGATGACCTTGGCGGCGGCAGTATGGAGTTGCTGCTGCTGCGATGCTGACCGCTCAAGGCGGCCGCTGCAGCTGCAATCGCTGAAGCAGCTGCCGCCGCTGAGCTCGAGCTTCCCGTTCGACTGTTGGTGGCGCTACAAAGGATTAGAAAATGCATAAATATCAACTACACACTCGAAATAAATCTCAAATTCTCACCTGATGCTCACTGCCGGTCCGCCGCTGCCGCCTAAGCTGTTCCGGCTACCCTTGCTGTGAGCGGGCAGCGGTACCGCCGACGTGGGCGTCACACTTAGCGATCCCTTCGAGGTGAGGGCGGCGGGAATTGCGGCCAGAGGATTATTGGGCGAAACACTGGTCGGCGTCACCACCAGATTCTCCTTCATCACCTGCTGCGACTGCTTAAGTTTCTTGAGCAGCATTAGTTTGGTCTCCTCATTCCGCAGATCCTGTCGCAGCTTCCTCAGACTCTTTTCGCGCTCCTTGAGCTCGGCGTGACTCAGCTCCTTGATGGGCACATACGGCGGCATCTCCTCGTCGTCCGTCTCCGAATCGATATTCCCATTCTGCTGACGTCCATTCGTGCGAGCGGGTAGTAACACAATGTCCGGTGCCTCGGCATAGGATTTGGGCTCTGTTCGGGGTCGCAGGACCCTCCTTTGAACCTTGTTCTCATCCTGGCCGCCTCCCATGGATCCTCCCGTCGCACCCGTGACCCCTTCACTGGCATTAATGCTATTGTTGTTGTTGTTTGTGCTGGAGCTATTGGTGTTACTGCTATTGTTGGTGCTGCTGTTGGAGTTGATGTTACTGCTATTGGTGGTGGTGCTGGCGGTGGTGGTGCCATTGTTGGTCGCCGGCGATGGAGATGGAGTGATGGTCAGACCCGTATTGTTCGCCGTCAGCGCTCGCAGATCCCGATTACTGAGTGGCGCCGGAGACGGAGCCGGCGTTATGGTCAACGCCGGGTCACGGCCGGACCCTAAACTCAAGTCGACCACGTCGTCGACCTCCATTTTGGCCATTTTCGCTCGTCGCGTCGTCGTGATTCTGTATGTTGGTCAACTGCAAAGAGCAAGGAAAATAAAATATCGATTAGTTGAGGTGAAAAAAATATTTTTTAAATAGGTATTAAAGATTTATAAAACGCATATTTCATTATACATTATTATCTATAAAAATTACAAGTGTAAAAAATTGTTACCATATTTTAATTAAAAAAAAAAAAAATTTTTCAAGCACCATAATAATTTGTTTTCTTCTGTAAGAACAGAACCATATTTGAATAGGGGTTAAGGGGGCGTGTCACGAAAAGGGGATATTGTGGCGTTCGTGTTTTACCAAGGGTGGAATTCGGGTTTCCTTTTCACAGTTTTTATTCTCGTTTTGTTTTCCTTTGCCATCATGACACTTTGAAAGCGGAAGTCCGACTGTCTAACCCCTAAATGTATCTGTGTATCTGGATCACCTTTTTTCCCTTTTTCGTGTTGGGAAATAATAAAGATATCCTGATTTCAATTTATTAAGGCGGGCGACCTTGTTGGGGAAACCGATATATCGGTCCCACCTCAAGGAAATATAGAGAAAAGAGGGGAGAAAGCTGCACTAAATCACAAATCAAATCTGATTTGATCGCAGATATGCAAGTGTAAGTGGATTTAAGGCGCTTGTGTGAGTGAAAGAGCGCAGAGGCGAACAATTTCTTTCGATTCGGACATCTTCCACAAACAAGTCACGTTTTCGATTTAACAAATTTTCGCATACAAAGCCGCTGGTTTTGCGGCTACAAGAAAGTTTACATGAAAACCAAGCTAGTTGGTGGAGGGAGAAACTTGTAAGACAGTTGTCATTCGTTAGCAGGAACTGAATGCACTTAATAGATTTAATAGATTCACTTTAATACGTTGTATTATTGCTGAAAATTTAAATTTAATTAAATGTAATATATCTCATTTAAACAAATTAACAGTTGAGTATGTTCACACAATCGAGTGCTCACTTTTTTGGCCGTGCAAGGTTATAATTTTACGAAATTTGCATAAAATGCGGTTGAAAGACACCAAATTCAAGGCCATTTAGTGCTTAACGGTCCGCTTAGTCGAGCTCCACTGTACTTAGTAGTAGAATAACTAGCAGAGATCCAAACCAGCAAAAACAGGCGCACACAATCGCAAACCCAACAACAACGTCGGCTACCTGACACGTGAGAGCGAGAGGTGAATAAACCTTTCAAGCAACTTGAGCTGCACTACAGCACAAACAACAGAGCCCAACAAATACGACAAACATTCACCTGCTGCGGCTGCTGAATTCAAAAAGCACACACAAACAATATCAAAAAGTCAATAAAAATCATTTTAACAAGACACCAGCGATAAACCAGCAATAAGCGTCACAATTAAAATGAAATACATATAAGCGAAGGATCGTAAAATAAACACGTTAAAGCAGGTGGCAACCCTGGCAAAGCTGAGCTTCACCACTCTTGCAGATTCCGCGCGAAGAAAAGCGAATCAAATGGCATAATTACACAAAGCTGGGGCAGAAAAAAAATGAAGAAATGAAAAAAAAATAAAACAACTTGGCATTGTTGTCCCCAACGTGCTATAAATTAACTCGCTTTGAAAGTTAGCACACAAACAAAAACACACACTATGTAAAGTCGAGTGTATGAGCACGCTTACTCGTTCGTTTTTTATTATTTTTTTCTTCCCCTCCCGCTTCAACTCTCTCTCCCTCGCCCCTTGGAAACGGCGGCTGTCGGCAGAGTCTCGTTACTTTCGACACTTGTGTCGTCATCAGATTGCGCTGCCCGCTATCAGTGCACAGTGGGTCGCATTCGCGGGGTGTACGAGATAATAGGTGGCAAAGCGTGCTGCGCGATAGTGGGCGACGATAACATCGAGTGGGGACGGTACAGTGGTCAACACATATTAAAACCTTTAAGGAATGTATCTTTCCCTGACATTTAACACAATTAAAATTTTTATAAATTTATATATTTATAAATTATGACACTGTTATATATATTGCAATTACGTATGTTTAGTTCAATTCGCAATGTTTTTTTAAATTATTAGAATAAAGAACTGGTTGTTTATTTATTAGACCAAATTCGTTTAAAAATGCTATTTGTCCCTTTTTTATTTAAACATTAAAAATATTTAATTTTAAAACCCCTATAAAACATGGTGTACAAAAGCGTTTTATTTTTATTGGATAAATTTACCCGTTATACTTTTTATCATGGGACCAACTGTCACAAATATTTTACGATTATTGCTAATCACTATGTCCCACTGTGCCTCGAATTTGTTGGCCTGTGTGTGCGAGTTAATTCCACAGCGTGAGATTGTGTATGTTTGCTTGCCAAAGTGGGTGAGTTTGTGTGCTCCGATGATTGTCAGCTTTTTCTTATTAAATTAATGCAAACATTTTTAAATTTTTATAGATGCTTTTTAATGCTCGCGACCATTATGCGTTGTGTGACCGCGTTTACCCGCATGGCTCTCCCACCCCCCTAGCCTTTAACCCATAACTGCCGTCGTGAAAAAAGCCGACTTTATCGATTTGTTGCGACGTTTGGCATTTGTGTGACTATAATTGTGCTTAATAGCGCGCTAAATGTGCTTCAATTAGCGTTTGTGAGTTGCTCTGCCTAAGTTCACAATGGGTTGTGGGATATTCAAATACTTGATGAGATGATCTTGGGGGTCAGTTGGGAACTAGTGCACCTGACGCTCAAGTTCAAGTTTAAGGGTCTTTGGCACCTGAAGAGGTTATGTACTGATTTCACATGGAATAATTGCAAATTGGCTAAGATTTCACAGGGATTACTCTTGCGATAGCAATATCAAAGGGACCAAAGGCGATATTAGGGTTATACTAAAGTGACCAAAGGAGATAAAATACGGAAGGGGAAGGGTTAAACAAACTTAGAAGCGGATGACAAGCGACGACGACGCAAAAAAGCAAAAGAAATAAGGTTAAATCAAAAGTACAGTTGTGTACATAGCGCGGCCAGCAGCAGCACCAACAAAAGCAACAACAACAGCAAGAACAACAACACAAACAAAAGCGAAGAGCAACAGCAAAGCAAGCGAAATGTGTTTGAGTGTGGCTGCGGTGAGAGCGACAGAGAGAGAGTGAGCGGTGAGAGCGAGAGTAAGATGGGAGAAGAGAGCGCACGTCGCACACACGCGAGACGACATCGAACTGAGAGAAAGAGGAGAGCGGGCAGCGGATTTTGGGGTCTGGCCACCCAAAAGCACCACCCCCCAATCCCCACCCCCTCGGTTACATCTCCACCTCCCATCGATTTGCATATTAGTTCGTTATCAGCCCATGGAATCAAGATTTAACTAAACTATACCTTTATGTTCTAGGGTTTTCCATTTACAACCTAGAGATCTAAAGTTCAAATGCAATTACAAGACTTAAAAAAATGATTCCTTTTATACAACATTCCTTGGAAAACCCTTTATCAAAGAAGATTCATAACTTTCGTGTACGTTTAGCAAGCACTTAAGATCTTAACCTGGGCTTTCTTATAAACCAACGCCTTACAAAAGTCTCCTACATCTTAATTGAAAGTCATATAACTATTATGAATGCAGCCCAAGTTCTTTGTCACTAACTCAAACTCCATGGAAACCGCCATAGAATTTCGAAATGTTCATTAAAAACCGCCTATAGGTAGGAATAAACCCTAAAGAATTATAGAACACAACGAGAATGAAATAAAAACCTTTAAAATGATCAAAAGGCAAGACGCAGCTTAGCAAACAAACATATTTATTTCGCCACGTTTCGGTTCGACATTATAAGAAATGCGCATATCTTATATCTTATGCCATTGTACATAGGCGGCGAGGAGAGGGGTGGAGTGTACGGGTGTACGAGGTTTAGTAGAGTGGAGTGGGGGTCTCTGCTTGGCTGCTGAGAGAAAAAGAGAGAGAGCAGGCGAAAGAGCACGACTTGTTGTACATGGGTGGGGTGGGGGAAGTGGGCGGGGGGCGGGGGCGACCGACCTTCGTACATATTTACTCATCCATGCTGGGATTTGGAATTGGAATTGGGAGGGTGGTGCAACGGGTGCTCAAAACACAATCCCAAACAATTCCAATCCCAAACCCAAACGTAGGCCAATTCGACAACTGCAGTCAAGTGATGTCATCGAAAACTATGGAGAACTATCGAATTGCATTCAAAGAGTTTGACATGCAGTTGCACCGATATCCGGAATATGTGCGCTAGTTCTAGAAAACTATTCCACTTTTAGACCTGACGAAATCTTGAATACCTAACACATATCACATATCTGGTCAGGCGAAGGATTTGACCTTAATATGGAATTCGTTGATTTCATTTTCTTACAAATTACATTATAAACATTACCATTTCAAAATATCTTTGATAAAAAATATAAATGAGAACTTTATGTGAATAACCCACGGAAATAAAAAAAGATTAGTATACCAGGAATGTAAGTAAAATGAATCAGACATGCTGAAAATATAATCCAATCAACGTTGGGAAAAAGTTAAAATATCATCAATTGTTAGTTAAGTTCAACTGATCGTCATTATGAATCTATAATCTAGAATATTCCACGAAATCCATATGTCTATTTCCCATTCCTCTGAAATTATATTTGTCTTATCTACCACAATTTTCATTTTTGCTTAAACTTGTATATAAACAAACCGTTTCAGAAAACCACCAGAAATTAACTAATCTAATCAAAGTCGGTTCCTGGTTAAGGTTCTTTTAATAGAACTATTAGAAAGGGCTTTTGCTGAGAGTTTCCCAATCAACTCAAGTGCGCTATGACACTTTCCTCAAACAGCCCACTGTACCTCGTCGATTTTCTCGTTGCGTTTATTTATAACAACCGATAAGCAAGCATTGAGCAATTCTCTAGCACTCAAAGCAGCAAATAAATAAGTACATAAAAAACACAAAAGTTTTAAATGGGTTAACTGAACATTAGGCACAAATTAATTGCGTGCACAGTGTGGCAAAGCCCAAAAAGAACCAAAATAGAAACAGATTCTTTACATTGTGTCTGATTTGGTTTTATTTTTCTTGCTTATCAGTTAAGTATACACACATTTTAAAACTGTCTGCTGAGTAATTGGCAAGTTGAAAAAAAAAAAAATCTTGGGGGGGGGGGGGGGAGGGGTGCTCTGAACAGCTGTTTTTATTCGTGCTCTTGACCAGTGTTGCCAACTAAATAAACAGTAAATACAATACATAAGGAGCAATAGCAACAATGCAAAGACAAGCTAAAAATTAATGACTTTCAAACTGGTTTTGTTTACTGTTGTTGTTGTGAATGAGAAGAAAAAAAAATACGAGAAGAAGAAGAAGCGATGGAGCCCGATGCCAAAGCATCATTTAATGCTTTGTTCGCCTCCCGCAGCAAAGGGAAAAACCTGACGTTTTTACTTTATTTTTAATTCAACATATTGTTTTTTGCTTTTTCCACAGATAAGCTTTGCATGCGGGAAACAGACGGAGAAAGTATAAAAAAAATGGTAGTTACAATTATTTCAAAAGGAACTTTAAAGGTGGTAAAAACCGAAATAAGTTAGCAGGTCCAATTACTTTAGAGTTGGGAACCGCTTTAAATATTGCAGTTTATTAAGCTAACCAACGAAAACTTTAACAATTTACATATCATGTCAATTTTCAATTGTGTCCATTTGCACAGGTATTGCTTATATACTTTCATTATATAAATATTTGATTCGATATATATGTACATAAATACATACATACATGGCGAAATATGCAATTGCCCACCTCTTCTCTTCTTCTTCACGTTGCGTCTTTGCTGTTTGTTGTTGTTGTTGTTACTGTTGTTGTACATAAGCAGTCTCATCCATAAATGTGTATGTTTCCCACTCACACTCCCGCATTCACATAGGCAATGGGTTCAAGTTGTATATAAAACCAAACGACCGACCACCTCTGCCGACGTCGCTGCCAACGTCACCGTCTCTGCTTTTGTCTATCCAACCATGCGCCCCTCTCTCCCTCTCTTTGGATGTGTGTGTGTGTGTTGGTACAACTGGGGTCAATAAATTGGGGATAAGCTGTAATCTTCCAAGTTACCAAATTCATTGAGTCAAGTGTCGATGGGTCTAAAAACCTAATGATAATATTATCTTAACATCACTTCACTTGACCCTGAATTTTCTATTAAATTTAGCAGATACTTTTTGTGAACAAAACTATATCACAATTTATTAAATAAATTATTAAAGATTTTATAAAAATCTTTTGATGTGGTTTTTTTAATAAGCTTGACATTTTTAAATAGGAATACAAAAAATGTATAAAATGAAAATGGCATTATTAGGATTGCCAGGTTTATTTTTTTCCATTTCATTTAAAAATAGTTCTACTTGTTTGCCCCCGAGTGTGGAGCATGTATTTTATGGCATTCGGTGGCCGTTGACTGTTTTGGCTGAGAAACGGCGAAAAGGCAACCGATCTATTTATTACAATTCAGAATTCACAATTCACCCTGTGTAGCGTACATCATTACGCATTTGCATTTGGCACATTTAAAATTTCAGCGTGCTTAATTCTTTCTGGCTTCCTGGTTTTATTTTGTTTGCTTTTTTCGCTCGCCAAGCAATTGACGCCTGCACTTCGAATGCTTTGGAAAAATTCCACTTAATCAAGCAAATTACCAACGCGTCGCTATGCTTTTCTCTTGTTCTTTCTTTTTTTTTTGTTTTTTGGCTATTTTTAGGCTTTGTGCTTTACCTTTTTTTCAGTTTTTTTGGTTGGCAAAACAAAGATTGAATGCTGCACGGGAATGAAAATGGAAATGAGAGAGAAACGTTAAGAAGCGTTAAGAATAACCCCGAAAAGTAACGCGTAAAAGCAGCGCCCAAAAAGAAATAACAAAAACCAAAACCAAACCAGTTAGCCGATACTTTTCTCTCTCGCACACACACCGACTTAACCTTTTTTTTATAACATAGTACGATAAGTGCGAAAAAAAAAATGAAATGAAAATATTCGTGAAATTCATTCAATTTCTCGGTGAGATTTCAGTTTCGTTTGCCATTAGTATAATTAGGTAAATATCAGTCTATAAATAGGCTTATCAAAGCTGCCAGCGCACAGCAGTTCGGGCAATGCAATAATAATAAACTTTAGCCTTGAACTAACCACCACGTTTTAATAAAAATATTTGTACATAGGGGTCTCATGTAAATATGCAAATGCTTTTTTATTCTATGTACACATACATACTAGCTTGTAATTGTATCTCAGCACGCGCTTTTCGCCTGCAAACTGCATGCTCGGTGACAGGTCCCAGAGTCTTGCATGGTGCACTCTGTCAAGGGTAGCCGAGGGGTATATTATGCACGTAGTAGGTACCCGCCTATCAATCCACATAAGGTGTGTATAGAGTAGCTTCCCATAGAAGTATGTATGCGGATACAGTGGGCCGTGCGATATGACAACCTTCGAGATACATATTTTAAAGAATTTATGAGATACCTGCAAAAAAGATAATAGCCCAAACAAAAATCTATCTAATTAATTAAAAAAATATTTATTGAAGTAAAAAAATTTTAAAATAATTACATATTGTTATGCTATATCAACTTCGGATTGAAAATCTCTAGAGTCACAATCATTACAACATTTCATACTTGCTTCAAGATCTCAAGTACCCATCCAATCAACCCCTTTCTATCGAGCGACCACTGTTGATTATTTACTCAAACCAAGCGGCAAACATACATAATTACATCTGAGCCACGTCACTTCCTGCATAGAGTCGAAGCACTGATAAATGTCCCCACTCTCAAGATTGGGTATTTGGCAAATCGAACCCTTTGGATCTGCATAGTTCGCATGGCCCATGTACGATTGAATATATCTGTGTGTAGAGTCCAAGTATTGTACATTTGTCTGTGCATATGCATGGCGTATAAAAATAAATGTCAGCGAAAAAAAAAATGGAAAAGAGAAAACATTTTTTCTAGCTCTCTAGCTGATAAGCAGGGCGACACTTACATGCACACATATTATATGTACGAACGGCCCAAGTATATAACTAGTTATTTGTATGTATTTAGGGTCTGAGAGTACGTAATACTTTCAATTTGACTGTTGTTAAGGCTAAGGCTGATTCATCTTAATCCAAAGTGTGATAAGTCTACGGATTCATTTTAATAATGTAGTTACTTCTGGGCTTAGTTAGTCTCCGGAATGGGAAATTATATAACGAGTGGAATTGACTTGTGATTTATGTATATGTATAAGGTATAAGGATGCAATTAAAATTGATTTTGTGACTTCTCTATTATAGGTCAAATGTATTAAACATTTACTAACCAGATTTTCTTTAATAACGCATTTATGATAAATATTGTCGATTTAAAACTTTTGACTATGTACATAAATATGTTTTTGGACCTATTAAAATCCAGTTAATCTTAAAGCAAAGTAAAGAAATTTAAAAGATTGTTTATATTAAACCATTACAAAACAAAATCTTTTAGATTCGTTTGTATCTTTTGATCTTGAACAAGAAAAAATAGTGTTCAAGGTCAGTGAACTCGGCATAAAAAGAGAAATCGCTGGATGCAGCTTAATAACGGTAACGAGTTAAGTGATGCTGCAGCCAAAGCCAGTAATACGAAGACTAGTGACTGCTACTAAAACTAGTATTAGTCGCTGCCTTCTATGTGCGGCACAATTCTTTTTTTTATGCGCTTGTTCTTATTTTTGCACTTAATGACGTGTAACGAGCTCGCGCGCGTGTTTTGCGCTCTCTCTCGCTCTCTTTGTACATATATATAGGTTGGTACATACATACGTATATGGCCAGCATACACACAAACATATGTACTAGTAGCTGGGATGTGCGTGCGAGCGAGATGGCGCACTTTGAAAATAAACAGGTAAAAAGGTAAACCAAAAGAAATAACAACAAAAAAGTAGCTTTGCCACTTTTTTTTAGCCGCCAGCCGTTGTTTTTTTTGTATAATTTTTTTCTTGAGTGAAATGATCGTCAGCAAACAACCAAATTGGCCTGGCTGTTTTCTTCTTCTTGGTTGTTGGCCAACAGTAATTATCGTTGATACCTTTTAAATAATTAGTCAGCAAGAGCTGACCATGAAAATCAGCACAAAATAAGGAAATCAATGTAAGTTTCTTTATCTTTTGTGGATTACAATACATACATCTGTACTTCTGTATGTATGTATTTATATAGATATTACTCAAGTGCATAGAAAACAGTGGAGGTAAATACAAAATAAAGAAAAAGATAATTAACTTTTTAAAATCCGACATATGTTTAATATTAATAAAGAATAATAATAATATCTCGAAACTGTTGAAAATTTCAATGTTTTTCCTAAGAAATTTTGATTGTAAATATTAAAAGTGTTTGTGAAATATTAAAGTACCACATCATTATAAGTCGTCAATTTTAATTTGGAAAGTTCGGTTTCTAACACTTTCTCAACTTTGTTATGAATATGAAAATTGGTATAGGATCCCCACATCTTCCATCCTGTATGGTGGCAACTCTGTATTAGCTTTCGAAGATAAATTCAACCAAATAAGAAACATTTTCGAAAAAACAATCGACAGAAAAGTCATTTAAACGGTCAATTGCCTCAAGCGGCCAAAAGCAAATGTCCGAACGAGAGCGCAATACGAGAAAACTCACAAAAAACCAAACACAAACTAAATGAAATTGAGAGGCACTGAATATGCCAGAGTGAGAGGGTGCCATTTGGGGAAAAGAGAGGGGGAGAGCAGCTGTCAGTTGGCCATTTAAATAGAAGCGAAAAAAATGCAGGTTGAAAATTAAAAAATGTTTTACGACCGACAGGAAGTATTTAGCAACACATATTTTAACATATTTTATTCAGCCGATAAGCACAATTGATTGATTTTATAAATACAAAATCGGAAATCAATATTTTAATTAAAAATCAGTTCTAAAAAGAGCTTGTTTATAAAAACAATAATCTTGTGCAAAAATTACTTAATAATTGATAGGAAATTATTTTTATTTTTCTTATATTTAATAAAAACAAAATTATGGAGTAATAGAACGATGATACATTAAATAAGATAATGTGCTTCCTAGATCCTAAAAGACAAACAAATCTTAAATTTTATCTATTTTATAAAAAACGACAAATGAAAATATCTTGTTAATTATTGTGAATATAATTCGGCAACTGAGTCGCCTTTCAAGATTCTTCAAATGTGCTTCAGAATCGGCCATTAAAAAATGTTAACCACATCGGGGATGTGCATAAATTATAATTTACCGAAGCGCAGCAGCCCCAAGATGTCGAATCGGAAGAAGAAGAGGCGGAGGTATAGGTGGAATCGGAAAGAGAAGGCGACAGACCGATACAAAAAGAGAGAGAGTGGAAGCAAGAGAGCCGCCTTATATACACGAGCATGGAATGTTTGCCTGTGTGCAGGCACCACACACTCATATTCCGCCGTTTGGTTCTACTTTCGTATATATACCATATACTATATAGTGGGCACTATGTACAGCTGTGTGTGCAAGCATCGGGACAGCTAATCAGGCAATTAAAGAGCCACCAAATAGCCCAAGCAACCAAAAAAACACCAGAAGAAAGAGAAACAATTTAAAAACTAAGGTGGAATCGACATCGAAATGTGCCAACAACACCAAATGTTTAAAATGTTTGCCATAACAAAGAAAATGTGTTTTGCAAAAACCCTAGAAAAAGACAACAATGTTGCTTATATAATGGTGGCTAAGTTAAGTAAATCGCAAAGATTGGCAAGAAATGTATGTGTGTTTTTTAGAAATAAGCCGGGTTGTCATAAGCAGCCGGTGGGTTGATTTCCAACTGCCCCGCCCCATTTTCGGGTTCAAAACACCCACCCATTTCCTTAACCTGCAAATGCCACGCACTTTTCAACGAATTTCAACCACCGAAAACAACGCAAAAAGCAACAAGAATAACAAGTATTTTGTAGTTAAGCTTCACGACTAAAAGATACCGGTTATTCCCCGGTCTTCAACCCTAGCAGGCTTTCATTTTTATACCTTGAAGACCTTAAAATTACTAAAACATTAAAAAATATAGACCTTAAAAAATTACCCCAGCCTAAAATGAAATTTGGAAAATATGTTTCCTTGGGCAGGGCGGCGGTCTTTAGGTTATGATTCTTTAAATATAGGTCACTTTGTTTTCTCACTAAAAAATATTATGAAAGTTCTTCGATTTATGAATGCGGTTCTATATACTCATAGAAGAATAACACCAAATTTTTTAAAAGCAGCTTATTGGGTTATATCAGGATTAAAGTAAAGGAAATATTATTTATTGTCACTGGTTGTAAAATTAAAACCCATATGGTATGTGGATTTAAGTAACGTTCACCAATTATGAAAGGATATTGAGAAATGGGCTTTAATCACCCGATCCTGGTACTTACATACATATGTACAAAGGTTTCATAAGTCTTAGACGAACTTAAAATTCAGGGACTTTACAAAAATCATGACCAACTAGCTTTTTAAAAATATTAATATGTAATGGATTACTGCTTTTAAGGAACTCTTGTTGGTATCTTTTGGGAAAGGTTATTTAGTTTCACTTAGTTGCCTTGATAATAATACAACCCTCACGTTAAAAAGAACCATTATAAAACAAGAAGAAAAACAGATTCGACAAGTTACTTCACTTAATGCGGTTCGCCGAGGGGAAGGAAACCCACAAAAGGGGGTTGCGACAATCCACAGTGGGCGGCTGCTGTTCTAAAAACTTTACGCGAACCTTTAAAACGGGGACTTTAAAAAAGAGGAAGGAAGGAAAAGAGAGTGGAAAGCCCTTTCGTCTGGGCTCCCTTTTCGCCTCCTCCGCCCCGTGAGGTTATGCCCACATAGCAACACAACCCAATGGCGCCACCCACGCGCCACCCCCTAAAGCCCCCAACCCCCCTTTTTGGCCTGTCTGTGTGTTGGGTAACTTTTTTTTTTTGCCTGCTTCTTCTTTTGCTTTTTGCCCTAACACAAAAATGTGTATCTAGAAATATTTTATGCAGGCAACTCTTCGGGGGGGTGGGGAGAATATGGAGGGGGTGGCAGATAGGTGGAGTGGGTGGGGTTGGGGAAGGGGGTGGTTCAACCCCCTCAACCCCCGCGTATCAATGCCCGCTGCTCCGGTTGCTGTTGTTGCTGTTATTGCCGTTGGTTTTGGTTTTGGGCGTGTTTCTGGTGGCACAAAACTATGACCGAAAAACCGGGTAGGGTGCTATGCGAGGCGGAGATGTCACTACCTCAGCACACATATAAATCCCCACAAAATATACAGTCGAACTCCCATAACTGAAACTTGCCTAAAAAACTGCTCAATAAAATGCAATAAAATATGTCATCATAACTCAGAAACCTTCGTGATTTAAAGCCCTGAAAAAAAGTTACACAAAATCACTAACATGTTTTAAGGTCGTTGAAATGCTTACTATTGAATAATACAAAATAATAAATACATGATATTATACTATACCATTATAATTTTCATAGAATTTTAACCATTTCAATAATACGGATTTCGAGATTAAACACATAAACAACTTGGATTTCTTGGCAAAGAAAACTGTTTCTAAACTTAAGTGTAAAATCTTTTTAAAGTCGAAGAAAACTGAATGACTTTTACAATTAAGTTAACCAATACTATCAGTTAAAACCTAAATGTGTTGGGCCGCATACATACTTAAAGAAAAATTGTTTTATCTAACCTAAAACCCCGTTGAATTGGCATTGCAAATAATAGTGGTTGGAGTTATAGAAGTTGAACTGTGGATACACATATATATTGAAATACATAGGCGGCAAGACACATGTCCACATAATTGCCAAACGCGCAAAATCGAAGTGGCGACCGGCCCACTCCAACCTAAAACCCAAAAACCCCCCATCCACCCACAAATACCCACCCAACTCCCAACCCCTCGGCTTAGGATTACTCACCAGTTTGCATTTGCAGGTGGGTGGTACAGTTGCGCTTTCAATTTATAGTTCGATTTTCGGTGGTCTGGGTAAACTAAGCCAGTTTCATAAATAATTGCAGAATATTGAATTTTGAGGTGCCCAAAGCCCCCTCCTAACCCCCAGACCCTTCCAAAATAATTTCCCCCAACTGCCGATGATATTTGCGCTAATTGCCATTGCCGTCGTTGGCATTTTCATTAAAATTGCGTAATATTAATGGTCGAATGGAAATGGGGTGAAGAGCTGAGGGGTGGTCACTATGTGGCTAAAACTAATTTCCCGTCCGAGGTTTCATGTTCACACACAAACCATACGAGGAGCATCAGCATCAACAAATTCGGATTTTCGGCATTACAATTTGTTGAAATTTGCATATATGGGAGTGGTGACCCCGAGAACCCAACGCATAAACCATATTCGCTTCGACCTGCAGCAGCAGGAAGTTCAGTGATATACAATGGTGTAGGCATATCATCGCATAGATTACGCAACTATTCCCAGGATACCAGGGACTCGAGCGAGAGGGGCTGAAGAGAAGTTTGGTGTGAGGAAGGGCGGGAGGTGGCTTCACACATTCGCGGCGACACATTTGTGCCACTCGACTCCACAAGGTACGAGAGTAAGCCACCCACAGATGGCCGCCCGAAAACGGTAGGAAATCCACTCAAGCACATCGAACACAACACATCGGACCGAGCCACCACCACCCAACCACATTTGCACCACCCTGCGCCACTGTACAGCTGGTATCAGAATAATAACTCAGAATACCCTGTCCATAAATTTCAGAAACCATGTTATCTTCCAGTTAAATCGAGAGGGTTTGCATGTGCTTCTTTTATATGTACTACAAATATTAGGCCTTATCATCATCCTCTTTTGATAGAGTTTAATGTAAATAAAGCAATTTACGAAGAAATTCAGAGATATTTTTTCTTGGAAAGCCTAATTGTGAAATATGTATGTAGATTACTGACAAAGAGATAAGAGATTAAAATAAATATGTTAAAAGTGAAATTAGATTGAATTCTAGTTGAATGTATGTATGTCTCTAAGCCGCAAGATTGTTATATTATAATTATATTATACAACAAAATGAGTAAAGTTTAGTACAGAGATATCATTGATGGTCGAAAAAACTTTGTAAAGCCTTTTGAAATCATGTTAATAAATTTCCCAGAAATATTTTACCATAATATCAGAGTTATGAGTTAATAGTATTCCATTTGTCCTTTTTATAGCATGCTTTTAGATTTCAAATCTCTAGAGATCTGTGATGTTTTGGTTAAATCTGCCTGGATTGGCAATCTGAGCGATGACATTTGCTATAATTTCGACCACAGCTGTGCGTAGGCCTTCGGTGGGTGGTGGTGCAGGGGGTGGTGGGTGGCTCATCGGATGATGCTGCTCTGCTACTGTTGTTGTTGCCTTCGTTTTCGGGTACCGACGAGCCCGGATATTATATGCATACTTGAACTATGCGAGGAAGGAAGCAGGCGACCAGACCAGCAGACCCTGCCATGCCATTCCATTCCCAAAAGCCCCCTAGACCACCCCCACCCCTTTTTGGGTAGAACCACCACCCCCTGGACGCCCCTCTTATCCTGTTTTGTATATGTATCTGTTTTTGCATGCTCCTCTCTCTCTTGCTCGCTCTCCGCTTGTACGGTTGTATGTGTGTGTGTGTGTGTTTGTCTGCGGAGTGTTTATATACATGTGCATGCACAGCTGTACCGTTTCGGGGCATTTTACAGCCACAGAGCCGCCGCCACAGACCACCCAAGCACCACCCACAGCCACCCCCAAAGGGGACCGCCCACAACAACAATGCAAAACGTCTGCATTTCAACTAACGCCACCCGATACACAAACAAACGCAATGGGGAAAGGGCTCCACACAGCTCCTCTCTTTCAGTTGCCTCCCCCCGCCCATCACCCTCTTGAAAAAACCAACACCCACCCACCAAACCGCCCAGCCACCCACATTCACCCACCCCACCCATTGCAGCAGCCTTCTCATATTGCCATAGTTGTTGCCTTCTTCTTCTTATTGTTGTTGTTGTTGTTGTCGCTGGGACTGCCGAAAAAGTTTTATACATAAGCGGAAGCTTACGAAAAATCCCCCGCCCAAAGAACACCCCTTGAAATGGCAGAAAAACAGAACTCATTACAAAATCAATAAGTTAATTTTCCCTTTTTTTATCTACTATTTACGTGACAATTTTTATGGCGGAGTTCCTGCTTATTTAATCAATAATATTTATTTCCGTAAACAAACTTTAGGCCTCGTTTTCTATAACTTTTAGTTTCTACTATATAACTTGAAACTATATGAATAAAGACATCCCCTTTTAGTCATTAGTTGATTCTACTGCTTTAAATTAAAGTTGCGTGGCCTTCTTGGTCGCGATTAATCGATTTTTTCAGGAGCACCAAAGCTAAAGTTAAAACCACCCACTCATCCTTAGCCCCAGAGCACAAAGGGGATTCGTAAAAATATATATATACGTAGATATATATAAGTAAAAACAACTGAAGAGACAGGAAAACTGCCAGAAAATAACAAGAGCGCGGGAGGTAGGTTTGGAAAATTGGTATGGGTAAGTTGGGTTAAGGTGAAAAGTTTGAAACATCCAAACAATAAACGAATTCCTTTGGCTGAACATCTGAGCTTTTCTTCTCCATTTGCTATATTAATAAAATTCTTAGACTGACTGCAAGAAATATGAAAAAATTCTTTAACTCATTGCTTCTATTTCTTTCAAAAGTAAAAGTGAAAATAAGAAACATATTAATGTTTTTAATTCCTGAAGTAATTCTAGCTTCTGTATTACATTCTTAAGCATCGCATCGCATTTCTTTCCAAATTCAAAAAGCTTTAATAAAAGGAAAACTGTAAGCGGGAAAATATATCTGCCTTCCTATCGAGAAATGGCAAAATCTTCCCTGGCTGTTTGGTGTTATCGTAATCGCCATCACAATCGCTCTTGAATCGCTTGCAGACTTTGATTCATTGTTCTCGATGGTTGTTGCTGTTGCAGCTGGGCTTTTGTTTTACTTGTCAACAGAGAGTTTAGTTTGGTGCATCGGCTTAGCTTTAGGTACTACAAAGACCCCCCTTTCCACCCGCCACCTCCCAACCCCCCGGGCCATCCAAAAACAACAATGCTGCGGACGCTGCATGCAACTATTGAAGCATGAACATGCAATTTATGTACCTACATATATGTGCATATATACCTACGAACTATGAAATACAGCAACAACAACAGCAATAAGCGACTGTACTTTTGATATAAAATCCACTACACTCCACACTCCATACATGGAAAACCAAAACAAACACTCGCACATACAGTTCAGATATACCTATATAGCACCGAAAACCCCCCACCCAGCCCCACACTCCCCTCACTCAACCACCCACTTTTAGAGACACCCACTTGGAGTGGAAAGCTCTGTTTAGTTTTAGTTGCGCTTTAAACTGCATTTCGGCTTGCGATGCTTTGTTGTTGTAAGCTGTACATAGAGGATTGCATGGGTGTAGAAAAAGGGGGTTTACTTGTGCAGCAAACGAAATAGAAAACAACTGCAATATGTTTCGGTTCCATGGAATGCAGATGGAATCGCCAGAAAACAGCCCCAGATGCATTGCAAGCAGCAGATTCGACCAAAAAACAGACATTACACCCGAAACATGCCACCCACCAATCCCAGTTGTCATCTATAAATCGTTACCTCTGCAGGGAATATGTGTATTGGATAGAGAAAACTTTGAAAGGGCTGCCAAATAGTGCGGCATTAAGCGAAAGTTGGTTTTGAAATGCGCTAGGACGATAAATCCCATTTTCAAACTCTACGTTTTATTAAGGAAAAATACTGATAAATAATAAACAAAAATGTTCTTTTGATTTGTTCATAAAGAGAATATTTTGGGTAAGTGTTTTATTAGGACACGTTGAAATATGATCTTTAAAAAAACGCCTTATTTGTTTATGCTCTTAGTTCGTGAACTTTTGACCCCCTTTAATCAAAATTAGAGGAAATTCTTTGATATCGATAGAGGTGAGGTAAAAATCATATAATGGAGAAAGGAGGAAGAGAGCAGTGCTGCTCCACTTGCACAAACAAAAACGCACGAAAAGACGAAAGGAGAATTTCGGCTATCGAGCTGCTCCCCCAAACTCACACACACACAACTCTCAAATTCACCTGCAAACGCAGGTAAATCGACATCTGTGTGCGGGTGAGTGGTACCTGTGTTGAGCTGACACGGCAACAAACAAAAAAGTAACGCCAAAGCTACAGCGATAAATCTAGAACAGGGCATTCTAGTTCCAAGCCGTCGGAAATTTTATTCTTTCGATTTAAATTTTCCTTTAAATGGCAATTAAGGTAAATTGTTAAAGATTTACATAGAAGTAAAAACATGACACTTTAAAATCGAATTGATTAAATGGAATTTACTTTCTTTAATTGGAACATAGAACATAATTCTCCCAATTGAATTAGATTTCATTGAATTTATTTTTCATAAATTGTTGTTTCTAGGAATATTAAGAACAAAAAATTTAATATTAATATAGATTTACTTAATATGAACTTCTTATAAAGCAATCATTTCATATAAACAAAATTGTATTTTAAAAATATTTTTTAAACTGCTTCATTTTTGTTTTAACCAACCAATTATTTTCAGAAAACTTTACTATGACTGCAAAATACGGGAATAATCTGGAAATCCTGACTTGGAATAGACTTATAGACATTAGAAAAAGACTTCCAATAATTTTGGATTGACCTGATCCACCGTGAACTAGTTCAAATATTAGGTGCCCCCTTTGCACCTCCAACAACAACAACAATTTCAATTACAGAAACATCAACTACATTACGATAACAACAAGAGCAAGAAATGCGGGTCTGGGTCGTAAAATCGAGACCAAAAAGAGAGAAGCGAGGAGAGGCGAGACGAAGAGAACTGCAAAGCGGAGGCGGAGGAGGAGGATGGGGAGACTCGACGAGACGTCGAGAATGCAGTGCACATAAAGAATGCCAAAATAAGTTTAAAACTAACGACGAACCGGGGTTTAGTGCGTGCGTGAGCGAGACAGCCAGCAAGGTGGTTTTTTGTATGTCTGCATGTTTGTATTTTGGGGCATGCAACTTTGCCGAAAAATGCGTATGCGGGGGGGTTGAGAGAAAGAGGGGGCGGTGGGCCTCCAAAAAACAAGAGAGAACCGATTGGGAGAGAGAGTTCCCGAAATGCATGTGTGCTGGGGGGTAATTTTCGAGAAATTAACAAGTGTTGCAAAGCGCAAAAAGTGCGTGCGGGTAATTAGCAAAATTAAATAAGGCGAAGACAAAAAGGAACTCGAAAAGTTCATTAACACAGTTAACATAGAACCCCGCCAACAACTCATTCATAATCGAGAAATGTGTGTATAGATAACGGGACGGAAAAAAGCGAGCAGCGGCGACAACCCCTTCCGAAAATAAAAAGAAAACCCGTGGCAACCCAGTCGAGCGGGCAAAGGCGAAAAAAAAGTAGCAGCTGAAACAAGCGCCTAAGCATGGCGTCACAACAACAACAAATTAAGGCTGTAAAAATTGTCAATATAGAAGAAAGAAAGGCAGCAGCAACAACAAAAACAAGACGAAGAAGAAGCAGGCTTTTGAGCTTTGCGAAATAATGCGCGAGAGTTAAAGAAGAAGCCGCCAACGCCAACAGCGACGTCGGCAGAGCATTTTTAACGAGCCGAATGACAAGCGCACACAAACACACAGACACTTATGCAGATGCACACAGTCGAGGGTGGAGCACTAGCAGCAAGAAGTTGAGGGGTCATTTTGTGACTTGATCGATAAAAGCACAAAATCGGTTTTAATTCCTAACGACATCAATACTAGTTCCCATCGATATTGGTTGGATGAATCACTGAATAGCGTATTTAGTACGCAATAAACACTGCCATAATTGGTCACAAATATATTAGTGCAATACACGTTTCAAGCTAATATAGTTAATAACTATTATTCTCGCTATGATAGCGCCCATCAATCTAAAAAAGGAATTAATGAATGGATGACTTTCTTAATTGCCACTATTGCATTGACCTCGATTGTCCGAACACACACTCGCACAGATGGGCGACATGCATACGAGACGCCGCAGCAGCAGACCGGTTGAGGTTAAATTGGATAGTGGCAGCGAGAGAGAGAGAGCCAGCGAGCGACCAAACGGGAGAGGAGAGGGAGCGGGCGAGAGCGATTGGAGATGGAGCATACATATACATATTGAATTTTTCTTCTTTGGCGGAATGAAAATTTTAGCACTGTTTTGGGGCAAGAAAACGAAGAGGAAACGCAAAGAAAACTTACCCGCGTGTGAAAATCCGTTAGTCGGTGGCGCCTCTGCCTCTGCCGCTGCACTGCTGCTGCTGCGGAACTCCGTTTGATTTTCCAATTTCGCATGCACACAAAACTATATGGACTTCACTTAATTAAATACACTGCTTATGTACACCTTATGTGCACTTATTTGTTGGTATGTATGTATGTATATACGCCTCACCAACACACTTGCAGCCCGCGCTCCGCTGATGCGACGCCGCTGCTTTTGCGGCGACTTTTCCGAAATATTTTAAACGCACTGCAGAATATATATATTTTGTTTTATATATTTCAATATTTGTAGTTGTCTTTGCCTGGCTGTAAACTGTATTCGCAATTTGTTTACTATTTCAATGAACGAGATTGACACACATACACACAGGAACGCCGCTCTATGCACTCGTGTGCGGCATTATATTATCCACTCCGATTTGTTTGTAAATAGATAACGATATTGTATTATTTTGTATCCCCCGAATCCACAGATAACTGCTGCTACTCGATTTAATTTTAATTGTGCTTTTTGCCGCTCCGCTCACGCAACTCACTCACTCACACAGACGAGACCGCGTAGCACGTCCGAACGATCCGAGAGATGAAAAAGTAAAAAAGTGTTTGTTTTGTTTTCCTCCGTAGAGCTGGTACGCGAATCGATATTTCTTTCGATACTATCGCGTTGACCCTTTGCGTTTGGGATTTTGCTGCGCCGCATGTGCGGTCTCATCAACAATTTCGAACTCGAAATGACATTTCGAAATTCCGTTAAATAGAAGAAATTAGTCTTACTTATTTATCTGGTAAATTAAATATATTTAAATATAAGGTCAAAATAAAATCAGTATATTCGTGTTATTCAATTTAAAATTGCAAAATTAGAAAATTTGTGTTTTATTCCAGAACAAAAACGTAAGAATATTTATTACTTTCAATTCTTTCAATCATAAATAAAACTCTAAAATTGTTGTATTTAAAGACTTCAAATTATGTTTAATAAACAGACGCTTGTTCGATGTATCAGCGTTTTATATTTCGTTTAAAAATATCAAATATCTCTTGACAGTTATTGCAGGTTTCTATTTCAAACCTTGTTGAATTGCACAAAGTTTTCGGCCTGATGTTTGATGTACGATTTGCGGCAATCCATATCATCGGCAGGGCGATTGTGAGGAGCCCAGACGGGTTCCCCAACGAAATAGCGACGAGTTCTGATAAAGTTCTAATGAGAAACAAAATAAAAGATTTTAAAAAATAGTTTGGATGTGAGAAATTATGGATAATTTACATTGGAATCCAAAGTAAAGCGATGATAAATGCCAGCGGGTATTATGATCAGATCTCCCTTCACCACCAGAATGCGCAGCCAGTTATCCTCGTTGCTAAAAAATATAAATTTTGTTATATAATTTATTTAAATGTAAATAAACAAATTAAAGCCGGCACAATACTCACTCGCGAACATCAAAGTAACCAGATCCATCCAAAATCAGACGTATTTCCTCATCAGTGTGCAGGTGTTCGGTGAAAAAGGCTTTTAGCTTGTTGGCATAGTCCGGGAGACACTTTTCCGAGCAAGTGATCTGTAAATAATCTGGGTTTTATATAGGCTCTATTGTTATTTACTTGAAACATCGTTCTTGCCTCATCATCATAGGTATAGCCACGTTGTGCCCTCAGTTCAGTGAGAGTACTATCGCTCTGGTATTCGTCCGCATTGATCTGCAAAAGTGAATGATCAAGATAAGCTCGCACCCAAGGTCAATAAAGGTTTAAAGTCGTAGTTTCACTTGCCTTAAAATATTCCACGCCTGTTCTCTTGTAAAGATCATCCAGTTCCAGGAAAGCTGGTGGATTGCGATGGTGTTCCAAACGCTGATCGGTTTCCTCCGTATCCATATACCAAACCTGCACCATTTTGGACTGTATTTAAAGTTGTTCGCGAGCAACTAGCAACAAATAGATTGACAAGAAAAATAATAAGCGGCTATCAGCTGTTTTTCGAACTGTTAACAGAATCGCAGATGAATGCCACTAACGCTGTTAACTTAACATTCGGAAACACAAATATCGCTGATTTATTCGAAATTACATTTGTGGAAAATATTTTAAAATCATTGGGGAGAACTATGAAACATTGTGATAAATTAAGTGGTTATAATATAACGAGTTATCAAAGCAATAATAATGATAAGTTCAATAAGGAAGATATTTTCCATGATTTCAAAAAGGCATTGTTCTGTTTTGTAGAAAAATAATAACCACAAAATAAATTAAAGCTAGCATTTTTTCAATATTATCATTTATTTTTTGTTTGATAGGTATAAAATTGTTGGGCAGTTTTGATTGAAGATTTTGACTGAAAATAAATGGCTTAGTTTGTGTAGTCAACTGACAAAAAAGGTACTAACAATAATTTAGTACATGAAAATGCTTAGTTCCTTGTTTTATGTTACATTTATTAGCGTTACAAGCACAGGATTACGCAGTCATTTTGGCCAATTCCTCCCGAAGCTCGGCGGTGTCAATCTGTCCCTTCGACTGGGATTGCGATTGGTTTTGGGACTGGGCCAAAAGGCGGGCACAGTTCTTCTTGTGCATGAACCAATGGAGTCGCTGGCACTCCCGATCGCAATACTGAACCGCCTTGCATTTGGAGCACTTCTTGTCCGGCTTCTCGGCGCCGCAGGTGCTGCAGTAGCTGCCCTCGTCCTGAAGGATATTAAAAACATTATTAAATATTAAAAGGCCATTCAGTTAAGAACTTATGAGACCTACCACAAATCCCCTCATTCCATTGATGGCATTCCGCAGGATCGTCAGAGCAGGTGGTGCATCCTTGGCGCCAAACTGCGTGGCGATTTGCCGAAAGATGGTGCACTCTCGGACGGGAAACTCCCTGGCACACTCCCTCAGCGTGTACTCCACGTAATCCAGTTGGCCTAGCTTGTTCTCCTTGAGCACCCGCTTCACGAACATCTCAATGAAGTCATTCTTGTTGACATCGCCGGCCTCCTCACCGCTCTTCTCCTTGTGCTGGGCCTTGAATTGCTCCTCGCAGCGTATTAGCTCAGCCAAAATCCAACCCTGATAATGGAACTTGAAGGCCAGCAGCTCGTTGAGGTCGTGAGTCTTTTGCATTTCCTTTTCGCACATCAAGGAAAGGGTCTTGCGAAGGTTGGAGAGGATCCTAAGGAGCCCCAGCGACTGGACATTCAGGGCAATCCTCACGGGATGCAGGTTGATTTCGGTGACAAAGGCATGGAAGGACTTAAGTAAACTGGGTGGTATTTGCGGCTCCGTTTGCTGGCCATGCACTTGGGTGTAGTACTCCAGACTCGATCGCGTCACATAGTTGTTGATGGTCTCCACACAGGCGTGGTTGCCCACAAAGGCGGCCATTTGGGCGGCGGTCCTATTGACACTATTGATGCTCCCTGGTTTGATTCCCGCATCCAAAAGTTGCCGGCACACGTGTGTATTTCCGGACAAAGCAGCGAAATGCAGGGGCGTATAGTCAGCTCCATGTTGGTTGAGGTTGATGTCGGCACCCTGTGGGAGAATAAGGAGTTATTGGGGGTTTTTTGAAAAATTCTTGAAATATGCCTTTGATTTTCTTATTTCTACATAATAAATTTAGATAATGGCCATTTAAAAAACCAATAAAACATGGTTTTTGTGTTTTTGACCACAAGACATCTCGGGATCGAGGGTTATTCTCAGATATTTGGGGTTGGAAAACCACTATAATAGAACCATTACAATAATGACTTCTGGACCTCAAGATTTGGCTTACAAAGAAACTTGGTAAGGAACTTAAGACCTAAATAGAACCACCTGTGGCTCCAGGGATAGATACCCCATCGAGGGGTCCAAGTACTAGGTATACCCACCATATCCAGGAGCACCTGAACCGCCTCGCGGTTTCCCTTGAAGCTGGCATGCGCCAAACACGACATCCCACTGTCGTCCACGAAGTTCACGTTCTTCACGCCGACCAGCAGCTGCTTGAATCCAGTGGTGTCATTTTTGGCCAGGCGATCCAGTAACTGTCGCTGCAGGTCGTCCAGCTGCGGGTTCTTGCTCTCCTCGGTCATTCTGGCTGGCTTTTTGTAGGATATTTCCAAGAGTTTGCCGGAAAATGATAATCAAGAAAAACTCCACTGTTTTCGGCGTGCACTAGTTTACAGCGATAGTTCCGGCGTTGTGCAACACTGCTTGAGAAGTGCGATATGTCGTTCTATTGAGGGGACTCCCACAAAGAAATTGAAAAATACCTATTCTTAAATATTGAGATTATTTTTAAAATATTGTAAGGCTGTTTATAATAAGGCTATGGATTTGAAAGAACGATTAAAATTTGTTAATACGAAATAGTAAATCAAATAAGGTCAACATTTGATTAGGCACGCTTATAATAGTAGATTAATTATAGTCAGTTATTACTCAATATGTATTAATATCAATATTATTCAAAATTTGTGGGTGAAATACAAGAATAATTATAAAGTAAAAAAATTAATTTAATTTGAATTAATTAATTTTCTGGTTTTTTATACATTTAGTATTTCAGGATGGTTTATTTTAGTATATTTTGGGCGCAACGCGTTATTTCCTTCATAGGCGCCATACGGTCACCCTATTGGTTTGTTGTTGTGTTTTTTGTGTGTCGGCGGCGTGTGTATCGC
Organism: Drosophila lutescens; assembly: GCA_037075285.1. NCBI lineage: Eukaryota > Metazoa > Arthropoda > Insecta > Diptera > Drosophilidae > Drosophila > Drosophila lutescens. The sequence goes on from JBAMCF010000880.1 coordinate 1,947,210, forward strand.
ATTCGCATCGTATCGAGTCGAAGAGAATCGAAATCGTGTGTTTTTCAAACATAAATACAAGCATTTAATCCCGCGAGGTGCCAACAATGTTTTAGGCGCCACTGCGCTGGTTACCCATTAAAAAAATCACAAAAAAAAACCGACAAAGTGGAAAAGGTGATAAGCGTGCTGAAAAAAAGGAAGAATGAGGAGAAATTCCAATGCAGACGAAACCCTTTTGCATTGGGAAATGTATAAATAATTAAAGTGAAGATAAGCGCGCAAAATAGCGAAGCAGGCGCAAAAAGGAAAGCGCGAGAGCGAGATAACGAAAAGCCAGATAAACAAAAGCCACACACACACATGGCCAGAATTCTTCAATAAAAACATGACCGTTTTTGTTGCTCATTTTTTTTTTCGCAATATGTGTGTTTACATGTGCTGCGTGAGCAGGAAAATGGCCTTTTCCTACTTAGCACGATGTGTGAAAATTGGCCTTGCCGTTTTTTTGTTTACCAATTTCGATTTGTTTCGATTTCGCAGCGTTTCCTGCGAAACACACACAAACACACGTTGCGTGGGAAAGAGAGAGACATATTTTCTTCTCCTTTCAATCTTCCTCTCTCCTTTGCTCTCCTCTTCACCACCCGCAGTGCAATTTCAGAGGTCGAAAATAAAACAGTAAACATTGGATAAGGGAGAATCAGGCGTGGAAATTGGGAAATTTAATATTTTTGTAATGTAATTCATTTTCTTGGTAAAAGAAAATAAATATCACAACACATAAAAAAAACAAACTAAATTCAAAAATTAATAATAATTTTTTTTAGTATTTTAAAAAATGTGTCTTAAAAAAAACACTTATTTTAGTAACAATTTGCAATCAAAAATGTCGAACCTACATACAATTTTTTTTTTTTTGTTAAAATAATTAATAATAATTTTTTTTAGTATTTTAAAAAATGTGTCTTAAAAAAAACACTTATTTTAGTAACAATTTGCAATCAAAAATGTCGAACCTACATACAATTTTTTTTTTTTTTGTTAAAAGTCTGCCTGCAATACAAGAATTTCTTTCAAACAATACCATCTGTGTTATTTTTCCTTCTCCGATGGGGGCTGAAAACCCTGAAAGACTAGGTTTTCGTTTTCACCGCTTTTCCCACCCTTGAGATTGCCGATTTCCATTGTCCTCCAAAAGATGAAACAAGTTCCCGAATGCAGCTTCCCCCACCATCGACCTCCTCGAACTATCCCTATCAACTTTTGCAGCTGGTCCTTGGGGAACCAGAAAATTTATTAAGCCCTTTTGTGACAACAGGTGTAACAGCTGCTCATACATATATTCTTTTCTGTATTCCCATTCCCTCGCAGTGCTCCAAAAAAAAACGAAAACCAAAAGTGCTAATTAATAACAAAAAAAAAGAAGGAAAATAAATACCAATCCACAACACAATAAGTATTAGTTAATCAAGAAAAATGGGAAAGCTGCTGAGCCTGCTGTCACGCGACGACTCGAATTGTTGCGCCGCCAAATCCTACGACGTCTTCCTGGATTTCGAGAATGCCGCGCCCACGGAAACGGAGCGAGAGGTCTACGACGAGGTGGAGCGAGTTCTTAGGGAATCGGAGGTGGTTCTAGAGGAGATTCAGATCTATCGGGTGAGTCTCGACTGGCCATATGCGTCACTAGCTTTGGGTTTAGCCGCAACGCAACCGGTTATTAGGCATTTGCTTAATGATTCCTATATAATTTACACAGTCGTTTAGATTTTTACAAAATATTTTTCTTTCCATAATATAATAATATTATAAGGGCTTTAGGAAATTTACCATACGATTTAAAGATATTAAGATATAAATATTTAAGATTCAATGAATTTTTTTAAAACCACCATTGTTTATAACTTGTGAGTCTCTTCAAAGCTGTTTAATTCTCTTGAGGCGTTTCAATAGCCAGGAAAGTATAAAACTGATAATTTCAACAACTTGCTAAAAATAACAACAATCGCCGGGAAATCGACAGCAACAAAAAGAGCAATAATAAACGAGCAACAAATTGAGTATTTAACCTTTGGCAGGGTGAGAATCGAGACTTTCTGAGCGTTATCTGGCTGTCAGTTTTTACTCTCTTTCAGTTGAATATATCTAACCGCTTAGGGGTTTACACGATAGACATTTTCTTAATTGAGAAGTTTTGAAAAACGAAAATATTAAATATTTACATTGACCTAAGTATACCAAATTTGCATTATGACTTATAAAATTAGCAAAACAGACGAAAATATTTTGGAAACCACTTAAATACGAATTTTAAACACATTTATATTGAGAGGCTTTTAAGATCCATTTACCAAATAAATATTGGCTCACAAATATGGAAAAAATCAATCACTTCTAGTTAACAAATAAAAATAATGGGCTTTAAATAGTTTAGGTACTCCCTCTAGCTGATAAGATTAACAGCCCTGAAAAAGAGCCATAAAGTTTGCCGCATCTTCAAGAGGCTTCAGTGTAAACTTTGGCTCTTCCAGTATCGCTCCATGGGTCTCTTTAATGGTCTGACTCACGCACGTGCCCACATGATCCGATCCGGTGAGCGAACTTCTTTCATTATCGTCGCTTCACTGACGTCATTAACCAACTTTTGCCGTTGCTCTTCACACTCTGATATTTCTCCGCCTCTCTTCGGGAGGAATTAGTCACCCCATTCTTCGTTACTCACACAGAAAACAAATTTCTATCATGGATTTTGTAATTATTCTCTTATCAAAAATAAATTGATACTGAACGTATCAAAAAAACTGATTAACATAATTTTACTTTAAGAAAAGAAGACATAATGGGTAAAAATAATGTTCAAATTGTTAAGAAAATTGAATACTAAAAGAAAGTTATATTTTTTAGAACTCTATAAAAAACAATTGAATTCATATATCCTTTAAAAACTTTATTAGAAAATAAAATGGTAATTTGTTAGTTAAGTATGTATGTATTTAATATAACCTAACATAAGCGAAAATATTTATTTACAGAGATATAACAAATGAATTGCTCATAACAAATAAATTCCAATTCCAAAACATTTTTTGTTCTTGTGAATATTGTATTTAAAGATGAACAGAGCCTAAGTCTGGGTGATGTGTAATGGCTGTTAGCATGTAGGAAAGATTAGTGAAAACTTTTACTTACTTAAAATATGAAAATATTTGATTCGAAAATTCAGTTTTCTTTAAAATTTATAGTTGAAAATATGAATTAATATTTTTTTTTGTGCATCTGACCTTTTAGCGACCAATTCTATTCCTCATTGGTGTGTGCAAATTATTAATTGGGTTTCAGACGCCAAAAGACAGCAAAAGCGGAAAAAGGGAAAGGGGAAAACGAGGGGCGGCAGACAAACAAATGTCAGGCCGAAAAGCTTTAATCAACGCAAATGAACTGGAAAATGTATACCAATGAGCTCATTTCCTTTGTGTTGACCCACTTAAATGGGACCGAAAGCAACAAAGACGACCTCGTCGGGCATTTAACCCTTTGGTTTTGGTGCAACGTATCCCGTCCCCCTTCTGTACTTTTCTAGAATTAACCAGAGGTATTTAAAATGCGCTTAATTTGCGGGTTGCATTTTATATTCATTGCAGTTTTTATTCGACTGTGCGCGGTCTTTTTTCCCCCAAAATGAGTGGGTGGCTTTTGGGTTGGAACAACTGGTTGTCAAGGCAAACAAACTGGTTGTGGAGTAGGTGATTCCCCCTTACCTCTTGCCAAACAAAAATAGTTGGCCAGGCGCCAAAAGCTGGCAAAATGGCAAAAACTTCAGTTCTGTTTGGGTTATTTTGTGCTTCTTCCTCCAAGTCGATTGCTATAAATAGAAAGAAAATGGCAAAGAGGAAAAATCAAAGTTTTTTCTTTTTTGCGACTGGCATTTCTTGTTTCTTTAAGTTAAGTCAAGGATTAAAGTAACTTTGTACGAGCATCTTTGAATTTATTTCGAGTAAAATCCGATTAAATTTCAACAGGAAAAATTGTTAAAAAATAATATATATATTTTCAGATAATGTATTTTTAGAAATGCCTTTTGAAATATTTGTTATGTAAGCAGTTTTAAAACAAACTTGATCTTAAATATCATCAACAATTGTTCTCTTCCGATCCAGAGAAATCTTTGTACGAATTTTCTCCAGTGGTAATAGGCTTTTCTTTTCTATCTGATTTATCAGTACTTTGTTAGTGACGCTTTTGTCAAATATTGGCCCAACTAGATACGGAATTAAAGGCGCCCATTGTGTGTGCGTAATAAACAAGCAACAACAAGGTCAACAAAGGGCCGCAAATAATAATAATAAAAAAAGCCCCTCATTTTAGTGCAACAACGATAATCATAATAATGATGCTTACGCACACACCTGAAGAATGGGAGAACCAACAATAAACATTCTATTCGAGTATATCAACAAGCGACATCGTGTGGGTGCTGCACAGATAAAAGTTTATTGGGTTTGTGGGCCAAGCCATTGAAATTTGATGAAATTTATATGAATTAAGCCATAAATCGTGTGGTTTTCCATACCGCTGACAGCCGGCGAGATAACTATTTCATATGGCCTGCTATCGTCATAGTCAAACATATGTCGAACACATGAAGTAACCCAATACACAACCTTGGATTCCTGAACCCCTATGTAAAACAAGTGCCAAGTGCTCAATATCAGCTGTGCTTTTTGCGGTTTGGATTTTTATATAATGTTTGACATCGTATCTAATATACTTTATATCCCGTATACCCTGAGTCAAAAACACTCTTAGCTGAAATAGTTTGTCGACAATTGAGTCATTATGTTATCATTTTTAATAATTTTACATTTGTACAAAAATCCAAAAAAAATAATTCAGTCACCAAAATGTTTTAAAATTGTGTTATCAACCCTTTTAGGATTCATGATTTTACGTTATTTATACTACTTTAAAATTGTTTTAAATTAAAAAAAATTGTAATTGAGCTTAAAACTTTACTTACTTTCAATTTGCCGCCGTAAATTAATAAAAACTCTAACAACTAATCCATATTATAACACTCCAACTTTTTTCCGTTCCATTTTTTCAACGAACTATGCTTATAAGTTGTATTTCTCTTGTTGATCCAAAACAACTCAAAATTTCCCACCTAATAATATGATTATTTGTCATTTCCCCCCATTTGGAAGCCATTTTTCCCCCGAACTCAGTCACAGCTGCTTTCACTCACAAAGGGGAGAAGCACTACTCCAAAATGGATATACAAGCGACCCATTTAAATGGGTGCTCCACATACAAAAAACCGATTTAGCGTCGTATGAATAAATATATGCACTTTTAAGTATTTAATGAGAGTTCTACACTGGAGGGCAACCGACAGCCAGCAGCAATCAGAATAATCACAGAATCGGAATGAGCAGTCATTAGATAGGCCCCCGTACCTCTCGTCGGCACTCCCACCTCTTCCAGTTTCCATTCCACGAATAACTTAAATGATGTGCGCGAATGCAAAATCACAAAGCGACTGGGAGAGAGATATAAAAGCCAACTTCCGGTTGGTCATTCGGTTGGTCAGTCGATATAATCGCTATAATGTGGGTGCCAGAGATCGCCATTTGAATATTATGTTTGGGCAAATATTTAAATCTGTTTAATTTATTAGAGAATTATAAATTCTAAAGGGTAAACAAATTGATTTAAATATTTTCTGGTTGATTTTTAGTACTAACCTACGTTTTGAAAGGTAATATATCTATTTTCCTATAATCTAAACAATCAAAATTCCCCTTGAATAATTGTTATTATATCGTAATAGGCGTCTACCACTAAAATGGAAAATCAATTTAAAATTCATAAGTGCAATTAGCTTTCCCAAATAGTTTATTGCTTTCCCAACGTATAATCAATTATTTCGTTTATTCTGACGTCATAAACCACAAATCAAATTCACCAAAAATAGAAAAACCGCAAGCATAAACAACTGGAAGTATAAACAAAAATGTAAAATATTTTTAAGGTCAGAAATTTAATCAATTTATTATTTTCAACGTCACTTTTGATATCAACATCCGCATTAGTAACACTTTTAACGTGTCCCAAAAAGTAGGATGCTCCTCAAATGGAACCTCCCGAGGTTTTATTTTACAACCACGTCATAAAAAGGCGCCCCAAAGCAGTTACATTTGATTTAGTATTGTCCAACCTTTATTGTCCAAATTAGCCGCAGTTAAAATTGAAATTCATCATTCATTGCATTTCACTTTCCCCAAAACGGTTGTGATGGGGTCATTTCCAAATTGTTTATAGCCTAACGTATTTATTTTTGTATTTCCGACGTCATTAACCACAAATCCGTTGCGTAAAAAATAGAGAAATACGAAACGTAAACAAATCGAAGTAAATTAAAGTGTAAAGCTCAACGAGGAATTTGTTTCAACAGCTACACATCAAGTATCATTTTCTCGCTTTTTGAGTGCACTTTAGAGTAATTTGTATTTTTGAGGTCTCGAAACCGAGGCGCAAATGTGAGATTTTAAAGAGATCTTCACAGATGTGACAACTAAAGTGAGTTTAAAAATTATAGGAAAATTAAAAAAATTTGGAGGATGAAAATTAAATTTTATTTTTAAAATGCAATAATACATTTATTTTTGTTTTCATAAAATAAGTTTATTTTACCGCTCTGAAACGCACTGTCTTTGTATGACACATTTTTGTGATTTATTAAAATGGCACTGAGCTGATTCCATTTAACCGAATTTAATTTAATTGAATAAGGCCCCGAGGATCGTTGTTTATATTGTATTTTGTTTTTGTGTTGCTGTGACCAAGGGTTATAATAGTTTAAACGACGGACTTAACATAGCCTCGAAAATTATTTAATGGTTGTCTAGGACCGACGTTTGACCATTCGTCAATGTCTTTAACCGCGCTGCAAATGTAGTTTTAAATACTCTCCTTGTTAAACTGGCTTTAAAGTTGTCAAGTGACCAATTTACGACTTCTGGGGAAGGTATACGTATAGGTCCCCGTCTGAGTCCCTCTAAGCAGCTTAGAAACCGAGTGCAAAGTGCAACGACAACGACAACAGCACCATTTCAGCTGCTTTTTACTGCCGGCGTCTGTGCAGAAATGTATTTACTTTATTTTATATCTTTTTTACGAGCAACTGTTCGGCGTCTCCGTTTATGCGTGTAATTTGCACAAAATAAATAGAGTTTCGGCCCGGAGAAATGTGCAATTTTTCTGGAATTTCCCTGGTTTATTTTTCATTTTTCTCTTCTCTTTCTTTTTATCAATTAAAACGCCGACAGCAACAGAAGGTTTTTCATTTTTTATTCCTTCGTTAACCCAATTTTCAACAGCTGTTTATGAATCTACAGTGGTTGGGGGGCTGGAATGGGTTGTTAATCGATATAAAAGCCCCATTTTTCCCCATCCCCGTGAGAGACAAATGTGATTTACTTGCCTTAATTGAGAACAAGGGAGTGACATGTGTTATATGGGAATGCGACAGCTCTTCCTTCCCTCCGCCCACCAGAATTTCCCAGAATTTTCCCCTGGGGACATTGACATTTGTTTGGCTGCCCGGATGAAGTACGTCAAACTCGGGTTTCCGATAAGCAAACTGCTGCCAATAATTAAATGCAATCATTTGCCATATCGTTCGATTTGTTTTGCGGATTCAGAGACGGAGAGATGGCGGGATAATAATAACGTACTCTATGCTTTTTATGGACCCTAAGGACAAGGCATTTAAAAAATTCGGCAGATTTTATATAATTGATTTGTACAATGTATCACACTGAAAAGGTATTTCAGAAGAAATTATATGCTTAGTAACCTTAATTATATTATATTTTAGCCCAAAAACTTGATTTTAAAGCTGTGTTTAATTAAAATCTTATAATAATATTAATATTTACGATATTTATTAATATTTAAATTATTATATAATATAAACCTAGTAGTTTAAAACTTTTTTCATTCTTTGTGCATAACAATAATAAGATAAGATAATAAATAATAAAAAAAATATAAAAGTATGATTTATATTTTTAAACTTACAAATATAATCCGTTGAAACTGTTGTTGGTATTTCCCTGAATTTTCTGTACTTTCCATGGCTTATACGGTGGCCCATTTTCCCCTCACGCTCTCACCTGACATTGATAATGCCCAGGTTTATCTTATCTTTATGGCAATCGCAGGCATTGTTGTAATTGCTGCTGGTTTTTTACTCTGTTTTTCTGTTGTCGCTTCGATTATCTTGATAAATTATGTCGTGCTCGTGACAACCAAAAGCCCCTGGCCCTTGAAAAATAAAACCATTCGCACATTGTTATGACTTATTTAAATGTAAAAGATAATTAAATTTACAACTCACGCACGTTGAGTTTAACGTTATTTAACTTAAATTTCATTATTCTTAAAGCTCTTTATGATTCACAACCGTTCAGATCGTCTACTTAATGTGTAATGACCAAATTCGTCGCAGAGATTGTTTTCAGTGGAAACCATAATCATCTGGGATTTACGCAATATTGAAAGGCTAGCTAATCTCTATTTATAAAGTGTTGCATCAACTGAAAGTGATCTTTTTAATTGCTAAATGCTATTGCTTACCAAATGACTTCGAATGATGCACAGAATCGTCGCATTCTTGTGAAAATCAAAAGTTAAACTTACTTGTCTCCCACCTCTGGTCGTCTATCTCTATCTCTCTCAGTATCTTCCCGTCTCTGTTCCTCAACAAAAGCTGCAGTCAACGATCAGATTCATGAAGTGACTCACAAAAGCCATAGTTGCGAGTTCTTGTCCGAGTCAGCAGTTTTACAAGTGTAACGCAACAGCAGCGACATCAACAATAACAAAGAGTTTTGCAAGGCCTACACATAGAAAAAATATTACAAAATGTTTGGATATACTTTCGAAGCGTAAAGCCTATAAATGAATCTTAAATTTCTGTAAACTAAACTAAAAAGTGTTTCTAAAATTGTTCATTACATTTAATTGGTATTAAATTTCCTTAGTGTGAAATATAAAAATTTAAATAGGATTTAGAATTTAAAGATAAAAATCCCAGGAGTAATCATTTGGTTGACCCTTTCACCCCCTCTATATGATTACGTTATATATGGACAGCCAGCCCCTAAACATTATTAAAGTCATAAATTCCCAAGTGTGGTCGAATAAGCATCATTTATTTCAAAAATATTATTTCATTAAAAAGTTTGATCAAAAGTTTATTCATAAAATATTATACATTTTGTTATTGTTTTTTATGTGCTTAAGTATTCATAAGTGTTCATAAAAGTCGTCTAATCAAAAAGCTGAATGTACTAAAAAAAACATTTTGAGATTGAACTGAGTCAACACTAACTCAAGATTATCCATTTCGTTTAGTCATATAATTCACTAGCCCAAACGTAGTTTTTCTGGAATTTTCAATCTTAATTTATGTAGAATAATTCTAAATTCAAAGAAATGGAATCAAGGCTTTAATTATTAAATTCGCAAAAGGAAGCTTCCGTAGTTTTTAATTTTACTGATATCGGAGCTTAAAATGGGTGTAAGCCGAAGCAGAACTTTTCCTTTCTCTGTCGGACATTGAATTATTAAGAGCTTCTCGTCAGCGGAAGGCCCAAGCTTAAGCACAAGTATTCGTTGGAAATTATGAAACATTTATGATTATTTTAGTGATTTGAGTGGCGCTATGAGAAAATTGTAGACTGAACTTGTCATCGTTCTCTTCATAATCTTGGCTGTCATTGTTGCAGTTGCAGTCTGTTTGTATTTCATTTATTTATGTACCTATTCATTTTAGTGTTGTCATGAAAGGCGACCGACTGTCTGTGGCATCAACTTCCTTTGTTTTTCATTTGACTCGTTCTTATTAAAAATAAATTATGAGAAATTACCAGTCATCAAAGAGATTCCCTCTCTGGGAAATTGTTTTGGTCTCTTAAATTCCCGGAATTAATTTGCATTGATTTGTGGCTCGCCAATTTTATAGTCCCCCCTGTTTGTTTGAATATATACAAGCAAATATATTTTGTCATTTTTGTTTGTCTGCGATTCATTCATTCATTGATTCATTTCAACGTGAGGGGAATTCGAATCCGGCGCTTTGATGATGCAAGCAATGCAAAGGGAAATTAGAAAAGCGCAGTCATTTCTTTTATGGAAATGAAAATGTCAGCAAAAGCCAGAAAAAAAATTCCCGGCATGTTTGGCATGTCTGTCCTCTCTGGGGTAACGTTTGTTGTTAAACACATCGCAAGAGCTGTAAACAACTTCTGTGGGATCCATGAAAACATATCCATTTCGCTTGCTGTGCAGCCCCACCACCACCCACACTTTTTCGGCTCCCCCTTTCGAAAACGCATGACATCAACTATTTTATAGCGTCACGCGTTTCCATTGTGGGCGAAAGTCCAATACCAAGTCTGAGTTGCACTTTAGCGCCACTTGGGATAAGCAGTTGCACAAGGGGAATTTTCACCGATAAAACGTATTAATATAATAAAAGCAGTTTTTGCTCATATCATTTTTAGCCTGTTGATGGTGGGTAGAATTACAATGGATGTTAAAAGTTTACTTACCTTATTAAATTGGAAGGGAAACCGGGGTCTTCGAAAAAAGATCAATGGATCATTAATATGTTTAATATATAAATATTTTTCAATATATAAATGTTTTTCAATATATAAAAATTTTTTAATATATAAATATTTTATGAAAATTTGTATAAAAACTAGTATTAACTGTTATTAATTTACTTCAAAAATCATAAAACTGGCTCTATTAATATTTATAATATCCAGATTCATAATTTTATAATAATCCTAATATATAGTTATAGGTATAAATAATAAAATAAAATTTTTTTAGTTATATAAATATTTAAAATTCAATTCCAAGTTAATAGGTGATATATTACAGTTAAATTAAATGTGTTATTGGTGCTAGAAATTCGATTTATTTGAATGTTCAGGATGGCAAAATCATTAGAGGATCTGTACTTTTTTTCTGTGTGTTTGACTTTATGATAAAGCCGGCGCTTGGAGCAGGTTCCAAGTTAAGTGAGTGGGGGCCACGATTAAAACACGATCATGTTCGCTAATGCTAAACAACACTTGCCAAGTGTCATTGGCAATTATCTAGGGCAGGCCATTCTCTCTTCATTTCTGCATTTCCGCATTGCTGCCTCTAATTTCGATTTCAATTAAAAACACTGCCATTCTGCGGCAGATGCAACACTCGCCAAAGTTAATTAACTATTCATCTAGTAGAGTGTGTGGTTATGTGTGGTTAGCATTGTGAGTGGTTTTTTCGTTCTTGCTGCTTGATGGAACAAATGAAACGCTGGCTGATTGCGCTTTTATGCTGCTGATGAGAAGACGTGCAAGTGTTAATTAAACCTCAAACTAGAAACAGTTACAAAACGAAAAACGGTTCTTGGTTTCTTGCGATTTCTTTTCATCTGAGCAGCGAGCATATATAAAAGTCATACAAGTTCAAGTTTGTTGTGGTTGTGGGTGATTTTCTTTCGTTTTCCCTCGTCATCTGGGTAAAATGCTCAAGCAGACAGCACGTGCTTCCAAATGGAGCACATCGGGGTTTTATTTTAAAGATGCGAGGCAGTGATGAATCAACGGAATTGCTCGCTGGACAGGAGATGCAATGCGGGGTCTCGATCCCGTTTCCTGTGACTTCAGTTTAAGTTCCCCAACAACACCTACGTCTTTTGTCTTCTGTTCTGTTCTTTTGCTTCTGACATGCACATGACGCAAGACAAAATGCATGCAACATCAACGGAAAAATGCTTTAAAAAAAGGGATCTTTCTCATTGAAAAATATGTAGATACCCTAGTTTTAAAGAAATTCCCGGGGGTTCCATTACATTTAATATATTAATTAGAAGGGCATTTATTTCATATTTCTTAAAGTATAATTTCCTTCAATTCTATTTTAAAATTCGATATTAAATATTTTTACAAACTGCTAAATATGTTATTCTTGATTAGATTTTACTTTTTTATTGCCAGAAAGATATTTACGTTGATATAACGTATCATATTTTAAAGATTTTGATATAATATATAATATATTGATCATATTTTAAGGACTGAGTCTATCGAACTTAAATTTTTCTTAGCCATACAAATTGTGAATATTTGTGCAGCATCAATTATTATTCCCCCAACGCATTTCCAAACTGCCGCCCTTTATCATAATGCCCCCCGCAAGGGTAATAAACAAAAGTGAGCTGCCTAACGACACTTGGCCATATGTGGGGAAATGCCAAGTATTCCTCTTCTCCGAAAATCTCAGCTTGCAATCTCTGGTATGGAATGCTAGTAAACAAGAGTGCGCCCACACAGGCCACGTTTATTTCAAAACCGTATACACCAAGTCAAAGGAGAAGTGAACAGACCAGACCAGACCAAAGCAGAACAGAACCATTTCCGTTGCATGACCGTGTGCTTGGTTCTTGGCTTCAAGGGTCCTTAGAGAGTCACTGGCGTAAACGAGACAATGCCGCTGAATAAAATGGGAATGCAGAGGAAAAATGATAAAATATTTGAAATACAGAGAAATTTAGACATAGATAAGATAAGAGATCACTTCTTTAAAAGAAGTTGTTTATAAACTTTAGTTCTTATTATAATAGATTGAAATTTTAAGATGTCAAAATAATTTTGAGTGTTTTTTAATCTAAAAATCGAAATTCTTAAGTTAAGGTCTCAAAATTAATGTTTTTTCTTACTGTGTAAAATGGACCATTGAGGCCAAGTCAACGACAGCAGTCCGCATCCCCTTAATTTTTTTCCACAACTTCCCTCGCATTTTGTTTACTTGTTTGCTCGCGTTAAACATTCTGGGATGCTTCAAGTGCAGCAGCCAAGGACATGAGATCTTGACTTACAGACAGGTGTAAATTATGTAGAGTGAAAAGAAATGCCAGCACAGAGCCCGAGAATAAAAACAAAAGCCGAAACACCACAGATGCGGTGTTTGCTCTAGCTCGCTAGCTGCAGACAGTTGCGTTCTTATTATTATGATTATGCCAAAGTACTCACGGCAGAATTCTAGAGAATGTGTTCTGCTGCTCTCATACACTGATGGAAAAAGGTAGTGCTAAATTAAATATTTAGTTTTGAAAATAATGTTTACTTTTGAAAAAGATCTTTGAATTTAGCTTGTAAAAAAATTATTAAAAATTGTAACTTTTGGTTCTTCTTAATTTGATGTTTCAACAGATATTCCAGACTAATTTAAATATTACCTTTCAGTGTAGCTTTGCATTTTGCCTTCTGTCTGAGTGTTTGTTGATATGCGCAGCGATTTAATTATAAACACACAACACGTGCTAGTCCATTTTATTACGAAGAGGTGTGCAAACCAAAAATAACACTCGTTTACTTGAATGAAGAAGATACTCACACTCCAATACCCTGAGCTTGAACTTCGCAGACCAATGAGCTGTGTGTAACTCGCATGTTCTTTATATCGGAGTTTTAGGTCGAATCAGGGGAGGGGCTGTCTATATTTAATTCTATCTAATGTATGCCAATATGGTATAATCGGTTAGACACGCAATAACATCAGATGGGGGTATATAATTATCTAATTATGTTGTGCCTTGTTTGACCAAGAAATTGGAAAGCCATAATTAAGCTAGCTAACTGTTAGAATTGACTTTATACCATAGATTAAAGCAATAATTTTCATTATACAGACACTATTTTAAATTTTGAAACGATTTTGAAGCTAATTTTTATGAGTTTAATCATACGCATTAGGCTATTCTTGGAAAATCACTCACTGAAAGGAAACTACTGATAAACTTGCAGAACTTTAAGTGTATTTCTTAGAAACTAAGAAGCTTGTGTAAGTTTTTAGATAAGAATGCGTTAGTTTACGATAAGCTTTATAAAGTTTTTTAGCCGTTTTTGCAAGGTAATGTTTAAAAATAATGTTAATGATTATGAAACAAAAATAATAAAGAAATTGTTTGACGTTTAGATTGCATTCATTATTTTCTTTTAACAAATTATGACCACAGTTGAACTAAAATATTTGCTATATTTTTAGCCACTTAAAATGTATTTGAAAAACGCCAAAAGACCTCAATTGAAATAATCAACGCCATTTGTTGATTGTATGTCCGCCGTACTAAGTGAACTCTTCACATCATGCAATGACCGTTCGTTAGCTCCAGTTTCCCGGTGCCGCCGCGTGTGTTTTCCTTTATTTTATTATTTTTGTAGATCATAAAGCATCGATAAAAATCGCTGCGCCGGTCAATGCACGCGGCTTTCGACGTCGTTATTGTTGCATGTGCCGCAGAAATAAAGACGCAGAGTTTTCCTCGATGAAAACTAGCCGGCCACAATGGCTCAGAGTTTGCTTATTGTAATAAAACCAATGCTTGAAATGTGGTCAGCAGGCATAGTTTTTTTTTCAGGCCAGTAAGAAACAAAACCTCAGAAAAGCTGCACTACAAAAAATAGTCAAAAGTGTAACCCAAAAAAATTTCACATATTAAATTTATTCGTAAATGATTATTATATATTTTTATTTAAGTCGAAAAAAGTGGTATTTAATATTTTGGAGCAAGTAAATAGTACAATTTAAGTATTGGGATTTCTAAAATAATTGACTCTAAAAAAAAAAAACAAAATTAGATATAAAATTTCCCAATTATGAAAACTAGATATTTTTTCCAATATTATTTCTAAGTGTAATGGTTTACGGTTAGCATGCCAAGCTCGCATTTAGTCCAGTTTCGAGTCGAATGTATTGACTGACGGTTTTCCCCTCTTCCTGCGAATCTTTACAGGGTGCCGGCAAGGAAATCCGAGAAGCAATCGCCGATCCCTCGCCGGAGGTGACGAGCAAGGCCTGGGCAGCGGTGCTCCCGCTGGTCAACAAGCTGAAGCGCTGCTACGAGCACTCCATGGAGCTGGACAAGATTGTGCCCAAGCTGCTGGGCCAGCTGGTGGGCGGAAAGCTGAATCCAACACAACATCTGGAGACCCAGCAGGCGCTGGTCAAGCAGCTGGCCGAGATCTTGGAGTTCGTGCTGAAGTTCGATGAGTACAAGGTGAGTGAGTTGCTTTGACAGCTGGGTGTTACAAGCTCTGGTCCATATTTGGCGGTACAACGCCCACCATGTTAACCCATTAATTGCCGGCGGTGGAAAAACCAAGCAATGCTACTAAGTTGTTTTTGTGTTACAATGGAAATTTAATAAAAAATGTATGGGTCATTTTCATAACACAATATCATTTCAGGCTACTTTGAAAATATTTTAAACCATTTTTTGCAAAGTTACAAATTTAAAGGCAATGTCTAAAGAGTGTAGCGTTTTCCTTTTTACAATTGTTGAATTAATTGTTTTATTTATTTTTCCTTCCAACATAAACTCTTTGATTCTATATTATCAATTGGTCTTGTCTGTAATATTTGTAATTTTTCTAAGTAAATTGGTAAGTCCCAAAACTAAAGAGTACCAAAATTAGGTAGCAGCTTATCGAGATTTAATTGATTTTTTCTCCGTCTGTTTAGTGACTTGTTAGTGGGTTAAATTCTGTCTTCTTCACCGCCTGTTTGTCTGTTTGTTCACCTTATGTGGGCGCTGTCGACAGCCAGCCGAGCCAAAGCAAAGCAACATCTAAAAGCCAAGTCAAATGAAGCCAAACCAAGTCCCACTGCCAACTCATTGTGCGCGTGGTTGCATTTTTAATTGACTGACTTACCGCCTGCCTGCCCGGCTGACTGACAGACTGGCCAAGACGAGCGCGTGCTGCGGCCCATTGATGAAAAATCTTTCGGGCCATCCGTGCATTCGTTCGAGCCACAGTGGAGCATCGGAGGCACTTACGCGCACGCAAGCCAAATGGCCCACGACAAACGACCGATGGCCGGATGAAGTTGTAAAGTGAAGAAAGTCGCTACGGTGGGCCAACATCAGGGGTTATTAAAACAGGAAAAATGAAATATAACAAAAATATTTTCGAAGTTAAATAAACACAGGAAAAATCTCTAAACTAATAACAACCAAGCCCAAAAATCCTTTAATAAAAAAAATATTTTTTTAAAGGCTCAAATCAACCACAAATCAATTGCACCCTTTTACTCTACGAGAAACGGGTATAAAAATGTTTTGAAAGATATATAAACGCATGAAAAATATCTCTAAACTCAAAACAACCAAGCCAAAATATCTCTTAAAAACCAAGATATTTTTTTAAAAGCTCAACTCAACCACACTAATGCTTAGAATGTATGGGGCCAACAGCAATGGTCATTCGAGTAGGAAAAATTATATATTAAAAAAATATTTTCAAAGCTAAATAAACACGGGAAAAATATCTCAAAACTCAAAAAAACCAAGCCAGAAAATCTCTTAAAAACCAAGATATTTTTTTTAAAAGCTTAAATCAACCACTATAAGGCTTAAAATATCTGAAGTGCATACATTTCTCATTGAAATATATAAAACTATAACAGGAAAAGGCAAAAATCTAGTTATTTTCAATAAAAAAGTGTTTTTAAATACTTTTTCGTACCTATATTTTCTTACCCATAACAAAAGCCAGAAATATGCAAACAAATATATCCACAGTGGGTTAAAACCTTACCTACAGCCACACAATTTTCTGTGGCAGTTGAATATGTCGGTTTATTGTCGGGAGAGCCAAACAGAATCGATTTGTTTAATGGCAAATCCCTGTGAATGGCGCATTTCCCATGGCTCTCGCTTCCGTTTGGCGAAACTTTCATCAAATCGATTGGGGAGCGAGGTGAAGCAGAGGAGGAGGAGGGATCTAGGACAATCGGGAGGTAGGGATGGCCAAGTCATCGCCATCGTCGGCTTCTGCTCTCTGATGTCTAGTGTCTGCAACTTTGTGCTCCCGATGATAATGATGATGATAATACCGATGATGATGATGTTAAACGCTGTAAACTGCACGTTCATTGTGTGCTCAAAGTGTCAGCTGCCTGGCGCACAGAGATTTTCCCATGTAAAAGTTGTGTATATAGCCCAAACGTGCTTCCCAACTAACAGCCACTTCCACTTCCGTTCCTCAATAAAGACCACTGTCTCTGCGCCTTTGTTGCTTTGTTTCCAGTGGGCCGCAAAGTATGCTGCACAATTTATTGACTTCGCTTGTAACTGGCTTCGTTTTAATGTCGACTTTATTGCGAAAGATCTTCTGACACCGAGAGGCACTTACAAGTAGAGTGGGATGGCTAAGAGTATGGTTTATATTACCCGAGGGAAGGTAAACAAATTAAAAACCACAAATTAAAAAAGGGATTCGAATGAGGATCGTAGGATAGAAGTTATCAAAGAAATCAATGAGGCCTTGCCATATAGAGTTATTAATTACTAGTCTTAGATATTATTTGTGGCATCTAACACCCATAAACAATATTATCAATTTTTGCCTATGGGCTGAATATGTTTGTAACAAATATTTACTGTATTTATACGTTGACTGTAAGCAGCTGCATTTTTATCTTCATCGGTTGCAATGGATCTCTGTCCAGAGTACAAACAAAATTGTTTTCTTGGCACGTTATCAACCATAAGTCCAATGGCTCTTGAGGGGATTTATTCAATTTGGCTTTTGTACAGACTAAAATTCATAGAGTATTGCCTTACTTCTTATCGAAATCTTCGCTGGTGCTGTAAACTGGCTGAAGGCGTCTTGGATATTTACGCAAATAATCGGCGTAATGTTGGGCATATTTGGCCTGAAAGTCGCGACGCCTCCAGGGTTGAGCGGGTTCATAGAAGTTCTCATTATTGCTATAGATATTTTGGTAGTTATTTTGGTAGTCATTTGTGGCCAGGGAGCGACTGCCTCCTATTTGGACCACTTGCTCCTCATCTCGGCGAGAATCGCTGGAATCCAGTTCCGAATTGGATTGGGGATATGGATTATATTGGGGATAGTGAAGAGGTGGTGAGGGAGTACTTTGCTGCTGTTGGTAGTAGAAATATCCCGGTACATTATTGTAATTATGATTGGGAGCACGCGTTGCTGGAAGCTCCTCTCTCCTCCAATTTGGATAGGATCGCCTATAGGGTTCTCTTCCATCATAACCATTATTTTTTGGATATTGCTGCTGTTCCTGGGCACCAAACTGACTATCATGCTCTATAATAGGCGAACCAGACCATATCGATTGCACTTCTAGAGGGGAATATGGTTGGGCGTAGTTGGTTGTGGGAATTGCATAAGCATTGCCATACTGTGATGCATACTGTGCTCTCCCGCCAACTGCATCTATCATCAGGGGCAGAAATGCATATAGCTAGAAATAATCATTAAAAGATTAATCATCTCAGGTGTCGAATGATAATCGAGAGACACACTCACCAAGCTCAGGGAACTGCTCTTGACGATCCGTCCTGTTTGCGGCTTCATTTCTGACTGTTCAGAACGCTTTATGCTAATATCGTATTTATATGAGGTTCCACAACAGTCTCTCGGACACCGTATAGTATAGTATTGTATAGCAGTGCATGATGTTCGTTTGCAGCGCCTTTTGCCAAGGTGATTGGATGAGCAACCCAACTTTACCTGACTCAAAATTTCGCGGCGGCGAATCTCAGAAGTAGTAGAAGTTTTTTTTTCTCACGCACGTTTTCGATGCAGCCCTGACAGCTTAAGTGCGGCATCGTTGTTTTGGGCCTGGCCCGGAGTGGAAAACCGTTTGGCAGCACGGGCAGCAGGCAGCAGGCAAATTGCGGTGTCACGTACCGCGTAATTAGTAATTAGATTTTCAAGTCAACCGTAATTAAAGGTTAACAAGAGCGAGTGTTGAAAACGGCCGATAGCTTCAAAGCTCTGACTGCTTTATGATCTCGTTGGTAAAGTTACTTGCTATGAGGAATATTAAAATGGTAGAGGGACCTATAGAACCACTTACAAGTCAAGAGGAAATTTCATTGTGATGAAAATGAGACAAACAATAATATTTAAATAATATGAGGCAACTTTATTTATAATTTAGGAAACTAACTAGTTATCTAATTTAGGAAAATTTTTCAGTACAATATTCCGTAAAAAATTAAAAACTGTTTAAAGAAAATAATGTAGTTTACATTTTGAATTTAGCTGGCTTGTGTTTCATGTTCAATTCACTTTTATAAATTTGGACGCATGTGCAGAATAAAAAAGGCACCGTCACGTGGCACTGGAAGCTGGCTCAGGAATTCGCCGCCATCATAGGAATCGTTAAACAATTGGGTTAAATAGGAGTTCGGTTCCCTCTGTTTGGCCACAGCCATTCCATGGCACGTGCTATCTCTCGTCAGATACTATAAGAAAAAAAGAAAATTGAATTGGGCTTTGAATTAATAGAATTTCGATATGTTTGGCAGAATATTAAGAAGAGGATAATAAAATAAGGTCGTATTTAAAGCCAAGCCTTGGAAATCTTTGAAAATACGTCTTTAAAACCTTTATAATAAATATGCTAAAAAAAAATACAATTTAAAAATTTGATACTGGAAGTATTTAAACACATTGTTATTGTTGTTAAAATAAGGTATTATTACCTTTATAAATGTATAAATAGTTTTGAAGGACCAAATAATCTACAAGATTAACTTTCCACTTTTTGGAAAAAGGTTTTTAATTAAATATTTGTTTGGTTTGGTACGCACCATTCTTTCCCTTATGGTTGTTAAATTTTCGGGTGGTGGAGGATGGTTGAACGGCTCCTTCTTGAAGATGTTTTCGCCACAGCACTTGAGTATGTGGGACGTTATTGTGTTCCTCGACCTAGCTTCGGCCACATTTTGGGGTGTTTGGCGCAGCTTGTCCATCCACATGGTGGCCATGGTCTTGGAGCGAAAATCCAGGTGGCATATCTGACGCTCCAAGTTCTCAATGTCCCGTTCGAATTCGTCGTCGAATTTTGAGATTTCTGGGTTCGGTTTTTTGGCGACCGATCCTGTTTCCTGCCTGGGATGATCCAATTCCTTCTCGCGCAGCCGTTCCTTCTCCAGCTCTTTTTTCCACTCCAACTGACGCTGTCTTTCTTGCTGTTTTTCCCGTTCGACCTCCTTTCGCCTTTCCTGTTCCCGTTTGCGTTCCAGTTCCTGCTCCTTCTTCCGTTCCTTTTCACGCTCTTTGCGTTCCTGTTCCCGCTCCTTACGATCCTGACTACGCTCCTTTTCGGTCTTCGGCGCTTGGGGACTATCCATGACGTAGCTCTTCTGCCTGTCGGTGCGAATCAACATCCCGAAACGACTTTTAGAAAACCAAAATCTTAATTTAAATTTACCCTTCTTGAATTTCTCGCCTGTACATCTTTTTAAATATGCCCTTAAATCCTTTAGTGTTTTTGTGGCTCATTTTGACGGATGTTTCAAACCGAACTGATGGAAAACAACTGGTCCGAGAAACGTTTTCAGACATTTCGGGAATTAAATTGGGTTATTTTAAAGTTGTACTATTCTTTAAACTAATATGGTTTCAAATGTTCCATTTTCAGATGAAAACACCCGCCATACAGAATGATTTTAGCTACTACAGACGCATCGTCAGCCGGCAGCGTGTGGACTCCACGGAGAACATGTTGGTCAGCACAGAGTTGGCCAACCGGATGTCCTTGTTCTACGCCCACGCCACGCCCATGCTCAAAGTGCTGAGCGAGGCCACCTCAAAGTTCGTCAATGATAATGCCGATGATGTCCAGAACACGACGGAAACGCTGGGCACCATGGCGAAGGTCTGCCTGAGGATGCTGGAAAATCCGTAAGTTAATGAGGTCCTAAAGAACCACTTATATTCATACCAATAATCAAATCCTTATCCCTTACAGAAAACTCCTGCAACAGATCGAGCGCGAGGACACGAAAATGCTGGTGCTGCGCGTGATGGTCGGCCTGGTGATCCTCTACGACCATGTGCATCCGGAGGGGGCGTTCGTGCGGGGCGCCCATGTGGACGTGAAGGGATGCGTTCGATTGCTGCAGGCGCAGCCGGCCATCAAGGCGGAGCCGCTGCTCAACGCCCTGCGATACACGACGAAGCATTTGAACGGGGAGAACACGCCGAAGAACATACAGCGCCTACTGGCCGCATAATATCGGAGGGGATTGGAGGGAGGAGAGTTCATTAACGTTAATTTCTATGTGTATGCGTATCGATTTAAATGGTTTTACTTTATTTATGTAATTAGTAGGCTTCTGTATTATTTGTAAAAATTGTAAGCGAGTGTTGTGCTAGCAGGAGGCAGCCTCTAGTTTTATTTTTACCCTGCGTGCATTTCCAGCATTTGTTTCGTACTGTTTTAGACTCCAGCCTCCACGTAACGTAACGAAGTCGGATGAAGTGGAACGCATATATCAGCAGCAACAATATTTAGTTGATAATCTAGCCCTAATTTTAAGTAACGAATGGAACCCAATTAACCTAACAACAAATTAGCGCAAAGTTTAAACGGATGGTTGGGGAGATATGAGAGATAAATCCTAAATTTCACTAAAGCAGAGATTATAAATATAAAATAACACTTTTAAATCAAATCTAGAGTATTTTTTTGTACATGACGATGTGTAGAACGAGGTGTAAGGATCTAAATAATGCATAAATAATTGAAATACTATAAAAAAAACACATTGTACGAACTAAAATGCCTACACACAACTGAACCACAAGCAGAAAGCGGATGCATTTATATATTTCCACGCCGTCAACTTTGATAAACGTATTTAAACAAATCTACAAAATAAACTTGAGCTGCGCAATAATAATAATTTTTAAGATTTACAAATAGAAATAAAAGATTAATGAAATGGCAAAACTTAACGCATACAATTTGTACCAAAAAACAAAAAAAGAACAATGAAAAATCACACAAACTAAATAAAGATTTATATATGCGATAAGAGCGAGAAGAAACTGATGAAAAAACTATAGAGAATGCTGAATCAAAATAAATATCACGCAAAATCAACCACATGAATGTTTGTTTTAATGGTATGAATACAAGTTGTAATTTGAAAATACAATTTTGAAAAGGCTGAATTTCAATTCTTTTCCGATCGAAGTGTTCTTAATGATTTGTATATCCTTCAAGCCCAGGAAATTAAAATTGTTCTCTAAGCTTTTTTTTAATATTGCTCTTTATTTAAATTTAAAGGCGTTTAAGGATCGATAAAATTGCCGTCACGCCTTAATCACCATGGAGCCTACCCACAGCAGGCGACATCCTCCTGCTTGGGAGCCTTCTCATCATCGGCGAACACTGGTGCGCTGCGTACCACGTGATGGTGGTGGTGGTCCTGGTCAACCACCGGAGCTTCATTATCGTTGATTTGGGGCAGGGCTAAAATTACACGAGAACCAGTTAAATTGAGCTACATTCGAGGATTATCCATTGCAATCCTTGCCAGAAGCCATGAAGAAGGCGAGGCCCAGGATGAGAGTGCACAGGAGTAGGAACTTCATTGTGATGGCTGGCTTGTTGTACAGATGGCTCGGTTGCTTCTGATGCCCTGGAACTGCCCAAACTCCCTATTTATACAAAATACAGTTCTAAAAAAACGCCCCAAATTGGAAAAAACACTTGTCGTTGCACAATTTAGAGCCATCTCGTTAGCTGTAAAGTAATTGATATTGAAATGTAGCTGGTTGTATTTGGCAGCGATGGGTAACGCTATTAACGAAACACATAAACAATCAATTAACAATTGATTTTTTCTCTTTTTTCTTTTTTTTTTTTGTACAATGGAGCTTCTATAATTAAACAAAAGTAAAAAGGAGAAATAAGGGTGTACGTTAAAATAACGCTTACAAAGCGAGGGTGTCCGAATCAACATATAAGCAAAGAAAAGGGAACTAGCATTAACTAATTAATTGTCCTGGAAGCGGGCCGGTGCTCATGTACTGTTGTTGTTACTCTGGCGCGGCTTGAGTATCAGCTTCCCCGTGTCATCACAGCTCATATTAAAATCTCCCAGTACCGTTCGCGTTCGGGACGTGATAATCTGCGGCGCTATGACCAGTTTCTGTATGCCCAGGATGAAGAGGACGACTGGAAGGATTAAGAGGAAATACTGGTTCAGAATAAAACAAAATAGACGAAATTAGATTTAATGGAACCCTTCGATTCTCCTCGTCTTTAACGATCCCTTAAATTCTAATCAGTTTAGCTATTTATATTATGGTGACAAGGCATAATGTCAGCATAGTACTTGATTTGATGACCTGATTAAATCATTAAAAGAAATCGCATTTGATAAAGTTGTTTGAAGAAATATAAGGCTGTTGATAAGCCATATTACTCTCTATCTAACAATAATAATGCCTGTAAAAGGCAAGCATGAATTAAAACATATAATTTATTTAAGATTTTAGCCACTTTGCCAACATTTTATATCATAAGGTAATTTTCTCCCTTTACCGACAAGAAGAATTATTTTTGTGCATACAATAATTTGTTAAAAATACATAGTTTAACATGGGGATGAAAGAACGGACCTGAATGTGCTATTGCTGTATTACGGTATTATAATCTAACTTTTCAATGCAAGTCATTCTATTTTGTCAACTTTCAAATTTTGATAGTATTGATTTATTAGATAATGTTGAAGAACCTAAAAATATTTCAACACAAATTGAGTGTTAGCTGGCCCCCAGTAATTTCCTAATACCCGAGTTTTACGACCATGGCCTATGACTAAGTCAAGTGACCTATGCACGGATGGAACTATCAAATATCCGGAGCACTTACTCAATGTCAGGGTGGCGACTGTGAAGATGGGATGGATGAAGAGGGACTCCGTTAGCGGAACGATGGTGGTGCGTGGGTCGCGTAGCCAGTACCAGGCGCTGATGGCCGTGCACATGGACATGGCGGAGAGGACAACTGCAAGAAGTTCTACTGTTATTACGGGCCGTACTGCTCCCGTTTTTCGGTCTCCGGGTTTAACTTACTGCGCCAGCGGAACGTCGAGGGACGGTACGATGAAACCACTTCGGTGAGGCGCCGTTCGAAGGCCTTCAGATCTACAAAGGAGCAACGAAAAAACATAAACATAGTCAGTGGGTTGCGCGTTTTTCGGGTCCGGTCTACACCGGTGACTTGCCTTCGCAGGCTGAGGGTTCCATTGCAGCTATTTCCTCAATGCTCGTGGCCGCCTTGATGCGATTGAATTTGTCCAGCTTAATTTTTGCAAAATTTCCTAGTTTTTGATAGGATTCTCATTGCTTTCTTTCCTTTTTTTATGTTTTTGATGATATTCCACATTAGCCAACACTAAAGCAAGTGGCGTTAATCAACACTAAAAGTCATGGGCATGACGAAGGGGTCAGGGTAAGGGGTATATTTCACTCCCTCTTAAATTCCTAATGTTATAATGTTTTTCCTAAAAACATTATTGTAATTAAATAGTACAGATTTTGTTTTGTAAAAAAAAGAGCCACTAGAGCCTATATAAAAAGAATTAACAAAAAAATAATTTCTAAATATATCATGTGGGTTAGAAAGAATTAATGAAATGCAAGGAGGCTTATATAATAGAAATCCTATCAAGGGAATTATTTTTTATTTAATATTAAAATACCCGATATTATAAATTTAAAAAAAGAAGAACCCCGCATAATGTTTTTGCCCACGTCCATGCGTCAGGGTATTTTTCCTAAAGTAAAACGGTCACTCCACAGCTGTTGCAAAAAAAAGGCGGAAAATAAACTGGGAAAATCTTTCGATTTACACGTAAATGCAGCAAAGTTAAGGTGTTTTAACGGCGCCATGAACAACACCAAAGTGCCGCCCGAGTGGAAGAGGCGTGTCAAGTCGGAGTACATCAAAATCAGACAGCAGAAGCGCTACAAACGCGCCGACGAGATCAAGGAGGCGTGGATAAAGAACTGGTAAGCGCGGGAAGGAGAAGGCAGAAGTCTTGACTTGAAACTAACAAAATATGTATGCATATCAGGGACGAACACAACCACAATGTACAGGATCTGTACTGCGAGTCGAAAGTTTGGCAGGCTAAACCCTACGATCCGCCACATGTGGACTGCGTGAAGCGAGCGGAGGTGACCAGCTACAATGGCATTCCCAGCGGGCCACAAAAGATTCCCATTTGCGTGATCAACGCCGTTACGCCCATACCCACCATGTACACGTGGGCCCCAACCCAGCAGAACTTCATGGTCGAGGACGAGACGGTGCTGCATAATATTCCCTACATGGGCGACGAGGTCCTCGACAAGGATGGCAAGTTCATCGAGGAGCTGATCAAGAACTACGATGGCAAGGTGCACGGCGACAAGGATCCCTCGTTCATGGATGATGCCATCTTCGTGGAACTGGTCCATGCCCTCATGCGTTCCTACAGCAAGGAGTTGGAGGAAGCCACTCCGGGAACATCCACTTCCATAAAGCTGGAGACCTCTGTAAAGCCCAAGGAAGGAGATGGGGATGAGGAGGGGGAAGTGGATGTGGATGGGGATGGCGAATCTCCCAAGAAGCTCGAGAAAGCCGAGGGCAAAGTCGATGATCCTGTGGTGGATAAGAAGGAGAAGGAGGAGCCGGAGGCAACTGAGGGAGCAGATGTCAAGCCCGCCGTAGAAGATGTCAAGGACAAGCTGCCCTTTCCTGCTCCCATTATTTTCCAGGCCATCAGCGCCAATTTTCCAGACAAGGGCACTGCCCAGGAGCTTAAAGAAAAGTATGTAATTTGAATAACTGATTAATAAGAGGAAGGGATTTAAAAGATACAACTTTAGTCTATTAGTTTTTATAAGCTAACTAAATAAATGTATATTGTTCCTCCCAGGTACATTGAGCTCACTGAGCACCAGGATCCGGAGCGTCCCCAGGAGTGCACCCCCAACATAGATGGCACCAAGGCCGAGAGCGTTTCCCGGGAGAGGACTATGCACTCCTTCCATACACTCTTCTGTCGGCGATGCTTCAAATACGACTGCTTCCTGCACCGTAAGTTTGACCATGGGAACTGCTGCCAGCTGGGTTACCTAATGACTTTACGTTTTGTTTTTGCTTTTCTTTTCTTGTTTGGAAACAATATTATCTTGCCAAAAAAAATCTGTACCATTTCTAAACCCCCCCAAAAAAACACGAAATTCGAAAATGTTGTATTGAAATAATTGCAATTTAGGTCACCATGTGCAGGGTGAGTCGTTGTTGTAGTTGTTGTTTCGATAACCACACGCACACACTCTCATGCCGTTAGCCCGTCCACGCCTCCGCATCCTCATCTCGCTGTCTATGAATATAATTATAATAATTCCTCATATATCTGTGGATAATTGGCTCTGTTTGTCATTCTGTCGAAATTGATTCTTCGGTGTCGCTCACCTCATTCCGTGTGGCTTTGCCTGGACCATTTCTGTACCTGTCTCTCTCGAAAAGTAACCGATTACCCTCATGCTAATCCAAAAGCGTTTCATGGACATCAATCCATTTCTCTTAATTTAACCCTTCTAATCCCGTCGCTCTATTTTCGCAGGCTTGCAGGGACATGCTGGTCCCAATCTGCAGAAGCGTCGCTATCCGGAGCTGAAAACCTTTGCCGATCCCTGCAGCAACTCCTGCTACATGTTGATTGTAAGTTGGAAATAAATAAAAACTAACAACTTTATAACTAATTTATTAATTTCTTTTTTTACAGGATGGCATGAAGGAAAAGCTGGCGGCCGATAGCAAAACACCACCCATTGACTCCTGCAATGAGGCCAGTTCCGAGGACAGTAATGACAGCAACAGTCAGTTCAGCAACAAGGACTTCAGCCATGAGAATAGCAAGGACAATGGTCTGACTGTAAATAGCGCCGCCGTTGCTGAGATTAACTCAATTATGGGTGAGTTTTAAGATTAAAGAATAATTTTTCCGCACAAAAACTATATTCTACTTCCTTTTCAGCCGGCATGATGAACATTACCAGTACGCAGTGCGTCTGGACCGGCGCTGATCAAGCTCTTTACCGTGTCTTGCACAAAGTTTATTTAAAGAACTATTGCGCCATCGCGCACAACATGCTCACAAAGACCTGCCGTCAGGTGTACGAGTTTGCCCAAAAGGAGGACGCCGAGTTTAGTTTCGAGGATCTGCGCCAGGACTTCACGCCACCGCGCAAGAAGAAGAAGAAGCAACGCCTGTGGTCGCTGCATTGCCGAAAGATTCAGCTGAAGAAGGACTCGTCCTCGAATCACGTGTACAATTACACGCCCTGCGACCATCCGGGACATCCCTGTGACATGAACTGCTCCTGCATTCAGACGCAGAACTTCTGTGAAAAATTCTGCAACTGCAGCAGCGATTGCCAGAATCGCTTCCCCGGCTGTCGCTGCAAGGCTCAGTGCAACACGAAGCAATGTCCTTGCTACTTGGCGGTGCGCGAGTGCGATCCTGATCTTTGCCAGGCCTGCGGAGCGGATCAGTTTAAGCTGACCAAAATCACGTGCAAGAATGTGTGCGTGCAGCGGGGACTGCGTAAGGAATTTTCTTATATATCTTACAATTTTGTTAAATGGAATATATAGTCCATCTAATCAAATCTCCTTTTTCCAGACAAACACTTGCTCATGGCTCCGTCTGACATTGCCGGCTGGGGCATCTTCCTTAAGGAGGGCGCCCAAAAGAATGAGTTTATCTCCGAGTACTGTGGAGAGATAATTTCCCAAGACGAGGCCGATCGCCGTGGCAAAGTCTACGACAAGTACATGTGCTCCTTCCTCTTCAACCTGAACAACGATTTCGTTGTGGATGCCACTCGAAAGGGCAACAAGATTCGGTTCGCCAACCATTCCATTAATCCGAACTGCTATGCCAAGGTAATGATGGTCACCGGCGACCATCGCATCGGCATCTTCGCCAAGCGGGCCATTCAGCCTGGTGAGGAGCTCTTCTTCGACTACAGATATGGGCCCACAGAGCAGCTGAAGTTTGTGGGCATAGAGCGTGAGATGGAAATTGTTTAGTAAAGAGTCTGCTTATGAAATACTATCATAAAAAGCGAATAAAAATATATTTTTAAAAAACATTCAAACGGACTTGGCTACATTGGCAATAATTGGTTTGGGTCGCGATTTGAAGATCAACTTTTTAGTGCAAACAGCGCGGACGGTGTATTCCGTTCTCTGGCGACTCTTGTGCTCCTGGGCAATCGTGTGATCCAGCACAGTGCGCTCTGCTCCTGTGGTGGCATTCATCATGCTTACATCTTGAGACGCCATGCTCGTATCGAGGAGGAGTCGTTCTCCCTCATTGGTCTTGGACTTTTCGAGCACAGCAAATGGTTTATCCAACTTTTGTTCACGGCCCTGAAGAATGTGATGGCCTATGATAAGGATCTGGTAATAATAAAAACGGATTATTTAGGGGTTTATTGGATTTTTTAGTTTGTACTCACAGGTTGACCGTATTTGTTGTAGTAAAGATCGCCAATGAACTGGTCATGCATGTCCTGATTGCTCCTCACCTCCAGATCTCCCTGCAGCTCTATAATAGCCCAGTCACCTTTACCAGAGTTTTGACTGCAATGATAGATTTCAGAATACAAATTTAGTTAAAAGTTTAATCGGAATTTCGAAAATATTGCCCCAATTTGAACATAAGAAATGTACTTGTTTAAGATATTCGTAATGATATGAACAAATAGTTGATTTTAAAGTTCGATGCATTGCAAAAATAAACTGCGGTTACTTTTTATCAGAATTTTATTCATGCTTCACAGCTGCTTACGACATTCTTAAGTCTATCCCCTGAACTTCTTGAACAGTGGATGCACGCTTCCGACATTCTTGCGTCGATGCTCGTAGTAGATGGCGTCGTCGCCGCCTGACATGGAGCTGAGTCCGCCAGCTCGTCTCACGGTGCCGCCCGCACCACCTGGACGGAAGCCCGGCTCGCCTGGCAGCTTCTCATCCTCGCAGTCCAAATCTGAGGCGGACAAGACCAACTGTAGCAGCTGTCCCTGCTCCTCCTGGGTGCCATACATCAAATCTGCGTCCGTGTCCATGCCCTTGAGATGCGTGATAACCTTGTAGCTAT
Organism: Drosophila lutescens; assembly: GCA_037075285.1. Taxonomy (NCBI): domain Eukaryota; kingdom Metazoa; phylum Arthropoda; class Insecta; order Diptera; family Drosophilidae; genus Drosophila; species Drosophila lutescens. The sequence goes on from JBAMCF010000880.1 coordinate 1,976,269, forward strand.
AGCCCTGGTTGACCAGGAACCGCTGTCGCTTGCGGGAGTAACTCATCTCCATGGTATCCTGCGAGACGAGTGTGTAGAAGAAGGCATTGTACTCCTCGGCGATGGCGCCCTTCTTGGCACGCAGAATACGACCGAGACGCTGAGCCTCCTGGCGACGAGAACCTCCATGCGAAGAAATCTGAATAAGCACATTCGCCTCGGGCAAATCGAAACTGGTGTCGGCCACTTTGGACACGAAGATTGTGTTTACCTTTAACGGATATGGTTTTATAACAAGTTATAGCCTTCCTTAAATATACTGAACTCACCTTGGAGTTAAACTTAAAGTTCTGCAGGATCTGGATACGCTCGTTCTGCGAGGTGGGGCCATAGATAAATGGCTTGTTCATCTTGATCGCATAGTGCTTTAGTGCAAACACATTATCCGAGAAGACAATCGTTTTGTCGCCTCGCTGCTCGTGATATTTAATCAGAAACTGGCAGCTGCGGAACTTGGAGGGATTCATCACATAGAGCAGCATCTTCTTTGAGGTCTTGGTGGTCAGGTACTCGCGGTAGAACTCCGGGGACATGGGGCACCACACCTCGGCGCACTGGACGCGAGCGATGTATCCCTTCTTCTGCAGCTCCAACCAGTTAGCCTCATAGAGCTTGGGTCCAATGAGGAAGTTCAGATCCGCAATCTTGTCGTCTTCACGAAGAAGCGTGGCCGTCAGTCCCAGCTTGCAATGGGATTGAACGATGGTGAGCACGCGACGGAACATTTTGGCTGGAATTGTGTGCACCTCGTCCAGGACCATGATGCCCCATTCCTGTTCCTGCAGCCAGCGCATCGTCTGCTCGGCCTCCCAGGATCTCTTTTGGGTATGTGTTATCATGGAGTAAGTGGTCACCAGTATGCCGCAACCCATGGGCTTGTCCTTTGCCTCGGAGGTGAACCTACAAATCATGCTGTCGTCGGCTGTGGACCACATCTTGAACTGCTGCTTCCACTGCTCCACGGAAACGCCACTGTTGCAGAGGACCAGGGCTCTCTTTCGCACAGTACAGCAGGCGGTGACTCCCACCAGAGATTTTCCAGCTCCACAGGGGAGTACAATAACCCCAGATCGGGCTCTTCCGTTGCCAAACATCTTGCGCAGACTCTTCTCCTGATATGGACGCAGAACGGCAGCCGGTTTGAGGTCTATATTGATGTCCGGATTGTTGGTATCATTGCGGAAATCGTACTCTGCCAACAGTGGGTGCTCGATCTCGATGCAGCGCTTCTGGATCACCTCGATCTTCTCCTGGGCCACTTCAAAGGAAACGGTCTTCAGATTGGCCTCGTCCTCGTCCTCCTCCTCCTTGTCGATCTTCTCGTAGAAGTCTGTTATGTCCTCGGGCACTGCCGTCGTTCCATCTACGGCTGCAGCAGCTCCAGGGGCTGCAGCCGGATCCTCTGCCGGCTTGTCTGTGGCTCCTGGCGGCAATTTGGTGCCGAATTGCGTGATGGCCTTGCCGTCCAGCGTGCCCTGGATAAAGTCCTCGCCCTCGCTGCGTATAAGTCGGCATTTCTGGATCACTGGGTCCTTAAGTAGTTTCTGCAGCACCTCGGGATGTGGCGACTCTATAAAGTACTTGTTGTGCTTCAAGACCAGCTTGACCTTGCCGTAGGAGAGCGTGCAAAGTCTAATGAACTCCAGGATGCCTTCGGGAATGCTGGTTTTACTCAATCTCTTGAGGTATTCCACAATGTCATGCGTTTGCAGGCCCACCGAAACGGCGGCGTATAAGCTATAGGCGGTGAGCTTATATTCGTGGATGTGTTCGGGTCGGCAGACGGGCTCCGAAATGGCGATGAGGAAGTCGTGGGCGTGCTTGTAAACGGGCGAAAAGGACTCCAGGAAGACGTGACCATTGGGAGCCACCCAAAGTGGCCGATTGCCGTGATCCTGACGCAGCTGCATCTGCGCCCGATAATCCTTGGCCCCGTACTCGTCCGTATTGATTTGCTCATCGTTGGTCTCGGCATTCTTGGAGGCTGCCCCAGGAACTCCGTCCGACTCCGTGGCATCCAAACTGTCGTTGTCGTCCACCAGTTGGGTGAAGGCCTCATCCTCGGCACGCCGCTTCTTGGCTGTGGAAAATCTCGCGGATTACACCAAAAGTCGGTGGTCTTCCATTCGCCTCGTACTCACCGAACTTGTCCGAGCCACTGCGGTCCTTTTTCGACTTTTTTGGCGGGCCCATTTAAACAAAACCAACAATAATTTCACAATAAACTAAATTTTCTTCAGTTTTTTTTTTCTTTTTTCTTAACAGCTGTTAGTGAGTCTGTTCAGCTACAACGCTGCCACTTGTAGGTCGTAAACTCTGCACTTTGTTTTCACTGATTTACTCCTTATATTAGGCTTTTTTTAGATTGCATTTCAAGCTACTTACGTCTTTACTAGAATGGGCATGTTGTTTTCGGTTAAAACAATTAGCAATACTTAAAAAATCGCTGTAAAGGAGACCGCCTAAAACCACTTTTAATCGATTTTCAACACTGATAAATCGATAGGCGATAAGCGTGAAGTGTTGCCACTCTACGTACCGTCAGCTGTTTACAGTTTCAGAGCCACTGCCTATTCAAACTGAAATTCAAAACTTTTTTAATTCGTTTATAAAGTTTATATGTCCCATGTGCTTTGATCTAATGCTCAACAGATGTGAAGAATCTATTCTCTGCACAAAAAATGGCCGCCGAAAAGAAGAAACCCCCGCCCAAAAAGAAGTCGCCGGAGAAAAGGAAGAGCGGGGACAACAAGTCGAAAAAGACATCGGACGACAATACACATTCCAATCTTTCAAAGATTTGCTATGTTATAGCCGTTTCTGATCTGCTGCATGCCTTGTACTTCACAGTTCAAGCGATGATTCTATTGGTTAAGCAGGTAGGGCATTTTTAATAATATTTATTTAATATATTTTTAAAATAAAATAACAGTTTAGCGTGTTTGCTATGTTGGCGCTTCTGGGTGTCATTTTCTGGGTTATTATTGTCATTATGCTGCTTGTTGGTCTATGCAAGGTTCGTTGGCATTCATTTTATTAACCAGCTAGATTAAAATTAAATCTTTATCAGCGCAAGCCAGGTTTGGTTCGATTCTGGCTTATATTCTCCATAGTCGGCTTCATCACCGACATTATATTTCTGCTTTGGGGCATTGCGACTTCAATTACTGTGGATTGGGATCGTCTTCAAGAGTTTTCAATCATTATTCTTGGGATATGTGAGTTTTGATTTTGATTTTCCTAAAATGAATTATTTTGTAACTCCTTTTTAGTTATTGAAAGTTCCTGCATTTGTTTAATACATCGGTACTACAAAGTTATGGGTGAGAAACCAAAAGAGAAAAGGACTTTATGTTGTAAGCTATGTAGCTGTTAAATAATTCATAATTTTTACTAATTAATTTTTATAGGCGGCGGAAATAATGACAAGAAAAAGTCGAATAAAAACTCGAAGAAGGAAAAGAAAAAGGGCAAAAAATAAACCATTTTATGTTGTATTTAAAACATGCTTAGTTGGCTTTGTTTTTTCACTCAAATAAAATATATTTTTATATGCTTGGTTTACAAAGTTGTCTTGTAAATCTAAAAAAGAGTAAATATATTTGTATAAAAAATGGCGTTTGAATGGGGAGAATGGAATATACCTAAAGATAATCTCCTAAGGACATGCTTTCTGATTGCTGCACTCGAATTATTGCGTTCGCTGTACTTCTCATTTAGTTCAGTTTCTGTCATGATTTCGCATGTATGTAATGAAATAATAATTTTAAGTATTTTTAGCTATTTTCTCCTGATACCTTTAGACTAATTCGTATACCATTTTGGCATTTTTGAGTACAGTAGCTTGGATTTTGACCGTTGTTGGACTTTTTGTGGGTCTATTGAAGGTAAGCATTCTTTATAAAAGTCAAAAATAATTTATTAAAATTCCACAATTTAATTTTTTATTTTGCAATTCAGGGAAGACCAACTCTTCTCGTCTTTTGGTTACTTTTTTCTGGATTTGCGACAGCTACGGATATTATTTTTCTCATATGGAATGTAACGTCGTCTCCTGTTTTCGACGTAAATCATTTCAAGCTTTGGACTATTTCCTACTTGGCAATTTGTAGGTTTACTGTTTAATATATTTTTAAAGATAATCCAAAAATCTTTGCAGTTTATGAGTGCACTTGCTTGTACTTGGTATTCAGATATTTTAGAAGACTATATTCCTACTCTCTTCTGGAAGGCGGCAACTATGATTGGACTTCAAAAGGTCGTAAGGAAAAATATTTATTTATATCATATACTTCATGGAAAACATTTTATTTAGAAACACAGAAGAATGTAGCAAAGATGAAGCAATATCTGGAACTTCAAATACTAAGACCACTGAAGGATGAAATCAAGAAAAATGCATAAAATTAAAAACATAATTGTTATTTTGATTATGTTCCATTCTAACACAAGGGCTGTCTTCCCTTATGAATTACCACAAAAAATAAAATATTTATTTCGTACAATCGTTTATTTTCAATTTACCGGACAAGTGGGAGGGCCAAATCAATTCCCACCCCCACACAAACAATAATAATAATTGACTTACACAGTTTTCCATCTATTTCCCGATGCCTTCGAGGACGAAAACCTAGTCACGTTGCCAACGGGGGACCAGGACAGGCAATCCAATCTCCAGGGCCTGCTGACAAAACAAATGCCATAAATGAGGAGCGGACAGATGGTCTCGCACAAAACTTGTCATATCGTCGTCGGCAAAAGGCACTCCACATTGGTAAAGATTGTTTTGAGAATCCATTTACCATTTAATTTTAGAGCCCTGTAGTTCAATCGAAAGTTGAAAGATATCTATAATTTATGTGGGAATGAAATTGCGAAGAAATTGTTTAGTGTTTTTAACAGTGTTACATTGGTGAAATAAATTAATATTTTATGAAAGTAAAATATTCACTGATTTCTTATGCAACAATGTATGTTATATAAATGAAACCGGTATAAAAATTCTTAAAATTATTAATCTTATATGAATGGATAGAATGAATAGAAGTTTACTACAAAATAAAGTTAACTAATTTTAATAAGGTAATTTAAAAATGTATAACTAAAAGCGACTCCTAATTTAGTTGCACGTTTGATAGCGATTTAGTTACAATTGGAATTCTCAGTTTATAAGTAGGAAAATGTAATATTAAAATGTTGCCCACTGTATTCATCCACATTCCAATCCTTTACGACCACTGTGCGCTGTCTGGGACTTTTGGCAATCAAACGGCATTGATTAACAGGCAGCGAAGACCCCTTCTTCCCTCGGCAAGTACGTGCTTATCATCATTATAGCTTTGATTTAGTAGACAACTTTGCCAGTGATGTGATGAACCCTAGCTGGGGCAATGGGGTCAAATTCTGATGGATATTTAGTGCCCTGCGCCTATTGCATCGCTTTGCTGGACTTCATATCCGCCGTGCTATTCGCAATTATCTCAGGAGTGGTATTTGCCAAGCATGTAAGACCATTGTCTCGTCCTTTCAGGAAAGGAATGGATAAATTTCGGTATTTGCAGGGTAATTGGTCAGCCTTGGTGGCGCTGATCTTCACCATTTTCTGGATGGTCATAATCGTCATACTTATAGCTGGAATCTACCGGAGAAAATTAGGATTGGTTCGTTTTTGGTTGGTTTTTACCTGTCTGGGAATTCTTTTGGATGGAGTCATTTTGCTTTATGGCCTGACCTTGGCCATATCTGTGAACTGGGAGGGGGTCAAAATCACTGTACTACCATTCGTGGGATTGGGTGAGAATTAAATGAATAATAAAATATTACTAATTTAATTCACCAAAAATATTTTTTACCCCTTACAGCTGTGGAAATGACTTTTGTCTACATTATTTACCTTTTCTATCTGGACATGATTGGATATAGCCCTCCGGAAACGCCTTATGAAGAGCATCCTAGAGAAAAAAGTGGCTGCGAGGTGGAATATGCCGAGGAGAAGGAAAAGCCCGTGGAACGTAGGGAATTGAAACGCATGGAAAAACAAGCTAAGGAACGTATGAAGAGGGACAAGGCTGTTCTTAAAGAACTCCAAAAACAAATGCGAAAATGAATGTATTTTGTGTTTATATTTGTTAATTAATTTTAAATATATTTTCTAACGAACGTCGCTGATTATGTCTCTCGGTCCTTGGGAAGCGTTCTTGATTAGAGCTCTAGAAAGCGCAGTATCCTTTGTCTTCATTCGCGTCTGGCACAAAGCTCTTTAACTTTTATCACATTTAGGATGCGAACCTCTTCACACCTACACAAAGCACTCACACAGGCATGCATGTGCCAATGTTAAACACAAAATCCTTTTAAAATAATTTGCTCAGCAGCGAGTAAAGAAAAAATCAAGAAATCACCTTGGCGAATGCGACCCTTAAATGCCCTGTAAAAAAAATAATAAATGAAAAAAAAGGTAAAAAAAGGTACAATACGAAATTAATTTTTATTTTAATTAAATATTTGTATTTAAGAAATACCATGAATTTAAAACATAAATTTTTCAAAAATTCATAGCCTTTTTAAATTAACCTAAAAAACATTTAAAACAAATAAAATTAATAAACCCTAAAATTATTAAATTACATAATAGTTTTTGTTATTTAAATTTGCTGGATATAAAATAAAAATATAATTTTATTTTATCACATTGAACTGCTGTCCGAAGATCGAAGGAAACTCAGTTTCATCGGTTGTGTTGGGGCGTTATGAACTATTTTTCCTCTGGGATGTTGGATTTGTGGTTTTCTTTTAGGCTGTTGTCTGGGTTCTGGATAAGGATGATTCTCTTGTACCACTTTTGATGTCAAAGCTTTATGGCACGCTTGACAAAAGGCCAAAGTCACGTAAAATCGCTGAACAATATACAGAAAAATGCATTCCACAACTGGAGAAAAACCAAAATAAATTGAAAAACAAACCCAATATCGTTAATATTGCACTCACCCAATCCCAGCATCAGCAACAATCCATTTTTGACCAGACCCATTTGGAAAGAGCTCTCGCTGAAAACGGCATACAAAATCAGGCACATCTCCACCAGGATGCCAAGGCAGGAGAAGATAATCCAGGCACGAACACATCTGGGATTGCGCTGTAATTAAGCGGAGGATACCATCACACGACCATGAACCACTCTTTATATAGATACCCCATGAATGCCAACCAGGAGCATAACAATCATCGATATCCAGAAAAGGCCAAAAATAGTCGCAAAAATTGTGAGCCAACTTAGCTGGGGAAGGTGACCATATATAAAGGTTTTATAAAGCAACATGAAATTAAAGGGACTGCCTTACGTGATCGCAGATCGTCTTAAAACTGACCATAGAAAAGAGCACGGCGCTAACCAGATCGAAGCATCCTACAGCGTAGGCCCAAACCAATAGCGAATTCCTGCTAGAACTCATTTCGAAAATAGAAAATAATATTGTGGCAATTGAAGATATGAAAAAGTGATCTCCTTGTTTTAAAAAATATAAAAAAAAAATAAACCAATTTTGGAAAACATTTTTAAAAAAAAATTAAAAGCTTAAAAGCAAAATATAAATAAACAAAATATAAATATAAACAATAAAAATAAAATAAAATTCTCTAAACTACATTTAAAATATATTTATTTACAAATAAAAATAATTTAAATAATTAGGGTATTTCTACAGAAATCTAAAGAATTTCTTGTGGTAGATCTAAATTAAAAGTGTAATCAACTTTTAAGAGCTGAGTAACCACAATTGTGCCCACAGCTCTATCACACCCTCGACAGGGTATCAAGGCGGAAACGGAAACAGCAGCCAAGTCTCGCAGCTATGGCTGTCGCATCTATTTATGCAGGGGAAAAATGAGACATACCACCGTATATGTAGGTATACACTCGTACACCACCATACATAATGCCATGCTGATGAAATACGTGCGGCGGCAGTCCACACGCACACAACCATTACTCTTCCCCTGTGGATGGGACCGAGAGCAAGGGGAATCCCCGTTGACAAATATAATTTACTTTTTTCGCGCTCATTTGCAACTTGGGCGAAGAAGTGGGAGACATCTCGATCCCCCGGGGTGCGACAAAACCTTTTTAAACATCTCACTTCCAGTTTAAGTTTTGCCAACAGCCACAACGGGAAACTTGAGAGGAACAGAAATGTTTTACAGTTTTTGCTAATTTAATAAAAAAATTCATAAAAATTATGGGTGAAGGTTATTTAAACTAATAAATTGACTTCTAAATATTTGTAAAATGGTAGCGTTTTTACAGAACTTTTATATATTTTGACGTTTTTAGAGGAACATAATGTTCAGTTTATGTCCTGAAACGGTTAATAGTTATTATTGTAATTAATTGAATCAAAATATTTATGTATTTAAAATGTTTATTTTTTGTTTACCACATCGATATTTTTGCACTTGTGATTTTCCGCGTCTGTATGCAGACGACAAACAATTTATAATGCACTCAAATTCACATATTTATTTGAAAACTTTATTTATTTTTGGGAAAGACCGTGCAAAATTTGTCATAAGAAATGTTTTTTCAAACTTTTAAATAACAACTGAAAGCAAGCCGAGCATCATGAATGCATTGAATGCTTTCGGAATGGCCATCGGTTGGATGGACATTGTGGGAGTGCTGTTCTTCGAACTGATAATGTTCTATATGATGAGACGTCGTCGTTTGGCAAAGGAATCGGAAGACGTGTTGGTTGAGGCGCAAATAGAAAGTCAGGGGAAAACACTGCCCAGTAAGCTCATAAGGGTACACAAATATATTTGAAGTTCTAACCAAAATTTTCCCTTCAGACCTCTTCAGCCGGAAACAGCTGAGTGAGAGCGAAAACGTTTGGTTATTCTGGGGCTACCTGTTGATGCTGAATGTCTGGGTTGCAGTTACACTGTTCATGATAGCTGGCATCTCGTCGGTGGGTAAAACATCCCGGGGATTCCAATTGAATCCGTTGTCATTATGCTCCCCTTTTAGCACAAGCCGGAGCTTATGATATTTTGGTTGATTTGGTGCGCTTGCGGTTTGGTCTTCGATGTCCTCTTCATTTTGTGGTGGGTCTACGAGCTGTTCGTGGGCGACGCCATCGAGGCACTGACCAACATTTTGATCTCCCTGTTGACCATGGGTAGATTTTTGATGATTAATGAGTTATTTCGTTTTTATATCTTATATGGCTTTTTTTCAGCAATTGAGTTTGGGTTCATCTACGTTATTTACACCATATACATGAACTTGTCCGAACCCAAGAAAGATATGGATCACAAAGGTAAAGACAGATTCTCCGGATTCTCACTTATGATGATTTCAGACTCGAGGCTATACATTTAAATTCGATTCTCTTATTTTAAACAATTTAGTTAAATTTATTTAAGTTCTGACTTAAGTTCTGAATTAAAAGATAATTAAATTTAAAATTGGATTAGAAGGAAATCTAAATTACAAATGAAATAAAAAAAAGTATTCTAAAATATTTAAAAACACTGAGAATATATGGAACCCATTTGGATTGTAAGAGGTGTTCTTAAAAATATTATCTGTAGTGAACCTTAGAAATTCTTTTCAATATCTCCATATTGCGCTTATTTCTCCTCTGCTTCTCAAACTACCGACCACAAACTCATTAAGAAGCAGCTTTCCCGGGTCATAGGTCATCGTTCATGCAGAGTCAGACAGAGGGCCATATTTTGTATCTGTTGTGCCGCCTCTTGTTTCTCTTTTTCCCGTACTTCATCTGGTTCTTTGAAGGGCTTTTGTAGTTTTTAATGGTCTGCAGCACGGAAATTGATTCATTTCCGTTTTTTGTTCAGCGCTTCCGCTTCTGTCTGCCTTCCTTCCCTCCGTTCGCGCTGCTTAAAGTCCTCCGGAATATTCTCAGCTGCCAGCTGCTGACTGAAATCAAGTTGATGCTGCGTATTAGTCCTAATTCGGCATCTAATTCTATTTGTCGGGCTTTGGAACAAAGTGCGGGGATTGTCAACTGTCACTTGCAACACGATGCCAAAGTGAAAAGCAAAATATTTCTTCTTTATTAAACATTGCTCGGAGTCCGTTTATTTTTTCACTTTTTTATTTTTATTTATATTTCTATTTTTGCGGCGTCCTTTGGTCCCATGCGCACCAGTGGTCGTCCTCGAAGGAGCGACTGGCTGCTCAAATTTATTGTTTGCAAATTGAAATTCTTGTCGACACGCACGAGCAAATCCATTGGGAATGCACAGCATAGCGTCCCCGGCATCGCAGAATTTCAGCATCTCAGCAGCTCGTCAGCGTCATAGTCAGAATTCGGATTGGGGCGGCAGTCGACGGGGGGCGTGGCTCTGGGACGGATTTGATGGCTTTTGTGCCCGGGCAGCAGCTCATCATGGATTTTTAGTATTTATTAAGACTCTGATGTGCCATGAAACATATTTGGAAAACATAAACAAATATTTTAGCGCAGCGTCGACAGACGGAAAATGGGTATTGGGTGCCGAAAAGCCAGACGGGAAAATCGAAAAGCATCGCATTGTTCTCCTCAAAAATCTAGAACCACCATGACCTCTTCAGGATGGATTCACTCTAGCCGATACTCTGCCAAGGACCCTCAATTGGTAGTCAGCTTAAACTAAGTATCTAAAAGATTCATTTTAAAATACATATACTTTTTAAAAACCAAAACAAAAATATATATTATAACTTAACATGCATTCACAAATATATATCATTACAATTTATTATCAAACTAATTAAAACTATTATTGTACAATTTTAAAGTAGTATTAATGGTGTTATTCTTGACGATCGGTGAATGTAAGGTTCCAGCACAACGTGAGTCGGAGGTTTTATTGCTGAGTTGAGTTTTTCTCTCGATAAAGCACTATTGCCATAAGAGAGGGGTTTCTCTGATTTTTTGTTAGTTGCTATATAAAGTCATTTTCCTAACTCAGTGGCTTAGTCAACTAGAGAAATGCAACCTGTATACATCTTGATTTTAGCCTGCTGCCTGAGTCTTAATGCACTACGGTAAGTTATAGAATATCCGTTTGGTATCTTTAATATGACATCTCTTTTTCTTAGGGCAAGCTGAGGAGAAGCATGTACTTCCTGTGGGTCCACCAATAAACAGAGAAGTCTTCGGGATGTTAGCCGCTTTGCCAATCCAGGCCAGCCAGGAAGGCCTGGCTCAGGATTACCTGGTCGACCGGGTCAGGGAATACCAGGCCGACCTGGACGAAGGGGAAGACCAGGTCAACCAGGGAGTCCGAGAGGATCTGGAGGAGCAGGAGGAAGCGGAGGAACAGGCGGAGATGGAGGAGCAGGTGGCGCTGGCGGACGAGCAGTAAGAGGAGGATCTTGGAGGAAAGGAATCTCATTAGGTCAAAGGCGACCAGAGCCAAGGTCTAACTATTATTTGTTTTAAATTATCTCATAAAATATACGTTTATTAGTATACCTATTAGTTTATAAAGGCAAATATACCACAACAAAATTTGTTAGCCAAGAGACAGACTTTTTTGTGCGGCAAATCAGTAAAAGAAATTCGTTTTCTACCATTTTGGAAAGAGTAAAAAATAATAGACTAGTTTAAAATTAGTTAAATCATAAAAGAAAATACAAATTGTAAAAAAATTTAAAAAAATGACTTGAACAATTTGTTTTGTATACCTATTTTTAAAACCATATGGCCGTAAAGCACTTGGTTTTGGGTAATTACACTTCGACTTGCACAAACTGTAAGGAGAAACAAATTAGGGCTCAGAAAAATCCCATTTAATAATATTCTCTGATTGCTAGCCAGCAATAAATATTCCTTCTTTATTGTGTTTTCTCCATACTAATTAGTTTTCTTGGGCAGAATGCCTGCAACGCTTACACATTCCATCTGGCACACAATGCACTGAGCAATTTTAATTAAATTATATAAGAATTCTCAGCCCCACACAGCTTGACTCACCTGCCGGCATAATCAATGTCGGTGCACAACTATCCCAGTACTCAATACATTTTATTTACAGAGCGCTGAGTGAAAAAAATTCATCAGAATGGCAAGTCTACGCAGGAAATTGATTGATTTCCGCAACGTGGAGGTAAGGAAAAACGGAAAAATATTGCCTTTTGTAGTTGAATTTAGGGGGGATTACACGTTATAAGGGGGAGAGGTGGACAATTAGTGGGAAGGTGGCACTGTATCATCAGCACCACCCACAGCTGAATGTTTTGGCTCACCAAACACCAACACTAAAAGCACGTGTGGGTTACTCGGTGCTTGTGTAGGTGTGTGTGGGGGTCCTGCAGGAGTCTGAACACAAGTATACTTGTGGCGGCAAACATAAACATGGACAAAACATCTACACGAGTAGCATAACGCGATGCACACACTGACACTCTCCCGGGGTGATATGTTTTTTGAGGGGTGGGTTGGTGAGTTTTGGCATAGTTTTCGGGGGTCTTTGTTTGCATATCCTTGGCACTGCCATAGCACGTATGTGAGTGCAAGTTAAAAGCTAAAGCTCTGCTTGTTACATGCTCAATTAAGCTGGAAATGACGCCGCTGGATGCTTAAGTCACGCTTTGTATAGTTTGGCATTTCGAGTTGCATTTGACGCTCCAAAACAGGGGATCTCTATCTATCTATCTGGGTTACAAAGAGCCAGGCGACCAAAATATTTTTATAAATTTTTTTCATGTATAAAAAAACTTAGATTTTTTAATATTTGTTTGTTTTTATTATGGGATTTAATAAATAAATAGATTACATTATTTTACCATCATTAAACCCCGTGTAAAAATTAGATTTTACTGTATAAATAAGTAAACTTTTAGTAATATTCCAATTTAATCTCCTTAATATTTTAAAGGTATTTTTTTTAATTTTTAAAATAGATTTTTGTAACCTTTGCCGCCTGTGCCAGCCATTGTATTCCGGCAAATGGAATTTAAAAGTGCCTTTCAAACGAGTCAATTTGTTAAGCAAACTCTTGACTGCCGTGCATGTTTATTAAACCATTTAAAAAGGGAGCACTGCACTTGCACTTGCACTTAGGGGAAATACACTGGGGCGGAGGACCACAGTTTTGCACTCCGCGTCGCTATTGCCTTGAGCAAATTATCGAGCATGCGAAATTGCCTCAAGCTAAAGGTGGCAAACACAAAAGCGGCTGCCAATTAGCGCCGGTGGGATCCACCATAATGTGCTTAGTCATGAAAGGTCCTTTGTGGGTGGTGCACGGCGACAGGACACGTGCCCCAGCACACACCTAATACATTGAAACGGCCTGCAACATTGTTTTGCGAGGCCATATAGTGGAAAAGTTGGCCCCGAACAGGACATGACACACTCACTCACACACTGGCGCACTCGGAATTGCAAATCAGTCGACTAATGTGTACATAATCAGTCATGTCCCAACATGTGAATTCCATTAGTGATACACGGCCATGCAAACAAACAAGCATTAATCAGGGCGTCGACGACGACGGCGACGAAGAGGGGTGCGAAAGAGAGGTCCTCCCGGTGTCTGGGGGGACTAGGTCCTGGATCCCAGCCAGAATCCCATCTAGTGGCAGGACCAACATGGACTCCTCCTGCCAGTCAGGCAGTCCACTCGCTGTCTATTACAGCTGGCATGCCATCCATATGCCATATTCCATGCTTATGTTATTTATGCTTATTGTCTCGGGTCACCAGGGCGGATGAAAAAATATTGTTTCCCACTCGACTTACAAATTACGGCGGCAACTGAAGCAGGAGCTTCAGCCACAGCCGCAGCCCACCTTGATTTATCCTCACATTTCAATGCAGGCACTGAGCGAAAATCGAAAAAATACTTTAAATAAATATCTTACAACAATAAATAAATGTAATATATTTTAAAATATTTAAAAAATATTCCTAGTAAATATATCGTAATAATAAAAATTGTTCTTCTTTTTTTAAAATGGCTAAAAAATATATCCAGTAAATATCTTACAGTAATAAAAGGATATATTACATTTTAAAATCTCTAAATTTTCTGAATAATGCACAAATTGTGGAAAAATAAACATTTTATAAATATTGAAAAGCACATTCAAAAATATTATTTTGCCAATATTGAAAAAAAAAAGTTTTTCCCATTTATGACATTAATTGTGTATATTCAACAAATATATTTCGGAAAAACATCAATGGGATCTTTAATTTTGTGCAGTGCCTTTGGAGGCGCCCTTCGCTTAATACGCCATTCATTTGGTCGCGTTATACTTCATTAAAGCAGGAACCATCAGAGGATCCTGGCGGAGCGGGAGGATTGGGGCTAGGGCGGCCTTTTCCGGCGCCTTGGCCGCAAAGTGCAGTCGGCAAAAATTATGCGGCTCGTTTGCGATGCCTGGAAATGCGACGGACGATGGCGAAATGGCAAATAGCAAATGCAGTGCCAACTTCAACTGGCTCGGGCCATTCGTTTATCCCTTTGTTCTCATTTATTTGCATGTCATTTGCTTTCCCTCCGTCCGGCATCTCTGCCATTCTCTCGTTCTCTCGCTCACTCGTCACGCACCCACCCACCCTCTCGCTCCCTCGCACGCTCATTTTCTTCGTCTTTCCCGGCTTTTCCATGGGTTTTTCCTGCTCTTCCTGGCGGTTCTGCTGGGGTCACGTTTGTCTGCCAGGATGCCAGTTACTTATGGCTGTTATGTGCATTATCAATATGCATTGTACGGCTCCTCCTGCCGCTTTATATTTTGCCAGCGTTTTCCTCCTCCTTTGCATTGGGTAACATAAATTTCTTGTGCTGTTGGGGCAACGGATTCAGTGATATGGAATTTTCAATTATTTATGAATTTATGTGTGTTTTTCCACTGCTCTCAAGATATTAGCATGCAAAGTGGGTATAATTATAATTGGGAAATTTAAATGGAAATCGATTTTAAGTCATTTAACTTAAAAAGTGTATAAAAGTACTTAGTTTGTAAAAAGAGAATTATATAATTTCCAATTAAATATCACTCATCCGCCATGTTGTTAGTTAGTTTTTACTTACATTTTACCGACACAGTAAGGGTAATGTCATGTCGTTTTGGTTCTCAACTTTTTACCTCTTTACCCGCATTGGATATTTTGCCTCTCTGTTATGCAGTTTTAATAACGAATTGCTTTTTTATGGTTTCCGGCTTATAGAGCAGCACAGAAATTGGCAAAGAACGAAGTTGCCATGCAGCAGTAGCACCGAGGAAGATTCTTAAATCATTTCTTGTTTTTGTATTTATTCTTAAAGTTGGATTTGAGATTCTTTTTCTCTCGTTTTTGTGTTGTTTTTGTCCTACTGCCTTAGCCGGTTCTTTGTTAATAATGTTGTTGCCGTGGTGGTGCTATTATTTTTGCTTGCGCTTTGTTAACCAAGTCAAGACTGCGCCAGCTGCAGCTTCCGTTGTCGCCACAGTTGCCATTGCCGCTGCCATTTGTTCGCCGGGCGTAATTAGTGCTCATGGCATAGGGCGCACTTCCCCCGACGCGCTGCTCTATCCCGGTTTGGCCCCTTGGGAATTCCTGTCCCACCGACCGTTGATCCTTGGATACTGGAAAAAAATGTCCACCAAAATTGGTTATTAATCTGGTGGTTGTTTATTACTACATTGCAAGAGCATTTATGTTCATGTAAGTATTAAGTATGAAAAATAGGGAAAAAAGGTTTTAAAATTTAAGTTCCAGAACTTTTGTCTTCAAAGATGTTTCCATAATTTATTTTTATTATTTCCACCTTATCAAAATATTATTTTAATATCTATTTAGTTTTTAAAACAAGTTTCTTCTGATTCCTGAGTGTTTTTATAAAGGCATTCTATTGGATATAATTATACATTTTGGTCATATAAGACAAAAAATATTATCGAGTTTGTTTTGCATAAATTTTACAAAAAATTGTTTATTACAAATACTTTTATTCTTCCAGTGCTTCCTTGCGCTGCTCCTCATTTGTAATCACTTTCTGTGTGTGGCGTTGCCAACGTTTTGTTGTAGGGATTTGGCCCGACCCTAAGAAAGCTTTCACAATTACTTTGGCTTGGACTGCGAGTTAATTCTGCAGCTATATCCTGGCCTGCCCTCGCTGGAGTTTTCGCGTTAACAAATTCGCTATGTGCCAGGCATTGAGTTTCCGTTAATTACGACCATGAGCTGGCTGAGATTAGTGATGAGCTGGCTCCCTCCGATTATTAACTAATCCAACGAATTGGCGGTTCAAGTGTACAAGTCGTGACTTTCTCGATTTCAAGCAGATTCCATAAATATTAAAGGGCAAATCGCGCTCGGCTGCTTCGCGTACACGTAGCCACAAGACATATCAACTTCCTTGCCGGCTAATTGCCATTTACAACTTTTCCTGTCTTAACTAAAACTTTTCAACTGCTCGACGGCTCCCATTGTGGCTGCCAATTCAGCGTCTCGATTGCTGTTGGCTTTGTGGCCATTGTTTGAGTTCAGGCAGTCCGATCATTAATTTCGCAATTAGCAGGCCAACCACCTGCCACCCCACCCCCAAAGACCCAAGCCCCCTCTCCCTCCAGACCTTCTGGACAAAGTCGGGACAGAGGTTTAATTAATTCTGCACAGCAGCCACAAGTGCACACGGGAAAAAATTACCTTTAATTCATTATATTTTATCCTATATTTTACTAAGTTCTGAGAGCTAAAAAATGTAAGAAAAAATAATATTTTTAGAATGAAAATTATTAAAAATATTTATTCAAAGCAAACAATTTTAGACATTTTTTATCAAGAATAAAATTTAAAAGAAAAATGGGAAAAAAAATAATAATATTTATATTAGAATAAAAATTAATACAAATAAAGATAAATAGCAAACAATATAAGATATTTTAATACAGAATTAATTAAGAAAATTATATTTATTTTGTCTATTTGTGAAAAAAATATTTGTTCAACTTTAACTTGTATTTTAACACATCTTATCTTTTTAAAAATTCATAATTTAATTTTTCCGATTAAATTTGAATAAATAACTAATAACTAAGAATTTAGGTAATTTAGATCTTGTAACAATGTAATCATTTTCCCTCAGTGCATGACCACTGGTGTCTGCCTGGATGTTTGATAATTTTTTGCACCGGAAACTTTAGAGTCGGAAATTGTCTGAGGAAACCTGTCAAAAAAAAGCGACAGCTGTTGCCCGGACCAAGTGCATTCCATGGCGACCCATGACTGGATCCTTCGCACTATCCTGGCTACCATTTACTTTCCCTGCTGGCAATGATTTTTGCTGACTAACTTTTGCCGACGGACTGGAAATCTAGGAGAGCGAAACGCGCAAAATTTAAATTTATGTAGCTCAATATTTTATTTATACATACGAGCTGCGGGGATGTGGTACTAGATGTATGTATGTGCCCTGCTGGCTTTGCATTTTGCCTGGCATTTGCTTTTAGTGGCAACAACTACAATAACCAGAATGAGGAGACATATAGACACATAGATATATAGATATAGTCGGCAGGCAACATGGCGTCATGGGCGTCGCGTGTTAGTTACGTGAGGCCAAAGCGAAATTTTCTGCTGACGCCGCGTTGTCAACTTTCACTTCACCTGCAGCTGTGGCAACAGATTCCTTGCTATATGCTATATATATATTATGTATACGCCCCGAGTTGCCATCCCCGCCTGACATGCATTAGCAGCGAATAGTCAAATAACGTTGATAACACTCATACGCCATGCGGTCCCTCGTTTTCAACTTTAACGTAAATTATGTGCCTTACTGAAAAGTTTGTCATTTTGTTTGCCCACTTTTCTCTCGTTCTGTTCTGTTCGGTTGGAAAAAAGTTTTTCCCCCATTTCGCTGCTTTTTGCCGTTGATGTAATGAAATTTGTTGAATTCTAAAGGCCAAATCGGAGCGTATTCTTTTCGTCGATGAAGTTCGGAATGAAAGCGTTCCGCAGATTGACTGGCATCAAGCGGGCGTTTCTATCCCCACCCACCTGGCTAATGCTGCCCGAATTTTCCGAGCGTGTGTAAGACAATAAAAGTAATTGAGTGCGTAGCTCGTTGTTACATTTTCCCACTGACTTTCCCCCGCCCACCTTGTTTCCTCAATGTAGTGTAAATTGTGTCGCCAGTGCGAGTGTGTGTGTGTGCGCTCGACACTTTTGTAAGGAGGGAAAATTGGCTGCGATGGGCGTTTGCAGATTGGCCCTCAGATAGGCCCAAGCCATTACCGTGTTCCTGTACATCGAGTGCTTCGCCGATGTGTCCGGCATGTCAAATTGCCGACCGGACAATGGAGATGAAGTTGCAGATTACACTGGCTATTTGTTGGACAAAAAGGAAGGGAATAAAATTGAGATTATCTCTTGGTTGGGTCAAGCAGGGGAACGAAGCTTTAATATGCCTGGAATGCCAGGTGCAAGAGAGGAACTCACTATAAAGTCTCCGGAAATCTTATTTAGATTTATTTTGCCGTGAGCAATCAAATGCTATTCACACTTAAAGCCTTTCTAAGTGCTCCCGACAGGATCATTATGCTGCTCACAATTGCGAGCCAAGGATACACTAAAAGAACTAGAGTTAAGTACGCTTTTTTGGACTATTTTTCTTAGCAATCTAGAAAATATTATTTCAAATTTTACGAAATTGTAAACAAAATCCAAAGAATAGCTGTTAATGATTTATATACCCACTTTGTTGTACATTTCTTTACATTAAAATATATAAAAATGAAATGTAAAAGGCGAAAGATTTATTCGACAATTGAAGAAAAGCCAGAAAAAATAAAAAAAAATAATATGTTGGTTTTTGTTTTTATTCTTGTAATATTTGGTTCAATGTAGTCGCAATATTTTCAAAAAATTATGATACAAAATTCAATTAAGTAGCTAATTTGTTTATACCCATTTTTCTGAATACAATAAAATTTATGTTTTAAATTTTTTAATACTTTTATTCTTTTTTTCATTTTAAATATGTTTTTTAATATTAAAAAAAAATTGATTAAAAATGTAACCAAGTTATAAATTTCTTCTTTAATTTTTAGCAAACTATTTCATAAGATTTAAGAGTAGGAAGCTATTTTTCTGACTGTTTGCCAACCTCTTTTCCACACCATCATCTTCTTTATTGTCAGCCAGCCATTTCCTCTCTTTTTGCGCTATTTATTTTTGCCGCTTCAACAAACAAAACCCATTGCGTACTGCCTGTCCGCAATTCGTTCATAATTTGCATAACGAAGTAGCGTCCATGGCCGTCAAAGCGGATTGCCCAACCAACCTACCCCTTAAACGACAACATTTGGCCAAAATGTGCGCCCGTTTCATAACTTAATTTTAATTGAATTATGTAAATCACATGCTAAAAATTAGCAGGCGCAAACTATTTTTTAATGATGCTTTGTTCGCTTTTAATTAAAAGGCGACTGCAAATTAAATTTAACGATGGGGCTTGTCGGGCTGAAACCCAGTCCCTCGGGAGTATTTACATGGGTGGCTGGACGGGGCGATTTATCATCGTTGCTTGGCCAAGATTAGCTGGCTGCCAGCTAAGCAGCTTGCCATCTAACCCCCGGTCCAATCTGCACTTGCAAATGATGTTCATTTTGCACAACTTTCGTCCCCTTCGCCTCCGTGCGTCCTGGCCCTCTGCAAATTATGCAATAATCTATGGGAATGCATTGGAAACGGTTGCCATTGGCTGCGCTGACCGTCGGAAGTTAGTCAAAAGGAGACCCACAACAACAACTTCGGTCGGGGCATCATCAACAACTACAATGCCAGCAGTAACAACAATACCAATAACAAATGAGGACATAATAATAGGCTTGTGTTTGTGCCAGTTGGCAATAATAACGCACATTTTTGTTTCGACCATTGCACATAAATGATGGAAAATATCAAACAGGTTATTATTTTTGGTTTAGTAGATGTGGAAATGTAGGAGTATAGTAGGGGTCTTATAATTACAGTCAGAAGTCTCCAATGCAGTAAATGAGACATTACCGTCTACATTAAGTATATTATACATTCATAACTATACGAGTCGATCTGGTTTCTACGCAAATAATAACGATTTCTGAAAAGTCTTCTTTCTATTGCAGATAGCATATGTGTTGAAACGATCCTGATCGGTCCACCTTTTCCTATGGCATTGAAAGGAATAACTCAAAAAATAATATAAATCAAATAAAAATAGAATTTTGAAAGATTTCAGTCATTGAAAGGGGGTTCAAGGGTACTAAAGGGTACTTTAGCTGAAGCTAACTTTCTTGTTAAAGAACGTCGAATGGCTCTTTCACAGACTGCATAATTATAAAAATATTAACTTATGGATTTTTGTATACTGTAACATTTTATTAATTGTTTAAAATTGAGAATTGATGTGTTTCTTTTCCCATTTGTTCATCCCCTATTGCTATATTTGCTCCCGCGACTGTGCGCACTGACATCCTGGCAAAATCTGCTGCATACGTTACGGCGCTTATTTGTGTGCATGTGCGTGTTAAGTTGGCCGAGTGTGTGCAAGTGTGGGTAAGCGTGGCTCCTTTGCCGTGACAATCCGTTTAAGCGTTTCAGTCAGTCGTCCGTGAAGTGGACTCCAGTTTATCCCCCCAGCGAGTGCTTTCAAAGCTGGACGATGACCCGAGGCATTTAATTATACCCCAAGCATTTAACGCAAAATAATGCAAAAAGCATGGGATTGTAGCGAGAGATTTTATTGCACATTTCAACGGTTTTGTTTAAAACTGCACTTACAAAACGATTGCATAAAAATATGCAAATTGTCTGTACTGCGGAATGCATAAAAAAGTTAGGTGAAAAGCGGTGGCAAAAAATGCGTTAAAAAGTTTTTAATTTATGTAACAAGATTAAACTTTTCCCAAGCCAAATTAATAGTCTATAAACTGTATTTTTGTGTACGTTTTGCAGTTCTGGCTTTAATTATGATTTTTTGGTTTCCTGTGCTCTTTATCAAACGGCATCCCTTCTATTTAATAATTAACTTTGTCAAACTTTTTTTTATTTTGCGGTCGCACGCAAATCATATTGTGTTTAGGACACAAGGCACCATGCGAGTATAAATCAATTAAATCTTTTGTTTTCCAACAAATTGAATTTCAACCACAAGCATTTCACGTGTTAATCGCCTTAATGTGGCAAAACAAAAATGAATTGGAAATAAAAACGGCAAGTAAACACACATTTTTACGACTTGTTAAACCAATCTAATTTGCATATCCGTATTTATTTCTATTGCCTGGCCATGTGTGTGTGAGGCCTGAGTGTACATTATCATTTAATCATTGCAATGTAGCAATTATATTTGAGGTATTAAATTATCCGAATTGAACCCGAAGCGATTCTCGATTGCTCTTTTTATGCTAATGCCAGGCCGATTTGCATACAGAGACTCCCACTCAAGTGGAACATGAGCATATTTCATTCGATTGCTGGCATAATTTAAATTACCTATTGTTCGATTGTGAGCGAGTTACAATTGTGTTTTATTGATGTGTGCGATAGGAATTCAGTGCTCAGCTGAATCAATTGATATATTTGCAGCGCAAGCCTGAAGTTTTGCCCCAGAAATATGCAATATCAATTTATATTATACTTATATTGAATGTTGAAATTAATCCTGGTATCAAAACAATGATTGCATTTTAATAAGAAAGTCAGCTTAAGGTTTTCAACTAGAAGATGGCAACAGAAGTAAGCAAGGGATAAATACATTTAAGTTGTTAACTTAAACTAAAAGCCATAACATTCTTCTTTGGCTATGATTGATTAATGCAGAAACTGCTTTGAGCTACATATGATTTTTTCAGCAGAAGAAATAAATTTATACAGTTTTTCTATAGCAAATAATCCTTAAAATTTTGTAATTTGGCTTTCAGCTATGCCACTTGATAATCTACTCTCTTTCCAACTTTATTCATGTAATCATACAAATGCAATTTAAATTCGAAATAAATGCCAGCGAACAACCAAGTAAATACAAATACCGAAATGGGAAATCCCGATACCATGACTGCATAAATCGTACAACTGCTTTGATTAGGCAGCCAGCTAAATGTGACTAATTACGTATACGCCATGTGGTCGCTGCTGCTGCTGCCGCTGCGTTTTTTGTCCATACAAAAATCCAATAAACTGCAGGGCAATATAAAATGACGTACATAAAAAGCACAATGTATCCACATACATCAATATATAAATTGTTCACATTTCCCGAAAGCCAATGGGGCGGAGAGGGGGAAAGGGAATATGGTTTATGGGAATATGGTTATACCGGCTTCATGGATTTAAGTGAACCACAGACGGTTTGAGTGGCTGCCGTGGCGCATACGGATTTGACGATAATAATAAAAAACAAGAGAGAACGCTATAGTCGGGTGCCCCGACAATCAGATACCCGTTACTCAGGTAAAGGGAGTGCGAGGGAGATGGAGATAGAAACTTTGAACACGCACAACTTTTTAACGAATGGTCCGATTTGAAAAATTTCTTCTACATTTCGATAGGTATTGATAAACACAATAAAACTGCATTTTTACTTTTCCGAAATATTGAAATTTTTAAAATCGTATATAAGCGATTGTGGGCGTTAGAGGGGGCGTGGCACCCTTTTGAAACAAACTTGCGCTGCGTAGGAACTCCAAGAATCTTCATGCCAAATACCAATCGTCTAGCTTTTATAGTTTCCGAGATCTCAGCGTTCATACGGACAGACGGACAGACAGACAGACGGACAGACGGACAGACGGACATGGCTAGATCGACTCGGCTAGTGATCCTGATCAAGAATATATATACTTTATGGGGTCGGAAACGCTTCCTTCTAGCTGTTACATACTTTTGCACGAATACAATATACCCTTTTACTCTACGAGTAACGGGTATAAAAAAAAAAGAAAATCGGGTTACAACAATGCACATAAGACCGCATAAAATAGCACCCAGCCCCACCGATTTCCACCACTTTCCCGACAGGAAGGGGTCAAATGGAAATCATGCTTTATGTATGATCCCCGACGCGTGGCTCTGACCCAAAGGGCCAGGACGAATCCCGGCGCCGGGAAGGGAATATGCCGGAAAGATTGACATGACATGACATGCCAATCGTGCGGCGAAATGTCTTTTTTATTTATTGCCATCGAAGCAGACCTAAAAAGAGGATTTTTAATTTGTTTTTTACATGGTTTTACGTCCAGCTGGCTGCCGAAAAATGTAATTTCCCCCGGCATTGTCAACTTTCTGCAGCACTTACAAATAATTGCAAGCACTCAAGTAGCGCCTATTGTGATAGAGTGCAAAAGGGGCGGGGAATCGGGGGGCGTGGCGAAGTTGCAACGTTTTAAAATAATTTAACAGCATTTTGAAGCGCATTCAAGTCGACTTCCGCTGCTGACTTGGCTCCTTGGCAAGGAATGGCTTTCGGCTTCCTCTTTCAGCAGGACGACGACAACGACTGCGAGAACGTTTGTGCAATTTGTCATTTGGGCAAATACACACGGAGACGAATGGCATGTCCTTCTGCGGCGTCGAAGGAGCGGGGAAGGCAGCTGGATGAAGGATCCAGGCTGCAGGATGCAGGATGCCGGGGAGCTGCAGTCGAAAGTGTGAACATTGCACATGTGGGGGCCAGGGCCACCAGGACAAGCCCCTCCTGGCAGCTGATGCACTTGAACAGATTTTCACAGGACTTAGCCCTCGGATCCCGGCTAATTTTTCATGCCATTCATCCGATCCGTGTCGTCGCTTTCAATCATATGATTTTCAGCTTAGGAAAAACATGTGTTTACGTGCAGTTGTTTTATTCAGTTTATTTGTATCAACTTAATAATAATAAAAATTCAAGTATTGCTCTTTAAAATAGCTGTCAATATATCGATTCCCTTTAGTGTGTGTTTTGGTATGTAAATATTGGTTGCAATTGTTTGATAGCATATCACGTGTGTACATTTGTCTCACTCGCTACTAGGTTAAATATTTACGATGTAATAACATAACATTTAGATACCTTCGAATATTTGTTCTTCGTGGCAGTGCCATCATTTGATGCACTCAGTACTCGCTTAAATAGTAATGATATAATAACGAAACATTTAAAGTCCTTTAAATACATACTTTTAAAACATTTTTTGGTTTTTAAACTTAGTTAATTTAACTATTTGTTTATTTAGATTTTTTTTTTGATTTTATAGTTTCACTAATTTTTAAAATTATTTAATTGCTTACTTAGACTTGTTTTTGGAAGTTAAAAAAGTTTATTAAACTATGTATGTATTTTCCCAATATTTTTGATATTATTATTTTTTATTTTCATCTTATTTGTTAAATTATAAAATTATTGAGTTACTCTTCGGTAGGGAAATTCTCTTACCTCTACCAAATGTCTGCTTTTATCTCTTCTATTAGCACTTTTAAACTACCGGAAATTCGATGAAAATCCTGCGCACCTTTACAATCTTGCTCTTTGTTGGGAACAAAGTTTTCCCCTGAAACAATCCACATTGTATGCGCTGAGAGCCGCAGCAAGGAAGGTAATTAAGTGCAGAAATTTCTGATCTATGCTTGGGTGAAATTTTTGCACAATTTAGCGTTCAATTAAAAGTCACTTCCCCCAAAATCCAAAAATCCCAAATCCAAAGGGAAAGGGAAAGAGAAATAGATTCGAGGGACAGAGCCAATGCAGTTTCAAGTGGTCGATGGCAAATTGCACTTGAGTAGACATTTTTTCGAAAACTAATTGCTTTCATTATCGTGGCAGTGCAGTGCAGCCGGCGCAGCAAGCTCATCCTCATCATCGTTATCCCCATCATCCAGTTGGAGGTCCTAGCTCTGGGTCCTGTTTAAATATTCATTGAGTGGCCGCCTTTTTTACCCCTTCCCCTTCCAACCCCAGCCCCATGCAAACAAGTTTGGGGGCATACAAATTGGCCAGGCCGACAGGGATGCGGATTTTCTTCACCCAACCACCCAACTGGGATTGGGATTGCCGACTCTACGTGACCTTGCCAATTGAACGGGTTTAAGTTGTGCCATTGATTTTCGTTTGCCTTGTTTTCCGTTGTATTTTGCACTGTTTTCCCTTTGCAAACAGCTCAATTTCATTTCGCTTAGTTTGCCATGAATAAACTAAAGTTGCAATGTCGAAGTAGAAGTAGAAGTAGAGTTCTTTGAGAAGGGGTGGCAACCCTTAGCTGATTCAGCACAACTGTACCTGTACCAGTGCCATTTTGTAGCTCGCCTAAGTGCTTCATAATATTTTAACACGCTTGTCTCTGGAGCTGGCTGAATGGCTGGTCTGGTCGGGTTGGTTTCGTCCTTTGCCCCCCTTGCCATTGCCTTAACCCCTTCCCCCCACCCTTTCAGGTGCTTAAGTTTTTGAAACTTCTTGGCAACTTTTACGCTGTCTCAGAGCTTCGGCTTTGGCGCCATCGCCATTGTTTCCATTTTTGTTTTTTACGCTTTGTCTTTGGTATTTTAATTAAAAAACTGTCGTTAGTTGCGTTGCAAGTTTAAATTAAACAGGCCAACAACTCTCCGCTGAGCTGCCAATGGCCGCCGACGCCTCTAAGTTGCGGCTGCCATCAGAGGAACTGGGCTGAAAGGCGCCCTAAAACTTTGAATATGGCACTCGGCGAGAGGTATTTTTGGTAAACCGCACTCTTGACTTTGTGAACAGCGTTGTGAATATTTCTTAAAATTATTATAAAATTTTATAACTTATAATACACTAATATTTGACAAAGTATTGAAAACTGAAGCTTAAGAATGTAATTATTTAATTGGTTATTCATTATTTAATTTTTCGTTCAATACAAATAGGCTATTTTTCAGCGAAAGTAAGAAGTAGGGTTTGGGGCTATATTAATCAGCAATTAATATATTTGTATATCATCTTTATTTATAAAGCTTATAAAATAATTATATTTAATCAGAAGAAAAAAGTATTTAATTTGTAAAAAATATTTCTTTTAATAATCCAAATCCCTAATATAACTGTATAATCGAACTTAAAACTTAAACTAAATAAACAAACCACAAAAAAACCAGAACTAAACCACATAGCTTGGACATCTATTGTCCTTCCTAGCCAAAGTTTCAAAAACTTTTACTTTCAGGAATCTGTTGTTGGCAGTAAAATGTGTTAATGTTTTGTCGTAAATCGAGAACGGAAGAAATTTGGCTGTAAATGTCCTTTCAGATATCTACTGCAAAACCTGGCCATAAAAGTTCAATCGAAACTTAATCGAACTGCCCGAAGGCAGAGATTCACTGACCATTGGTTGTGGACTCGTTCGCTTCTTGATTAACTTTCCGGCTTTAACTTGGCCCGATGTCCGACTTAATGGCTTCTAATTATGGAAAGTATTGCTAATCACTGAGCACAAATCGCTTTATTAATCAGATTATGTGCAGCTCCCACGCAGGCGTTGGGGGCGTGGGGGCGTGGCCCGCCCCCTTGCGCTTGATTAGCCATCAGACGACTAATTTGCACATTGATGGCGTCTTTTATTGGGGCATCGAGCCGAGTTGAGGCGAGCTTTTCGGTTGGCCAAGGCGAGCATGTTGATTGGCATAATTAGAGCCAAGTTAGTGCGCTCGTACGTGGCCTTCTTGGAGTGTGTGTGCGTGTTTGTGTGGCTGTCCTATAACTCTATTTCATTAGTTGTGCAGCCGGTGCCATCCTAGGCTATCCCATGCTTGTCCCACTATGCAGCCCGGAATCTGCCAGGCTGGATCTGCATTAATTGAGTGGAAGT
The DNA here is from genome assembly GCA_037075285.1 of Drosophila lutescens. NCBI lineage: Eukaryota > Metazoa > Arthropoda > Insecta > Diptera > Drosophilidae > Drosophila > Drosophila lutescens. The sequence goes on from JBAMCF010000880.1 coordinate 2,003,087, forward strand.
CATCCTCCACGCAGGCACCGCATGTGCAGCTTAACTCAGTACCAACAGGAGCAATGGCAATTGAACTGGGAGAACCGAAGTTACCAATGCCCTTCAAGAGATATTATTCGAATTTTTTAGTAGAACAATAAATAAATATTGGAATGAGTTTTTACCTATATTATATAGAAATCATTTTTATACTTTGAATTTCAATTATAAAACTGTCAAAGGATCCTCTTAAAGATGGGTTTTTAAGTATATTATTTTTAGATTATTAAAGAAGCCGTTAAAAAATTAAAATTTTGCTATTTCTTTCCATCACTCCGATTTTATTTGAGGTACTTTATTTTATAGAAATATTCTTAAAAACCCATAAAGGTGTTATGTTGATTCATTCGTAAATTATAAGCTTCTGTAAACGTCGATGGCCCAACTTTATTCACCATTTTCCCTCCAAATTGATTATCTTAATTAGGCAATCTAGAAGTAAGCACCGTATACCTCCTAAAAGGGTATATAAACAAGAACAGGAACCTAATGAATACATGGTAATAAAAGATAAGCTCCTCATGTGCCGGCATGCGTGTTGCCGTGGAAGTGAGAGGGGGCTATTGAGAAGGCGAGAGGGAAGGGAGGGCCAGACTATTGTAGCTGTAGCTCTACACTCGGATAAGAAGCGAAACCCGACTCATTTGGGTAAAGTGCCAAGCGCAAATTGTATCGGGCTCTATCTTCATCTGGAGCATCGGCATCGGCATCCCCGATGTCTTTGCTCCTGCAGCGCATAAATGAGACGCATATTAACTGAATTTCAGTTAGAAACTAAACTCATTAAATGATGTTGCTCGCCAGCTAGAGTAAGCTGCAGGCGCAAATCCTAGGGGTGTTTTTGGTATCAGATTGGATGGCATGGGGATGGGAGTATAGGAGCAGGAATAGGGATCGGCAGGGGCGGAGCTCGACTTTTCAAAAGCCCGTTGTACACGATTGTAATCACACCTGCCACTATAAATTTGCTACCGGGGATTTGCATGGCCAACAATTAAATGAATGGAAAACTTCGCTTCGGTTGAGAGTCTAGGAGGAAAGCTCTTGTTTTCATTTATGTTGCCATGGTATTTTAGCTTCGTTGGGAGATACTGCGCTTCGGCTTATAAAAGTGCAGAGTGCTGCGTAGAATATTATATTAAAACAAGAGAGAACGCTATAGTCGGGTGCCCCGACAATCAGATACCCGTTACTCAGGTAAAGGGAGTGCGAGGGAGATCGAGATAGAAACTTTGAACACGCATAACTTTTTAACGAATGGTCCGATTTGAAAAATTTCTTCTACATTTCGATAGGTATTGATAAACACAATAAATCTGCATTTTTACTTTTCCGAAATATTGAAATTTTTAAAATCGTATATAAGCGATTGTGGGCGTTAGAGGGGGTGTGGCACCTTTTTGAAACAAACTTGCGCTGCGTAGGAACTCCTAGAATCTGTATGCAAAATGCCAATCTTCTAGCTTTTATAGTTTCCGAGATCTCAGCGTTCATACGGACAGACGGACAGACAGACAGACAGACAGACAGACAGACGGACAGACGGACAGACGGACATGGCTAGATCGACTCGGCTAGTGATCCTGATCAAGAATATATATACTTTATGGGGTCGGAAACGCTTCCTTCTAGCTGTTACATACTTTTGCACGAATACAATATACCCTTTTACTCTACGAGTAACGGGTATAAATATACGAATTGGAAAGTATAAATGAAAAAAGTATTCAAAATATGGATAGAATTTAAAATGATCTCAGCACTATGAGCTTAAAATCCGTAAATATTCTACATAATCCCTTGTAAAATGTGACAAATTTTTTGGTAAACATTTTGTGAGTAGTGTAAAAGGCAGACGTATAAACTCCGCACTAGAGATTGGAAAGTGGAAGCTCGCCTGCAGGAATTTGACTGATTAGCCAGTTTGAAATGGCGTTGCTGCAAATGGAGCACGTGACTGCCGGAAAGGGATGGATGCAGAAGGAGGAACGAGTGCGGAGCAACGCTTGGGGAATTCGCTGATGCTGTTGCCGATGTCGGAGATGAAGCTCTGTGCATGGCAAGTGCACGTTTTGTAACGAATTGAAAACATTGTCGTCGCTGTGCATTCACCACCGTTCACCACCACCCCACTACACTGCACTACACTCCCCTGCACTCCACTCTACTCATTCAGTCATTCATTCATTCACTCATTTGCTGCAACATTGTTGCGAAGCAGCCAACAATGATGTCGTCTAATGAATGTGGCAACCGTTTCGACAGCAACCGAAATTCAAAATGACTTTTATCGCTTTTAAGGGACCTGCGCCCAAAATAAAAGGACTATCTCGACAGCCGCCCATGAAAGCCTTAAACAAACATTGAGTGCATCAAATGGCATTTGCAATGACAATTTCTTTCAATTAAATTGACATTTCGCCATTTGGGCTTGAGTAAGAACCGGAGCACGAAATTCCATTCAGATTAAAGTGAATATAAAAACTGGCACTTTAAAAAATTCTTTTAGTTTAGAAATATAGGGAATTTCAGTTATTTAATTAATTAAAAAATTTCTAAAATCGTATTTTAATTTTTATAATTGCTTTTTGTATTTGAATAAAATAAATAAATATTTTGGGAATATACAATCTTATATTTTCCCCCACATTTTTGTATTTTCAAATTATTTTTATATATTTTTTGGTTTATATTTAGTTGGAACAACAATTTTGTTTTATTCTAAATCCCTTCTTTCCGAGTGTGACCTATATGTGTTGCTGGAACTGGTGATCAACTATCTTGGGTATCAAATACAAAAATGAATATCTAACATGGCCCTGAGGGATTTCCTTCTGTTGATTGCACAGCCATGGCAGTTAAGCCAATCCAATTCAAATTTCCGACTTGGCTAAGTAGCGCAGCGGCAGCAGCGAAAAACTGAAGCGAAAAGTTCAAACAAATGTGCGGGGTGGAAGGGTAAGGGGCGGTTAAGGGGGTTGGCCAAAACCCCCGAGTCAGGCATCAAGTTTTGTTGATTTTGGTTCTGCGACTTACTTTCCACCACCGCTGACTCCGCCTCCCGCAATCCTTTTAGCCCCTTCCGACGCTGCATTCCGCTTTTTGTTAATTTAGCATAAGTGACGAGTGAGTGACTCTTGGTAAATGCTTTTGGCCAAGGGAGCGAAGATTGATTAGAGCGTGAAAATTGTTGGCATTTCGCGGGCTCCTTCTTTTATCACTCCGCCAAACGGGGTTTCGGGCGCAGCTGAGCCAACAATTGATGACTGTCAATGGTACATAATTAATTAACATTTAATTCGAAAAGTGCACTGCATAATTAATAGACTCGCCGGCAAATCGGCGTGATAAATATATATGGGTATCGCAAAAAAATGTATGCATTAAAAATAAATATTTAATAATTATGCTTTATGCATGCAACAGTCGCCAATGTCGCTTATTGCGCTTTTTGGTTTTTATTTTCCATTTTCACTGATTGAAAGTTTTATGTTATGGGCATATGTGCAATGTATAATTTCGATTATTATTTAAGTGGGATTGGTTAAATATATTCTTTGATTGGCATTTAACAACTACGGCTTAATGGTTATTTAATGCTAACCAAATGTTATAAAAAGGAATATTTCGAAAATACCCTAGCCTGATTTCTTTTTTTACTTTTAATGCGGAATCCAAAAATAGTTTAGTATATTTTTAAATATTATTAATAGTTAATAAATTAATATTAACCACTTTGATCTATAGTATCAGCTTTAATCACTGCGTTGTATCTATCATTACATAATCTTACCAATACTTATATTGAGATACTCAAAGTACCCACATATAATCTTAAACTGCATCAGGTACTGCTCTCAACACTGATTGCTTTTGCATTGGCCAACTTTGCAGCCAATAGCCAGCAGGTCACCGAGTAGTTGAGTACGCTTGCTACCAGCCATCTTATTCGCATTGCACTTAAAGCTGGCTAATGGCCCAACAACCTGACAACCATGAGACAACAGCACCAGCAACAGCAACATCCGGGGCGATGGGGGTGGAAAAGAGGCATCAATCATACGCCACGTAAACCGCAAGCCGAAAGCCGCCAGTCGAAAGCCATTTTAAGCTGCATATTTATGGCTAAGCAGGGCGCTGCAGCGGTAGTAGCTGCAACTGAAGCTATATATCTGGGAATCGGGGCAACTCCGGGAATTGGTGGCAAAAAAAGCCGGGAACATGCAAAAACGCTGCAGCTGCGTGTGCAGTAGACGATAAGCGAGCTGGAGCGGAGCACAAATGGAAGTTGGTAGTGGAGAGTGGAAAGAGAAGTCCTGGATCCGCTTCCCAGGCGATTCCCAGGGGATTCGCAGAACGACGAGATATGCATGTTAAGTTGCGCCCGGCAAAGTTATGCCCGATCCGGGCTACTGGGGCCCCTGTAACTGTAACTGCGGTTAAGTCAACAAATTAAAACTTTTTCCACTCCCGGCCAAGGAAAATGAGATGGTTGGAGTTGGCGAACTCCCCGAACTTATGCACGAGTTATGCGCATAAGCGCCAGTAGACAGCGCAAAGGAATAAAATATTATTTAATTAAACTTTTGCACGTGGCCGTTTGTGTTTGCTTAGAAATATACTAATTTTAATTCAATTTACACCCAGGTGGAGGTAGGGGCAACACAAATAGAGCGCCTGCGACTCTGGCAGTTTTCATTTAAAACTAATTTGGATATGGCAGATTTTTTGGGAACTGGGGCGACGTGATTTCCAGGGCATAAATAACGGTCTGTGGTCCGAGAATGTTGCTCATTTGTTGGGCAGTGTGGGAAAAAAGGGGTTTCAGTTATATAAATTGCTTGTGAAATTGAATCTTTATGGTTCAGCTGGAATATTTTGGCAGATAGTCTATAAATTATGGCCACCAAGGGCATACATGCGAGCAAAAAGTTGCTGGGGCTTTTGGCGCTCTCCCTCTTATTTTATATGTGTTCGTATGTGTTCATATGAATATATATATTTTTTTCTGCCCTGGGAAATGGCTCGCATATGGTGTTCTTGTTGGGCCCAGCCTTTGTTTGCCGCTGTTGTTGTAAATGATTATCTTGGGTCGTCTGCCGGCTCATCGCATTGAAGTGGCACATTTTGTGGCCTGGCAATGGGGAGAACATTTCGAAATAGTTTCTAAATTAGTTTGCAAATGTTTCTGACTTCTGTTTGCGGCGAAAGGGATTGCCTGAGAGTCCGCAAACGTAACATGTGGCGTATGCTTAATATTATTTTAAATCCTTGGTGGGTGGGGGTGGAAAGTGAATGATGAGTGGTTGGGCCGAGTGCGAATGGCCCTTCAATTTATCCTCACATATCGAAGGTTGTCCCAGTTGCTGATGGCTTCCACTCTAAGCATTTACAATTTGCACACTTTTCACCGCACTGCTCACCGTGGCGTATACGCAATATGCTAATCAAGCTTTCATTGCATACTTTGCAGCTCATTTGCATAGCGCTCACCCACACACACACACACAGACAAAGCTGGCAGTCTGCTGTCAGTTTGCACATTTTAAAAATATACATTTTTTACGAGTACCATGAATTCCTTCCGCTACACATATGATTGATCGGATCTGGGGCTCCCTGGGTCCCGACTTCCAGCTTATCATCCATTTGCAGAGCATCTGAGTTCCTTGGCCCCGGCCCTGTCGTCTGCTAGCTGCTTCTGTTTCGGCTTAATTCCCCGAATGGACCAGATGAAGCCCTCAGCTTTTGGCCTTCCATTTAGTTACTGGCCCCGGTCCTGCAATATTCATGCAGCTCTCGAGTCCCGAGTAAAGTCAAATCGAGCCTTGGGCCGTTCGCTCGTTTACAGCTGTAAGTGTTGTAATAAGTGAAGTGTATTTACCCAACAACAAGACCACGTCCTTAAAAGCTTCCCTTCGATGGCCCCTCGGCCCAGTGTGCATCGGTGAAAAGTTTACGAAACGTTGGAAAATTGTTTGCGGCCATAAAATTGTGTGCAACCGAAGGTCCGAAAAAGGCCCCCAGGCTGAAGTTGTAATTGGGAATGAGCTCGCACAGACATCGCCCCTCGGCCGGTGGGCATTTTGCTGGTTCTTTTCGGGTTCCTTCTACTGGTTAACCTACACTGTGAGTTATGGCTAGGAAAATGTATTGATTTCTTAAGGCCGTTATATAAGACATTAAATACTTTTAAAAATTTTTGCATTTCAATTTAATTACTAAAAAACTATAAAAAATAGGGATTTAATTAAAGCCTTTGTAATGTGTATTTTTTATAAATTTTATTAATTTAATGCCTGCATAAAAATACTAATTTAGATTTTAAGTTAAATAGTTGTTAAAAAAAATTGGAAAACAAATAGATCGTTGCTCTAATTGGCTTTTAAATATTTCATAGAATATTTTAAACTTAAAAATAATTTTCTGTTCCCTTTTTTTGTTTTTTTTTTTAGAGTCTATATATTTTTCTAAGATCACATTTTTTATATTCCTTTGTTTTAAAAAATTTGTGCTGGGAAATATTACTGCATGGTTTTTAAAAATTCATTTTTTCAAGTGTACTTTCCATTCTACCGAGCTTATCTTCGGGGCTATCAAGTTATTAAGTTTATGTAATTGTTGTTCCATTCTGAGCATTTGATTTGGAATGGCTTATGGCAGCTTACGAAGGCGTTATCTTCGGATAACTTGTCCCCAGGCCGTCTCGGCTGTCAAGTTTCCAGCTCCGATCTCTGTTTTTGTTTCTATTTCCGCTTCCGCCTCCGCTTTCGTCTCGGTTTCAAGTTTCAAGTTCAAAGTGGGTGCCAAGTGTGGGTTCTAATCAGACTCAGATGTGCACTGCAGTGCAAAATCAAGTGTCAATGTGTTGACTCTTTGTTATTTGTAATTCAGGAGGCGAACCTCTGCAAATAGAGAGATGCGAGTGATGAACAGCAGTCATTCCTATACCTATTCGTATTCGTATTCCCATTCCTAGTCACAGTCAGCAATTTGCTCACATTCCTTTGGCTTTGTCGATGCGCCTTGTCGGCAGTTGATTAATGATGACAAAAGTGGGAGCTCCATGAAAAGCAGAGCGGAACGGAACGGAGAAACTGGGCAAAAGCTTAATCAACAGATGCGACAGATGAGGGAAAATGGGGTTGGGGATGGCAGAACAGCGTCCCATGTCAACCCCAATTTCTGGGCCTCACCTCATCAGCGTTTGACGTTGTTTCGCAGCTGGAAAAGTGGGCGCGGTCTTCGGTTACTTTGATGTGCCTCACGTAACAGTCCCGCCTACGCCTATAGGCCACGCCCCCTCCGCCACCGCAGCTTGCTCCGGCCGTAAACATAAAAATTCCGGAGAAACAAGCTTTAAATTGGAAGGAGCAGCAGGAGCAGCGTAACCTATTTCAAAGGGGAAAATGAAAATGAGAACGAAAACAAACACGATGGCTAATAAAAATTGTAGCATGGAATGGTCATTGATTTGCGAATCGATTACCAGTAAAAGGGTTGACCATAAATCTTGCCACGGGAACCATGAATCATTTGGGGCAAGTGTGCAAGGGCCTCTTCACATGGCATAAATGTCAGAAAATTTGATAGAAATGCCAATCAATTTGAGGATCTGCTGGCCCACCGAAAATATCTCTTTTACATTTCGCGTATTTAATTTCGTTTTATGGTATTTTATGGGGGCATAAGTCAAAAGCGGCCATAAAAAGGCGTCTTGCCAGGCCTGCGCTTGTATTACGCATACGCCGTGTTGAACACGCAATAAAAATACCAATTGCACTGGGCCACCGCCTCACGCCCACGCCCATGTGCAAAAAAAAGGGGGGATTCCCTTCGGCCATTGTTTCGTAATGTGGCTGCATGCAAAATTTATTGTTGATTTTATTTTCACCGTCGTCTTTTTTACACAACACATTTTCCGCTTCCTTTTTGTGCATTTTTATGGGCATAAATTTACAAGCAGCCACCGGGATGGGATCGCTTGGATTCGGTTCGGTTGGGTTGCGTTGGGTTGGGTTTCCTTTGGTTTGCTTTATTTCTGTTTGGGGGTGGAGGTGGGCACTTGGGAACTCGAAGGCAGTCGCCACTCTTGGCAGGCCCCAGGTGCGTTATTGTGTCAGCCTTGACCGACAGTCGACGGTCGAGTGGCGGGAAATCTGTAGCAGGCATAAATTCAACTGCAAAGCCACCAGCTGGCTCAGGACAGTTCCAAGTTGAGAAGTTAAATATACACAAGGCGTTTGTCAGGGCACTCGAAGAAATGCAAACTAAAGTGGGGATTGTGCTGCGGAAACAGAAAACAAATCGTGTTTAAAGTAAGCACAGGTTGTTAAAGGGGTTTAAGTAAATAACTATTTATCCCATGGAAATAAGTGAATATATTTTTATAAAATATTTAAATGGCTTCAAACTTATTAGAAATATTTATAATAATTATATTATATTAGGTTATCGTTCTTAGTATAATATTAAATCACTAAATGCAACTTATTCCAAGAAATGCAACACTAAAGGAATAAAGGAAATATTTTCTTTGGAAACTTACTTTTTTTTTAACATTGTTATTTAAGCTGGCTTTAAAGGCCCCCAGCTATATTTATTGAAGGTTGTAATTTTTTCACAGTGCTCTTGTTTGATTACATGTATTTGTGCTTGGCTAATCCGACGAGTAAGGACCTCAAGATGCTTGTCTTTTGGCAGCGACTCCGACTCGACTCGACTTGGGCCTGGGATTGGGATTGGGCTTGCGTGCAGGACACCCATTAGACGAGGACTGCGGCAACGAGGACAACGCGGAGGGGAGCTGCGATTCCCGGGCACGTGGCAACGAATGTACTCACATATCCTTGCTTGCCTTGAAACGAGCGTGAAAGTATTTTCAGCATTTTTGGCGTAACGTTGAAACGTCCAATTAATATTCCCCTACTCCCAATTTGGTCCTTTCTTTTCTTTTTTGCTGTTTTGAGGCCTATTGATTTTTTGTTACCTTTGCAAACTTGTTGAGGCGCACGGTCGTTTGGCTTATTTCAGTGGGAGGTGGGAGGTGGGAGGTGGAAGATCGTGGGCGTGTTGTGTGCCCAACAATTAAGCCATTTTCCTCGGGGGCGGCAAAATGGCAAGGTGGCTGTGGCTGCGGCTTTGTGTGGGCGCGTTGTCCGACTGCAATTGATATCGCCCCATTGCATTCGGATTCGTGTAATTGCAATGCATAATTCGGGTTTGGCGGTTCAGCGGTTTGTGAAGCGTTATAATGCGCTTATGTCCCGCCATGTCAGGCAAATCGGAGGCAGCCAACTAATATAATTAGGCAGATAAAGTGTCCGCCCCAATCAAATGCAGCCAGTCGCCTGGCCATCTGCTTTGTCCATCGACTAATCGAAAAGATAAGCATCTCAAAGCTGACTTGGATTTCAATTTATGGCTCTAATGGGTCTTTAGCAAGGCCTTAAGCTGAATTGAAGGTTACCTGCAATTTAATTGTACTTGTGGGTTGTGGAAAAACAAAAAGTTTGTTTAATATATAATTTTGGTAACTTTTAAGGCATTTATTCTGTATTACAAAGAAGTGTTTTATTATCAATTTATTTATATGAAAATGTTAAAATTAAAATTTTCATTTCCCAACTGTTTGCTTTATATTTGTTTAATAGCTGTGACTTAAAGTGCTTTTAAAAAATAAACTAAACTAACATAGGTTAGAAACAATATTGTAGCAATTATACTGAAAAATCTTTGCGTACTTATTCAGTGTTAAATGATTTTGGCAAATTAAATACTAATTTGCAATTTTTGGGCATCCAGGCATAATAAGTGCCCTTTGCAGGATAAAATCTAAGCCACTTGTTGAGTGCTTTTGGTCCTTGGCAGTCACCAAGGGCTATGAGAGCCAGAAAGGCAGGCCAACAGGCCTCTACCCCTGCTGGATCCGCATTCCCACTGTTGTCACAAAGTGTTCGCACAATTATTTTAAATGACTCGACACAAAAATTAAAAATGCAATAATTGCATAATGAAAGCGTGTGCCAACAAAGTCGAGCTGGCCGACTGGATGGCGATGGCTGGCAGCAGGAATCGGGCAAGTGGCCAAAACGGATGAGGCATGCCTCCGAAACTTGTGTGCATAATTCAAGCCAAGGGTCGACAACTAGAGCCCGTAAGGCGAACCTGTGGGTGGATAAGAGGTACGCAGTCCAAGGACCAAAGAACAGAAAAAGGTATCCGAGACCGCTGGGCGATGGTGTGAACAAAGAGAGCGAATCCAAAGCGGCTTAAATGTGTGCTAAGTGCCGTTGAGCTTATAATGAAACACGACACACACACTGACACCCGCCCACTAACACCTGCGCCCAGGTATACACACTATTTGACCACTGAGAAAAAAATTAAATGGTGTTAATTTTTCTGTCTAAACAAAACCACATTTATTAATTTCTTCTTTAACACATTTTGATGATATGATGATGATATGATAATGAATCGCTGATGAAATGATGATGAAAATGTGATGAATCGCTCATGATTCGGTGATGAACTTGTAATGAAATACAGTTGAATCGCTGATAAAATTGTGATGAATCGCAAAATTTTAATTCAAATTAAAAAATAAAATGGATAACTTCTATTAATTTTCTCAACCAGTTAACATTTATAAAATTACTAACGTGGTTTTTCGCCTTGTGTTTATACACAGAGAAAGTTGGAGACCGGGATCGGGGAAAACGCAGTGGAGCGTAGTTCCCGGACAGCAGCCACACCCACTTCCGGTGTTTGTCCAGGTAAAACTGGGGGCCAAAACGCAAACCGCAAAAACCGCCAACACATACAGACACCCAACGCACAAAAGCAGACACTAGAAGCCCAAACAAAGCACTAAACTAGGCGCAGCCTCAACCACAAAGAACCGCCTCGTTTGTTATTCTCTTCTTTTTTTTTATGATTTATTTGCCAAACAAAATTTCCGTTGTCATCTCCTTGATTGATGGCCCCGGGGTCCCGGGATGCTCGGCTGTCAGCCGCCTATTCATTTGAGTGTGTTATTAAACTCATGCTTAATTAACGCAATTATTTCGGCCATTTGTTTGACAGCAGCGAATTGTGTTTCGATTTAAGCCCCTCACATTCGGCTGGAGCTAACTTGTTTCGCCCTTCAAGCACTTGCCTTAATGTTTTGCCACTTCAAAGTGATTTTCGCTTTCCCATTCGCTGAGAAAAAACCGATAAATCCAGAATACAATACACAAATTTATTTAAATTAGTCTTAATTTAATTACGATAATTTGCAATTACCCAAAGCCACACAGCTAAATAAAGCAATTTTATCATTTATTTATTTGATGTTTTTATTACGTTCAGTAATTAGAAAACATTAAATGCTAATTAATAGAATTATTATCATTGGCTTGAAGACGCTAAAAGTTTCCATAAAAACGTAGTTTAAAAAAATACAAGGTTTATTTTATAGGTATGTAAGAATATGGTATTAAAATTTAAAAAAATTATTTGTATTTTACTAAATAAACTTTATAAATTAGATATACTGGTTAAACTTTGTATTTTTCCTTGATATAATCTTTTTTTTAAGTAACAGCCCAATTTTCCCCCGGGCCTTCAATAGCGGCGTTGTTGATCACAAAAAAATTGAATTGAATATACAATTGAATTTTTGAAAAATGGCTGCACAGTCGGGGCAGCAGCCATTGCATAATTCCGCCGCAGACAGCTTCAAGGGGGAAAAACCAGTCGCACAGCGGTGGAAATGGAAAAACTGGAAGGTGCAAGGCTGAGTTATGACAGTCGTCTAAGGTCACGCCGGCAGCAGCTGTCGGTGATGGCTGGCAAAGTGAGCCTGGACAGTTCCCATGCATGGCAAATGACAGTCGAAGTCGAGGTGTTCGAGGATTTGCCTCGACTCAAGTGCAATGATGCGGCAATAACAGTTGGCCAAGGATGTGCGAGCGATCCGGGCTGAGAGGCTGCCAAGTGCCTGGCAATTGATTGTAAATAGCAAAATGATTACACATGAAATTGGGTTAGCGCTGGTTTTCCTCGAAGGGTCGGACGAAGAGGTCGCTGCAAATGATGTATTGTGCTCTTGAGCAACGGATATTAATTCTCCACCTCAATCAAGACACATTCCCGTCATATTAAATTGTCGACATTTTTGCGGTTCAAATGCTGGTTAACCCATTAACTACCAGTGCACTTGTAAAAATGAATAGAAATTTAAATAGAAAGTACATTTTACACATTACACATACATTCTGTATTTTGAAGAACTTTAAAATATTTATATATAAAAATAAATTTTATTTACTAGAAATATTAAACAGATTAGTTAAAATATTTTTAATTTTAAAATAATATTACCTTATGCTGACTTGATATTTTATGGTGTTACCTATAGTAAGATTTTCCGTTGTGATTGCAGTTCAGTTTTAAAATACACGGGGGGTTTCTTACGTGAATCAATGTACTGTTGCACTCCTATTAATATTTTATACATTATTTATTTTTTTTCTGTTGGCTCCAACAACCAAGCTACAAAAAAGTCTTCTTAAAAAACCCTTCAACACCAAATAACGTTTAGCAGTATGATTTAAAGGGTTAAGAAGTGCTTGGACAACTGAAAATCTGCTGTGTCCTTGCTGGCCGTCTAAATATTTAGACAATCAAACACGATTTGCGGCAGGCAAGCTATTTATTTTGTGGTTAAGATGCTTGCTTCCCAATCGATTCGAATGGACCGGACCCATTGCTTCCTTTGCGGTGTTGGCAAATGTTGCAGTCATGGGAATTTCGTTTACGTTTCGGTTGCTGCCCGATTTTGCGGTGCCGGTGGTTTCGTTGGTTCCAAGGGGGTTCGGTTCGAAGTAGCCCGAAAGCAAAGTCAAAGGCGGAATTCGAAAGCTAAAAGTCAAGGGGGTTTTTCATTTAACGCGCAAATGAGGTCAAAGGGTGAAAGCTTCTCAAATGTTCGTTGGATGTTCGATTAATTAGACATTTGGATTTAGCTTTAAAGGCTATTCGACAATTTACAGCTTAAAGGCGGTACTCACTTTTTTGGAAGGAACAAATTCTCAAACGCAATGAAAAATCACTTAAGTTTGATTTGCAAGTACAAAAAAGTAAATTGAAAATCCTAACACTTTTATCGCTGTTTTCTTAAGTGATAAATTTCCAGTTCCTTAGTTTAAAATAATGTAGAATTGCACTGATTATACCTACCCATTTTAACACGTTTAAGAATTTTTCTTACTTTAATTTAAGAAATCAATCAATTTTTATTGGAGACGAAAAGTAACCTCAACCGAGCCCAATTTGCATAATCGAAAATGGGATCTGGGTCCGGGGGCCTTTAAAAACATTTAATTGAAACGCGTTACGAGGCACGTACAAGCCGCCAACGACACTGTTAATTATAAATTTCCCTTGCTGTGTGTTGGTGTGGGTTTTTATTGCGCTGCATCGGCAATTAACAGACAAATATAACAACAAATAACTGCCAGCCAGGTTTGCAGATGCTGCGATTTTTATGCCCAACGATGGACGGTCGTTGAATTATTGGCGGTTGTTCATGCCGCAGCTGCCGGCATTAATCCAACACGCTGGGTTCCAGGCTACACCCGTGCACTATGGCAGATCTAACCGATGCGCCTCGTAAAGCAGGCCCACAATGCCCAACAACACCGCCATCCGGATGGCCCATTCCAGCCCGACTCGCCTTCGGTTCGACATCAGCCCCGGCCAATGGGCATTTTTTGCAGTGATTTGCGTGCATCGGCATGTCCTGCGAGGATTTCGACCTCTCTGGCCGCGGGGCTTTTCTCGTTGTTTCGTTTTTGTTCGCCGCATATCGTGTAGCTGCTTGGGGTATCTCGGTTGTCTGCTTAGTGGATGGTATTTCTAGGTGATATTCCAATGAAGTCATATTGAGGTGTTAAAAAAGGCTTCATTTTGAACATTAAAACCGTTTAAGTTTTGCCCACTATATTTTGAAACTTCCCCATAGGACATAGGACTCCGCTATAGCGGATGCTAGACCCGTCGAGCATTGGACGATATTTGCTATTGATTTTTTATATTGGAACTTTTCCATCACTAGCTTTTAGCTGTCTTATAATATTTTTAAATATTACACTTAAAAACATATATGTATTAACTAAGATATTTAAGAATTAGTATTATATTTATAAAGGTCCAATGTTTGCAGTAAATTGTGAGTAAAAATCGATTTTAAATTATTCCTAAATTTAGGAACATAGTCAACATGCTAATATTTTCAGGTCATACGTTACCTAAAAAATAGTCGCGTATTTCTCTGTGTGTATCAATTCACTTCAGACCTATTCACATTTCTTAGTTTAGAAAAAATATTGTTTTTTCGTTCAGTTGTAACTGGATTTTGTGGTAAAGTTTCTTTGTTTTAAATAATCTCTTTTTCGGAAAGGTAAATTAACCAACATTGAAGCTAAGTTCAGACGCTCAAAGAATTATTCAAGTACTAAAAGATAATAACGATTAACTTGCTCAACAATATAAAAAGTAAAAATTGCAATTATCTTTGTCATAAAAAATAGAACTCAGTTTTTTCACATTTATCAAGTTTTTTTTTAAATTATATATTTATTTCTTTTTTAGATTTTTTTAAATTAACCAGTTAGTAGGTATACCAAAGTCGATCTCGTTGTTTTTTTAATTCCGGAATTTTTGCAGCTTCGCATCCCTGTCCGCCATTCAATTGAACCAAAACGCGGATGGTCACTGGGGTAAACCTATGGGAGGGCGTGGGGGTCGTGAGGGCACGCATACGCACTCTCTGATTGCATCAAGTTGAAATAATGTAATTAGTTTTTGTGCCGCGGTCGGGAGCAGGATGCAATTCGGTGGAGTGGGGATTGCTGATGTGGCTTGGGGTTTTGTTGGGTCCCTGGCAACGGTCGAACAAGTTTGCGCGTCTGATGTTTTGGGGCCTCGTTAGCAGTTTGTTTTGTGGAAGAGAGTTGCCAAAAAGGTGGCTTTGGGACTGTTTGTTTCGATTGGAATTTGGTAATGATAAGTGCTTTGATTAGATGACGAGAAATTTTGACACTTTTCAAATGGTTGCAACCATTTGCAATTGCACTTATGATTGCAGTGCCCCTTCTATAGGTAACTGTAAATGTAAAATGTGAGCTGTAAAGTATGCAATAGATTTATTTTTCATATTAATAATAAACTTTCTTAATATTTATATTTTAGAATTCGATAATACAATTTTATATGAATCCAATTTTTTTAATGTTTAAGCATATTTTTGGGGAACGAAATAAATCTAAAAAAACTCAAACTACTTTTTACTTACCCATATCAACTAAATACTATTGATAGGCCCTGTCATGTATACCATATCTCAGCGCTTAACGAACCAATCCAATATTATCCCAATTTCAGTATACCATAACTAATACTTCAATAGCCGTTGAACTTACTTAACTCTTCTTAAATCTCTGGATTTCTCTATTATTTCGTTCCATTCCCCAATTGTCGGCCGTCTGGGTTCCGGCTCCATTTGTGGCCTACATATTTAAGTATCTCTTATATCAAACTGGCGGAAAAAAGTGTTTTTTGGAAACATTCCATTGCGAGAATCAGAAAGCAGACCGGGCCAATTTAATGGCGCCCATTACGCGCCATATCGAATGGCCAATTTTGCCCAAAAATTATCGCACCATGGCATGCCATTGCCGTCGTCCCTTCGGTTGGCTGTCAAATAATTAATTAGAAAATAATTGCAAGTAATAATTCATGGGCCCCATCGGGCCGCTCAAATGGAGATAGATAGGGAGAAGAAAGCGAATAACCCATGGGCGGCCTGCCACAGATTTCGTCCTGCGATTGCCTAGTGCCTGGAGTGTGGGCGATGGCTAATTCCAACAGTTACTGCTGTTAATTTTGTATGCATTCGATTGGGTGCGCTGCGTATGCGTAATGCCCCACACTCCCGAAACTGTCATGTCGCATACATCTAAAACAAGAGAGAACGCTATAGTCGGGTTGGTGTCCCGACTATCTAATACCCGTCACTCAGCTAAAGGGAGTGCGAACGCTGTACTCGGGTTGGTGTCCCGACTATCTATTGGGGCTAAAGGGAGTGCGAGGGAGATAGATATATAAACAATTTTGATTGCGTATAACTTTTTAATGAATGGTCCGATTTGAAAAATGTCTTCTACATTTCGATAGGTATTAATAAACACTATAAAATGGCGTTTATATATTTTTAAAATCTTAAAAGATGTGGCCTCCAGACACATTTGAAAATCGTTTATGGCGATTGTGGGCGTTAGGGGGGCGTGGCACCTCGATGAAACAAACTTGCGCTGCGTAGGAAGCCCAAGAATATGTGTGTGAAATCTCAACCTTCTAGCTTTTATAGTTTCCGAGATCTCAGCGTTCATACAGACAGACAGACGGACAGACGGACAGACGGACAGACGGACAGACAGACAGACGGACAGACAGACGGACAGACGGACATGGCTAGATCGACTCGGCTAGTGATCCTGATCAAGAATATATATACTTTATGGGGTCGGAAACGCTTCCTTCTCCCTGTTACATACTTTTGCACGAATACAATATACCCTTTTACTCTACGAGTAACGGGTATAATTAATCATTGGCATGCAGCATAATTTATTATGTCACACAGCGGCCGCATTGGCCACAAACCCAAAACTGCCAGCAGGACCAAACCAAACCAGAGGACGACGGAAAGGCGTTTACTTCCTGCGGTTGTCGGTTTGACATGACACAGTTAAAAACCGAGTCCTGTCTCTGATGCTCTATGCTGCACAGCGCAGGAAAATATTATAGGAACGGAGAATAATTTTAAGGATATGGAAATCTAAAAACTCACAAAAAAAGGACTCTAGTTAAGCTAATTTATATTTGGCAATAAAAAACAATTTATAAAATGCAAGAGTTTCCAAAATAATTCAAATAATAATTATAATATTTTAATATACATTTGATAAATAAAAAACAATCAAAAAATTTAATTTAAAAATTTTATTTAGAAGTAAAAAAAATTACAACTAAAAGCCTAACTTTTTTGAACATAAAAAAAAACATATAACAAAATGTAACTTTTAAGAACATTTTCCTTTAAAATGTTATAATATATTTTATTTCATTCAAAATTTGTTCACTGTAGGTACATTTATTTCCGAATTTTCTACCTTACAAATGTCATGTAGAATGTCGGTTGTCGGGCTCTTCAATCAAATGCGAAAATTTGTATAATTATAGGCCGGCCGACTGCAGGCCTCAAGTGGTGGAGCCATTTGATTTAATCACGTTAATAGCCTTTGCATGTCGCGGTGCTCTTTATATGTACAGAAGCGATGTGTGTGTGTGTGTGTGGGACCTTAGAGGTGTTAAATGTTTGCGGTTGCATTGTAATAAACTTGCATGCAAATGGCCGGCCATCAACTTTAATTACGCCCTGAGTGCCACAGAGTTTTGGAGTAATGAAGAAAAAGTGCCGGGCTCTAACGGAAGGTAAATTGATGATTGATGAAATTTTTTACGTGTGCGTGTGAGCCGGACTGAAGTGTCTGGAGAGGTTTTCCATGGAGGTGTGAGCCGTCAAAGGGTTTCCGGTGATGTAGGATAAGCAGCCATAAGTTTTTTTGCTACCCTATGATTGATTGTGTGCTGCTAAATGTTCCATTACATAACCTTTCCTATGCTATACAAAAAGGAGACAAGAGTCCGTAATTTATGGAGGTCTGTCAACAGAGTTGGGCCCCCTAAATGAAAACTCCATTGTTTGGATTATTTTGCATTTTTTAAAGTTATTTTTATTGCATTTCTCGCTCTTTCCTTCTGGCGTTCTTTTCAAATGTATTTTGTATGAATCTCAAATGTTTTCCACTTGCTTGCTATTTTATTTGCCATTCACAAACAATATTACAATTTTTCATGGATTGGTTTCATGTTTCCTTTTTTGTTTTCTATGTTTGTTTACAATTTGTCACAACCTTACAAATTGAAAATTGATAAAAACCAATAAGTTTCGGAATTTGTGTACGTTTATTATTGAAGTTATTCATTCAATACCTTACGGTATGTAGATGTCAAGTAAATAAAAGTTGAGCTGGATTTACCTTTAGTTTTTTTTGTGTTTGCTGTTGGTTGGGCTTTGTTCTGCGATTGTTGCTAATATAATACTTGTTTATCATCTCTGCGGTTCTATTATCAATTTTGTTTTGTAAGGTAGCGTCTGAAAACGCTCGACTTGGCTTTTTTGCAGCCTTGCCCGTTCCTATACACAATGCTAAATTTAAAAAATATTTTTCCATTACCATCTAAATGGTTAAAAAATCAAAATAGGCCTTTTGTTTTGCATATTTCCTTTTTGGGGCTTTCGGGAGGGGAAACACTGTAATGCTATTTTCAATGTTTTATGTTTTAATTCATATTTTTATTTCAATTTGTGTTTTGCATTTGCTCATAAAAACAAATGGTACAACTTACAATTTGGCACATCATTAAAGATTAGAGTTTCCATATAATATATATTTATATACTTTATATTTATACTTTATATGACGCCTAGGCATCTGATCTATGTGAAAGTAAACAAAAGCTGGCGCTGGCTTATGGTTAGACTACACAGATTACAGTTTGTTGGGGGTCACAAAATGGATCGGGTTAAATGAAGACTTTATCATATACATCATATATCGTATTGTTATCATATAGCTGCAGTGTTTGATTGAGTTGCGTTTGCTTTTATAATTTAATTGTAGGTTGACTTTCCTCAACGCATTGCTTAAGACAAAAATTGTGTTTTTCTTAGATTTGTTTTTTGTTTGTTTTAAAAGTTTGCGGTGGAAGTTGAGTTCATAATTTAAATGTATATACCATACCGTATTATATTTAAGTTTGCTCTATAACTAGATGGTTTCCCTCTTGCCTTTGCTCATCAAACCCAAATATCTGTGTGTTTTTCTGCTGTGCGATCGGGGTGGGCCAAAAAGTATACTAGGCTTTTTGGCAAACTATTTTTTGCTCTAGTTGAAAAATGCATTAAATTTAATTACGTCTTTATTTTATAATTCACTTGAAAGCTACTTTTAATTTGGCAATTGTTGGGTTCGATTAGTTTTTCTTTATTGTTTTCCCTTTAGTTCGTAATCATTTACTTGTCCTTCTGTGTCGTCTGTCGTCAGCATATAAACTAATACCTAACTAAAATCATTTAAAATATAAACTTTGGCTTTAAAAATGTCAACGTAAAAATAGTATATCAATGCGTGTTCATGAGAGAGAATCAAACAAAGGGTACCCCCTTAATGAGGGTACAAATGTGAGTATGCCATAAATTGCTTCGATTTCCCAGGACCCTAGCCTGTGCGTGTGTTGCTTGTGTGTGCGTTAAGAGGAATAAGGTAAAATACCATATGTCGTCATAAATATGTACAATCTGAGACAGTTGCTAAGTGATTAGATAAACAAAAAACATCAAAGTTGAAGCTCTTTGGAGTTGATGAAATTTTCATTCCACTTTTCAAGTAATTGGTAGTAGGTTTTTAAGGAAATTCGAAGAACACCTAAAGGATTGCACGATTACACACACACAATAATTAGTAGCTTGTTTTTTTCTTTTAGCATAGTATGGTTGATAAACAACTAGTATAATTTTGACGACAGTAGCTGCCTAAGAATCAAAATAGAGAACGACTTCTTTTTGTTTGGTTGTTTTCCATTGAGCATTTAATCGTTAACATTTGAAAAATACACAACGTTAAAAGTTTCTTGGTTTCATTTTTGTTTTGTGTGTGCATTAGATTCGAGTGTGTATAAAATAAATTCTTAGTTTGCTTAGGGAAGTTTCGCTTCGGTCTAGACCGAAAATGAACAACATCGAAACGACGTTCCTTTTTCTTTTTTCATTTTTTTTTGTTTCTTTACACAACACACAAGGAAAGTGCTACGGAGTAAGAGCTAAAAATTGTAATTTTTAATGCTTATTATTCGATTTCCACATCATTCATCAATGGCTTTTTGTCACTGGAAGCTTGACTTTTTAAAACTAATATTTTTTTTCATTTTTCTTTTTTTGTTGTCGCTTTGCTGCTATGGCGGCATTTAAAGTAAATATTATTGTATATTTCAAGGATATGTCTACGTGTTGATCTTTTGCATTTACCTATGCGCTACAATTTTTTGAGCAATTCGAATTGAGTCGTGAATTGAGTGAGTGGTTTTAGCTGCCAAAATATAAAATTATTAGGAACAACCAAGCAATGCATTAAAATTAAATTCGTTGACAATACAGTACAATACAGAAATGAGTATTCTTTGGGTAATCAAATTAGAGATATCGATCTAAAGTATATACGAATAAATATATATTTTTGTTTGTGCTTTAACAGTTCGCAAATAATATACAATTTGATTTGTTAATGTGGCTGCATTGTTACATTCCCTTACTACATACTACAATGCTAATAAGAATAATTTGTAAATCATAAGGACTAACTTAGTTCAACGAAGTTTTGAAAATCAACAACCGAGGGTCTATATATATTTTTTGACGATGTTTCAGCATTAAAAGTACCTCAAACATTGCTCATTTTCCGGGTTTGTTTTGATATACAAATACAATGCCTATATGTATATAATAACTATATATCATGTCGCTATGTATATATATATAAATTCTGATCTGCCGCACAAAGTTTCAGCTTTTGTTCTGGTAAAAATCTACGCATGAAGCACATTTTTTTTTCATTCTCTGCAAAACTATTTTGCAATTTGAATTTATGTTTTAATATTTTTTTTTTTTCACTTTTTGTTTGGTTTACTTATATAAACTCCATAGAACTGTGTTTAGCGGCGTATTTTTTTCTTTTTGGTTAAGCTTTTTTGCTTTTACTGGACGACATTGATTTGTTCATGTTCTTTTTGTTTCTTTGTTGCTTAGCTTTGATTTTCAACTCTCCAAGGACTTTGAGCGTCTGTTGTTGGTGTTGCCGTGGTTGCTTTTGGGGTTGAGTATCCTGCATCTATCGGTTTAGTTGTAACTTCTACTTACTGCACATAGGGAGGAGTATTACGTCTAAGTTACTTATTTGCTTTGCTTTGTTCATATATTGAGCATTTTCATCGAGAGTAGTTCAAGTGCATTATTTGGCTGACTGGCGTAGATTGTTCTTAATATGGCGTGAAACGATTGAAGCCACCGCGATACATGGTTGCCTAATAAAAAATGTGAAGAAAAATAAAAGAAAGTGTTGTGGTTTAGTAAATTATATTACTATCTTTTCGTACTCTTAGTCTTTTGTACTTTAAATTTTTAGCTTAGGAATCATATAACACAATAATTAAACATTTAAGTAATATTTAAGTTGATGAAAACTTACCCCGTATCCAGGAACTGGTCCAATGCCATGTCCTAGATAAGGATCTGCATATTCGCGCGCATATCTATAAATATTTTTGTGATGTAGGTTCAGCATATTAGTAATACTCAATTGCGATTTTTTATTTTTTAGGATTACTGATTGTGTGATTGATGATTCCAGTTGGATTATATTACTTGCGATTTAATATTGCACCAATATGCATTTTTTTATTTTTAATAAAAGTTATTTAGTTTAGACAAGGTCTTGCAAAAGTGTTCAATCGACAGTTGTAGCTCTTCAGTTTTCGGTGTTAGATTTCTACACTTTACCCAATTACACACATTTATTGACAAATAATACAAAAGAAGAGGTAAAATCAAATAATTAGTCAAATTTCAAATTAAGTTAAGATTTGTCCAATGAACAAATAAGAATAGGTTTATAAACACATTTTTGATTAAACTATATACCTACTTAGTAAATAAATATAAATTAAATATGTGATAAAATAAGTTTAAATACCAATAAGTTATTAAGATAATTTAATAAATAATAAGCAATATTCGAAAAATACGTACCAAATTATAAACTAATTATATATTTTAATTTTGAATGTAATGTACTTTATGTTTTTATCATAACAATATATTCAATATATTATAATAGTGTGTTTTTTACTTTTTACAGTCTACCTATTATTAAAATACTTTGTAAATACAATACTTGACTCAAGACCTGATCTAATCTTTTTATGGAGGGTACTATATAAATATTAAACGTTTAAAAGTATGTGTAATACCAACTGAATTCATCGTATGGTGGGAGGATATGTTATGTTTTAATGATAAGATCGGTGCTTTGTATGGTCAGATATATATATATATAACTTACCCAGCTACGGTGGCGTAGCCGGCTAGTGCCGGCTGGGCGGCTGCTGCGGCAGCGGCTCCATAGGCGGCTCGGGCGGCTACCGCCGTGTAGGTGGTGGCCGCCGTGGCGTACGCCTGCTGCTGGGCCTGAGACAGCGGTGTCTTTAACAGCGGAGCAGTGGCCTGGAATAATGGTAAGCAAATGGGGCGTTAAACTGGGGCAACATGAGGGCGGCGACTCGAGGAACAGACGCAGTTACAAATCGGGGGTTGGGGTTGGGGTTTTGTATTTTGTTTTTTTTATTTTTGGGGGCGACAACGGCAAACGACAAGACTAGCGGAGGAGTCGGTGAGAGCAAGTGTGGTGAGAAATTAGGAACCCAAACCGGTGGAGGCCAAAAGTATACACACATATAAATATTTTGAAACCAAAACCAAAAAAAAAAAACGGGTGCAAACAAGTGGAGTAGTATGATTTATAATATTCTATTTACACTTAAAAATCTAAGCCGGGTGATATAACCTTTTTCAACCGAGCTACGGAGAACCCAAGATGCCAGGCCATAAAACCGAAAAGCGCGGCTCGAACCAGTAAATAACTTATCGTATTGGATTACTCGCTAGGGTTAACTTAACTCTTAAGGCATAGACATACAGTTCAAGTGGTGCATACACAAAGGCATTGAGCAAAACGTAAATAATGTGACAACAATCAAACGGAAAGTCAGGATATCTAGGTGCATGGGTATGGAACTAGAACTAGATATGATTATTTTTACCAAAACATTCTGTGGAACCGGAATGCGGTTGATCGTATGTGGGTTACTGTTTAGCGTAGTCACAGTGCGGCGCTGTAATTTATGGTTTTTGTTTTTCAATCAGTTTTTTTTTCAATTGTGTTGTGGTAGTTGTTGTTGAGTTGAGTATATTGTAACAGTCGTGAAAGATAACCAAAGAAGAATTTGTAGTAGTTACAAAATGTTTACAGCATTGAATAATAAGTATTTTGTATAAATAGTTTGTAGTTATTATTTAGCAAAAGCAAAAATGTGAAACAAATTAAGGAAACTAGCAGAAATACTTAAAAAGTATAGAGATTAGAGTAGTTAAAGAGAGCTTATGCTTCATAAAGCCACCTGTGGTCACTAATTGCTTTTTTGTAATGTAAAAGAAAACCAAACAAAGGATGCAATTATACAGTAGAGAGCTTATACCAAAGTGTTCAGTTAATCAGACATTGAGTTGAGTAAGCTTAGCTAAGCTTAAGTCAGGAAAATAATGTGATTTACGACCAGTTACCAAGTTCGATCTCAACTTAAATGTGTTACACAGCAAGAAATAAGGACGCGTCGTTAGTTCGGGATGGACGTGGATAATGCATAAGGAAACTCAAAGGAAGCGACTTAAAACAATATACGTATGAGTAGTAGATAATAACGTTTGTTCCAAAAACCAAGTCAAATGTTTCAAAACTCAAACGGTGTCTTTCACAAGCTACCATAAAAATATACAAATTAAAACTGAATTGTTCTTAATTTTTTTGGTGGTTGTGGTTAGCATATTAGTTTGAAAAAGTTTTATTACATTTAATATGGCGGCTGGCTGAGCGGCTGGAACTTCAGTGACCGGTTTGGCTGCCTGTAAGATTTATATAATATTTTCATGTATTTTCGTGGAAAGTTAGGGGATCGATCTAGCTCTAGACTAGGCTTTATACTAGCTTAAATACGTAGCGTATACTTAAAACTAGTTAAACGTTCTTTTGGCTGGACGAAACTCACCTGGAAGCGTAGATTTGGATCAGCGGAAGCAGCGGCTGCTAAGAAGGGATCATAGTATACACTGCGTTGGGGACAAGATGATAAGAGAAGATCATATATTAATAAATAGTTCCTGGTAGGATCGTATCTGGGTAGGTGAGTAAAATGAAAGGCAAGCCAGACAGAGGAGTACATAAATAAACCTCTGAATTGCCTTACCTCTCACACAATTTATGGCACTTAAAAGCAAAATTCAAAATTTTTCTTTTGGTTCATTTTTTTAACGCACTTGTGTGGTCTTTGTTTTGGGCGCAATGAAAAACCAGACGGGATAAAGTTTGCTTGTTAAAAAAAATTCCAAATACTTCTCGCTGGCCAATAAAACTTTATCCCCATCCGGTTTTCTATTTTTTTTTTGGTTTTGTTTTTTATTAAATGTTGTTGCTGTTTTTCATGGTACCGGATGCTGTTGTGGGTAAATGGCTGGAACTTAAGGGGGAAACTGAAAAACAAAAGTTGGCACCTAATTGTACACACCCCACCTCACCTACCTAGCTAATAGCCTGTGCTAAACTGACCTGATCTGACCTGATTCCCCACTTGATGACGAACTGATTGGAGGGAATGTTCGAGACAGAGGAAACGAAACAAAGGGAAATTAAAAGGTTTAGATATTGTCGTTCAAATAGAGTACTAGCAAAGATAGCCAACCAACCAACCACATACATGGGTCATTCCATTCCCCAACACTACGAAAATAGTCTGGCTTGCTTCAATTTTGCATTTAATCTTTAGACAGAACAGACACTCATGCACCTAGCTAATTGGATATGTTTCTTATGTTTTATTGTTCTTTGGTTTGGCATGTCTTGATGTGTGTTTTTAAGTATACAATATTTAATGGAGCATTCATTCGTACGCTATGGTGTGAGGTTGGATAAATGGGTGAGTGTGTTTGTGTAGAGAGCAGCCACAAAAGAATAAGTTAATCAAAGGTCTATATAAATATATATATAATGTCGGGGCAGAACATGCACGCAAGGCGCTGGCAGAGAGCGACGCAGTCGCATTAAAACACTTTCAATTCAAATTCAAATTCAAACCGAAATTCATCATACGCCTAGTGGTACACAATATACAACCGAGTAGGTCCCTTAACCAAAATAACGATAATTGGGTAGTCAAACGATGCCAAAAACACACTTCTGTCAGTCAGAGTATGAGCAAATATATATGCGAGTGTGTTTATATATAGAGTTATAGATAGTATACGTGGACGGTGTGGTTAGCGTGCGTTAATCGGTTGCAGCGTTTGCAATTTTGTATTCAGTTTGCGTTCGGTTCGATATACTCATCTATTGCTGGTTTTATAAAAAATAAGTCAAAGTCTAGGTTTCATTATATGCGATATTAAAACTTTACACACACAAGATAGCTAAAAAACATTTGTCACCAACAAGATAGAGACGTATAGAGAGTAACACAGAGAGAGATTGAAAGAAAAACGATCTTTAAGCTATAAACAATTTAAGCCATAGGTTAAAATCATGACAGATTAGCGGGAGGTTCTTCTGCGGTTATGTTTTCGACACCACAAAAAGAAGCTTTGAGGTTAGGAAAATAATGGACATTACTACGTTTATACGCAAGCTACTTAAAAAGTGTAATAATAAAATAATTACATTTTTGTTAATTTTTTCGATAATTTGAAAATATATATTTGATTAGTCATTGAAACATTATGAATAAATATTTTCCTTTTCACTTTCAAATTCGGATTAATTTTCAGAAGTTTATTTATAAAGTGTTCATTGGATATAAAAGACTTAAAATGGAAAAACAAAGCCATATCCTAAGTATACATTTTTAAAATTAAAAAAAAAAGCATTCTGCATTTTTAAATTCGTGCGTATAAACGTAGTATGGACTATGAGTAGGTAATTGAAAATTGGGGTGCGCTAAAACTACATTCGCAGCGGAACCAACTAAGGTACAAAGTTACAGCTACAACGGGCTAACTACGACGGGATCGCGGGTGTGACGGAGTGAAGTCCACGGCGGACTCTACTTACGGCGCGAATCCATGCAAAGCGGCCGCATTGTTGGCCGCATTGGCCGACGCAGCCATGGAAGCAGCAGCCGCAGCAGCAGCGGCCGATTGCGACGATTGTGTGGCGCCCGACGCCGCCGACAGACGGGCGGCGTAGGCGGCGGCGGCAGCAGCGTTCGGGTTACCGCTCGGATTCTGGATGGCAGCGGCCAAAGATTGCTGCAATGCTGCATTACTGGCTGCCGTGGGCACTGCGACCGCTTGGAGTTGCGCCAACTGGGGGCCAAGGGCGTGGGCGTGGGCATGGGCATGGGCGGCATGCATATGCGGATGCGAAGCGGCAGCTGCGGCGGCGGCTGCGGCGGCATGTTGCTGTTGTTGCTGCTGCTGCTGTTGGTGTTGCTGCTGTTGCTGGTGTTGCTGTTGCACCGCCTGTTGTTGTTGCTGCTGCTGGTGTTGCTGCTGTGCGGCGGCAGCAACCTGTTGCTGTTGCTGCTGTACGACGGCCTGCTGCTGCTGCTGCTGCTGTTGGGCGACTGCTGCAGTGGCCACGGCGGCGGCGGCCAGTTGGCGTTGCTGCTGCTGTTGGGCGGCGGCGGCGGAGGCCGCCAGCAGCGCCGGATGGTGATGCGGATGATGGGGATGATGGTAGGGGGCGGCGCCGACCACGCCCACGTGTCCGCGCTGGATGGCCACTCCACGCATTGCGGCGGCAACGGCGGCTGCAGGGATCACCGAACCGATACGGAAATTCGTATATTTTTGAGGGATTCATTTTTGTTTTTGTTTTTGCAACCATTTGACACAACATTTTTGACCAGTGTGTTTTTTGTTTATATTTATTTATGTATTTTTTTTTTTTGGTTTATGTGTGTGTTTTGTGTGCAAAAAGTAGAAAAAGGAAAAGAAAAGAACATAAAACGCATGCGGTTAGTTTTCTCTCTTGATATATAAGTAAATATTTATATATAGTATATATAGTATATGGCAAATCTAGGCATTATGTAGTAACGATTTTTGTTTTGGTATATATTCATAGCGCTGAGATGATGTTGGTATATACATATAACAATACATAAGACATACGTGTAGCTCATACATATGTAAATGGGATTTATATCGAAACATACTTAAACATTAGAACACTGAATTACCAAGAAATGCTACGCATTAGTTGCATTTTATATTGCATAATTGTATATATAGAGATATTATGATCAACAATACGAAAAAACATTGGACCGTTCTTTAGTACAGTAGTATATAGCATATGTACATACATCCATATGTGTACGTATGCGGCAAGACCTTTTTGTTTCAACAACTCACTGCATTTTGCTGTGTGTTTGTGAGGGATTAAAAGCGTTTAAGTAAATAAAGTACATTTAATTTTTGTTTAACCCTTGCACCTTTCAAATACATTAAAAACTAGCAAGAACATTTATCAAGTGCTAAGTGGAATGATGTAACAAGTAGGCCGATTGAAATGCATTTTCGGATTTAGGGAGGTTGGGAATATTTTCCGGACAGTAGAGTTCCTCTATAGGGTTTGGATGGGAGAAGAGATTGATTCGCATGCAGAGAGGGTAAATCATAAGCGGGAGAACAAATAAATGAAATAATAAATGCTAATTTGTTATACTTTCGAAACTGGCTTATCAGGTGTTAATAGTGACAGACAAGAGTCAGAAATCAAAAATGTCTTTTTAAATTGTGATATAATTATTTTATAATTTATCTTTCAAGCGGACGAGTTAAATTAATTGTTTTAAATGTTTCTTTTTGCTGCAATTAAGTTGCATTTAATTCGTAGGTGGCCACACCTAGCCGCAGTTTAAATATTTTAATTCCACGCGGTTTTATCACTCAATTTATAATAATGGCATATGCAGGCCTCATAATTAACATTTTTG
Source organism: Drosophila lutescens (assembly GCA_037075285.1). Taxonomy (NCBI): domain Eukaryota; kingdom Metazoa; phylum Arthropoda; class Insecta; order Diptera; family Drosophilidae; genus Drosophila; species Drosophila lutescens. The sequence goes on from JBAMCF010000880.1 coordinate 2,031,107, forward strand.
CCAGAAAAGCCGAACGATAACCAGAAAGCCTGCTCATTATGATCGGCCACAGGAATGCGTGGCAATGTGACATTTTCAGTGCAAATCAGTGCACAAATCATAATTGAAATGTATGAAATTATTTTCGAGCTCCGAGTGCGAGTGTGTGCTCTCAGTTTGGCAACATGGCGCCACAAATTGAAAATTTGTTTGACCAACATGCAATTAAAAATTCGATTTGCCATATTTGTATGCAAATTTTTGGTCGAAAGCCTGAATAGTTTGAGTGCCAAACAAATTCATAGAAAATGTTCATCGAATTTGAGGGGAAATATTTTTCTAATATGCTTTGCTAATGTCCATGGCTATACAAATTAAATGCTTTGGCAACGAAATAATAAAAGGAACAAATTCAATTTTCCGAGATGGTCTAGGTGGCATGCACAAATCAATTTTTTAAAATTCCATTCGAGTTCTGCTTTTGCTGATTTTAATTGGCAAATGGAAATCGTGTTCTTTTCAATTGTTCAAAGCCAAGTTATAAAGACAAACACAAAAATGGAAAACGTGCAAACTTCAAGAGTATAAAAACCAATACAAACAAGAGCTAAAAAGATAGGGGGGATAGTTGGATTGAGTTAAAAAGAGAGTACGAGAGTATGGTTGCTAGATAGTGATGCTCTAAGAGAAAGGCCTTACGAGAAATGCTTGCTGCGGCAAAATGATCTCTACCGATAAACATTACGATATATTCGATAGTTACGATATTGAATTTAGACTATGGTTAAATCTAAGACCTTGCCATTCTTAACAGCTAGTTACGGTTACAGTTTCAGGTGGATGTCACTAGTTTTGTTTATTTAAAGGATACTGCTTCGATCGAGTGTGTTCGTGTGAGTTTGTGTGCCTAGACGTTGAACAATGCAATCTCAAGGACGCCAAAAAGTATGCAATATTTATGGAATATATCGATAGTCAAATAGTCATACCCAAATGCGTAAACCAAAGTAACAAGACAACAAACATTTATACTGTATTATGGTACAAAGATTCTCATAGCTAAAGAGTTGGTGATCTTGGTTCTGGTTCTAGTTGTTGTTGCAGTGTTTTATTAATACTTTTATCGTATAATCGATTACTATGCTTATGAGGAAGCTTTGTTTTCAGAAGGTATCTAGTACATTTGAATAGTTTACAGCAAAGTTAATAGATGAACTCAAGCAATAATTCTGTAATAATTATTATACTCTATTAAGGAATATAACTAATTTTAAATAGCAGTTTGTCAAATTAATTGTTTTAGATGGTTTCAGGTACTTTGTTTTAGAATCTCAAGTCTTATAACTTGCAACAATTTAACAAAAATATTTCAATATAGATTTTGAAAACTATTTAGCATTTTTACTTTAAATATTAAAGTATTACTTTGTTTTAGAAGCGGCAATTTTCTATTATACAGAATCATAAACATAGTAAACGATTATCTTCATTAGCTTTTTGAATTCTGCTTTTAGGTGCGCGTTTTCACCGAGGACCCTGAGGTCAGGATCCTTTTTGGAACACTTGTGGTCGTCGTACCTCCGCCGTGGCGTTGCTGCTGTGGGCGCTGCTGCTTGGACAGCGGTGTGCGGTGGGCGTGGCGCGAGCATTATGGGCGTGGCCGCCGCTGCAGCCGCGGCATGGGCGGCGGCTGCTGCTGCCGTTGCCGGCGACGCTGTACCGCCCGCGACCGCTGACGGCGCTTGCGCCATCTGCATGGAGACGGGCAGCTGAAGGTGGGTGAGGGCGGGGGCTCCGGCGCCAACGGGGGCGCCCAGGAACGGCCAGGCGGCGACCGGCAGGCGATAACCTTGGATTTGGCATACAGGTGTTTCAGATAAGTTGGGTTTTTATTTTCTTTTTTTTTCGATTGGCTTGCTGGTCACCATCAAAATGAACTTAGAATGCAAGTGTGTTAGGTGTGTGCGTAGGGGTTTTTCTGTTTTCATTTTTTTATAAATAGTATATATACATAGTCGAGGGATGCATGATGAGGTTGCTGTTGTTGTTGTTGCTTTTTTGGCTTAGTTCTAGTGCTAAGTTAGACTCTGGTTGGATCTTGGCGCGCGACGAGAGTTACCAGTTACAGTTACGAGAGTACGAGTATAGTTTACGCTAAGGAGCATTTCAGACATGTTCAGACCAAAGGAATACCAGACCAAACGTAAGACGTGTAATAACGATAATGTAAATCAGGACAACAAAGAAATACACAATAATCAAAGTCAAATTCAAATTCATAATCATAATCATAATGGAACGCACATACAACGAAACTGGTTAAGAAAAGGATATGTAGATAAAGTAGTTGGCATGTAAATTGATATATAAAGTATATATAGTAGGTAGTATGCATAAGACAACACAGCCGCAATATGCTAAACTCATAACCATCAGTATAATGATCTCAGTCATTGTCATCATCATTATTCGGCATTATCGATTATTAATATAAAACCAGGACTAGAAAGAAAGTGGCGGACGGGCCTGCTTTAAAAACGGGATTTTCGAGCGGGTGTTAATGTGGCTTTTTATGATTTAAAATTCAATTTAATTTGGTTTGGTAATTTTAGCTTGCTTGGTATTTTTCACTTTGATTGAACTTTGGTTATATGCAGACGAATAAAGAATAAATGATAATCCAAAAAAAATAAAGGATAAACTTTTACAAACGGTTATCAAATAAGTTGCAGCATTATATTCATATATATGTAGATTGTATGCATAGTTTATATAGATTAACGAAATTTCCGTCGGGACCTAACAAAAAAATAAATTATGTTATATATCTCTATTAAACGAAAGAAAATGCTCGTAAAAATATACAGGTACTTTGTCCAAACATATTTGCAGATTGCAACAAAATAAAACTAAGAATAACGAACAAATGCAATCGCAAAAATGGTTTTATTTTGGTGAACTCTGGACTTTTTAATCCTCCCGACGATGACCTACACATGGGCTTAAATATCAATAGTCACGAAACAGTATCAACATTGGTGGCCTGCCTAAATATTTGTTTTTTTGCTTTCGGTCTTTCGGCTTACGAGCTAAAAAATTCGTTGATAAAACTCTTATAAATACATGTAGTTTTATATGTATGTTAACAGAAACGAAAACTGGTCAATTATTGTACATTTATGATAACTTATTGCTTCTCTGCATGGACGTGGTCTTTATTGTTTAATTGTGTGTGTATTTATTTGAGTAATTACAACGAAAGTACGGCAGGCAATAAATACGTAATAATAGCAATAAAACATTGAAGAGAAAAATGGGGACAAAACGCTTACCTTCTGGCCATTGTACGCAGACTGTGTCCGGCAAGCGATTTATATATATTTTTGCAAATATATTTTTGTGTTTTTATCGTTGGCATGGAAAAGGCAAAAGAAAATATTTTCATTAGTTTTGCATTTAAATTGGGTTTTTGTTGGATTTTCTTTTTTGTCGGGTTGTCTATAATAAATATTGTTGGATACATGTCTTAGGCACATACAAAACAGGCAGCTCTATAACAGATACTTGATTGATTTCCTTTTTTAGTGCTTATGGTAATTGGTTAAATACTGTAGAATACTTATTGATTTGTGGCATTGTGTTTTCATTGTTTGCTGTTGCATGCAGCATCCTTGTGTTTTCTCTCGTTTGGGGAAAAGGGGTATTTGCACACAGAGAAAAGGGATTTAGACAGATGGTATTTCAGTATTTAGTGTACCAAATATGGCAGGCATTCAATTGAAAAAGAGCTTAATCCAGAAGAAATTATGGTTGAAAAGTTTTTGGGTAAGAATAAATGTAACTAATTTTCTAATAGTGGGAAAAATAAAAGGGTTTTTGCCTCTGTAAGTTTAAACATCACATTCATTGCAAATGCATTCGAACTGCTTAAGAAAATGGCAAATAAGCAAGCAATGATGGCTTCCTTCCACCGATCGAATGATTACACAATGAGCTCTCGTCTCTTTGTGCCATGGAAATTCGCAGGAGTCTGCAATTGCCTTGGAAAATGGCAAAATAAATACCCGAAATACCAAGGAAAAATGCAGTAAGAGACATGTCAGACAGACAGACAGAAAGACACCAGCATGAACGGCATATAAAAAAGGGAGCAGAGTGACGGGGGATAGGGCGCATTAAGTTTAACATGTCAAAGGATCAACGCAAAAAAAAAAGAAGAAAACACACCAAGAAAGTTAAAATGGCAAGAAGATGAGGCAGAAGTCGGAGGGCGGGGAAATTGTGCGGGAAAATCAACCTATACGGAGTAAATTTTCTTGCAAATGCACAAAGTAAGTGTGTGTGGGGTGCACATTTGCATAAGACATAACAAAACACAGGGCTTGGATAAAACGTTCTTGCCCTCAGCCACGCCCCAAGAGTCCTACTCCGCCCCCAGGATAACCAGGAAACTGAACTTTTTTGCTAAATTTATGGGTGTGAGTGTGTGTTTGTGTGGGTTTTGAGCGGATTGTTTTGCCAGCAGGGTGAGCCACCACATGTTTGCAACTTTGTGGTTTATTTGCAATTATCCCGACTGCCGCTTGACTGACTGACTGACTGAGTGACTGACTGACTCCTCGGAAAGCCCGACTGCCGCCTAACGAGCAGGACAACGACGTGAGGCGTCCTCCGGCAGGGTAATAATGCAGCAGGCGATTTGCCATGCAAAAGAAGCCAGTTCGAAACGTGATAAAGTGACTGCCAGGACCTAGAGAAAATGGAGCCTGGCTGCTGTCCCTTAGATTCTTTCTTCTGCCTACACTTAACGAAATTATATAATATTTTCTACTCAGAAAAAAAAAATCGCAATGAAATAGGGTCATTTCTACATTATTTCACATCAATAAAAAGCGGCGATTAATGTCAAGTTTATGATTCAATCATGTCAATTTGATATTTTATCATTTCATAAACGTTATAAAAATACTGTTTTAAAATACCAAAAGTAGTATTTTTTGATAAATATTGTAAAATAAAATAAACATAAGATAATCTTTCTTCATATCTAAATGATATGAATAACTTGATCTTTATGAAATATTAAATTACGTGTCCATATCAATCTGATCTTTTTCTGTGTAAGAATTTTATAAAAAATACTGCTTAAATCATCAGTTTTAATTCTTTAACTTTTTTTCTAAGTACAAATTTAATGGCTATTTTTGTCGTGATGTCGTTTTGCGATTTTTTTGTAGTGCACAATGGTACTGAGATGGGCTGTGACAGCCGGTAAACTTCTTGGTCACCAGCAGCATTTAGTGCAACGCAAATGAAGCGCATTAGGTGCACGTGCACATGGGCAAGGACAGGGCCGTCAGGATGGGAGGATGCTGCCTGGGAAAATGGCAAACATGGCCCCTCCCGTCTGCTCAGTCATATTGGCCTTTTTGTGTCCGAGTCTAAGTTTTGTTGGCAATACAAAAGCATTTTGCATCAGCACAAGGATAACCGACCACCAGGGAACAGGACAGAGCAGCAACTGCAGACGGAGATGGAGATGGAGCTAGAGCTGAAGCTGGATCTGGAGCAAAGCTGCCAACGTCCTGAGCCGCTTTACCAGATGGCTCCTCGCTTTCCCAACCCATCCTTTTCAATCTCATGCCTTGGGTTTCGGTTCAGTTTGGTTTGGTTTGCTCGGTTTTGTAAGCGGCTTATCGTATTGAACGTACCCAAAGTATAGATTTTGCGCTGTGAATACTTTTTAATGGCAAACAGAGAGAAGACGATTTAATCAGCAGTATTATTTATTATACATTGCATGGAAAAACTTTTCTCGGTTTCAAGTTCTTTCGTTCTTCTCATCTCACTTTTTATAGTTATTTCTGCAAAAGGGCGCACAACAACTTCAACTGGAACTGCGCTAAACTGCAAATGGTATCAGAAATAACTAAGAACTTCTAGCTGAGTAAACTTTAAGATGGATATTTTTGATTCTCGTATTTAGAAAGAAATAGCATAAAAGTTGAGGTAAAGAGCTTAGTAATCACACAGAATTAATATGGATTAGGGTATTTCCAAAAAAGTTGTATATATAAATCCAAAGACTAGAATGAAATTTAAGAAAATTTATGAAGAACGAAGTATTAGGAAATCAAATAATGGAGAACTCCCACTATCATATAAATAACTAAATATACATGATTGCCACCTGATGCGAAATTCAGAGAAGTTATGGCCTAGACAATATTATCCTATTATTATTTAAAAAGGTGCTGAAAAATCTATAGACATCTAAAATAGTTTAAAAATATTTTAACTAATTTAAAAATTCGTACCCTTCACAAAATAAAATATTTTATATTTCTAGAATCTTTTAGATTTTCAAGCACCTCTACATTAATTCCTTTAGCTTTTTTAGCATGCTGGGACGTATTTAAACTTTAGCTTATTTATCTTGTAGGGTATATCTTTTAGGGCGAGTTTAAATTTTGATTTCATTCAGCCAATAAAGGGTGGGCGAGTACACTACACAGTTAGCAACAGTTAACGTGCAACATGCCAAGGCATATCTGAGGACCTCTCATTTAAGTCTAACGAGTATATATAGAAGGGCGGAGGGGATCGGAAGCTGCAAGCAGCGAGCATTCGTGTCATAGTTTAGTTTACGTTTTTCTGGCAGGCACACATATTACAAAAACAAAAATATTACGAAATACGTTTATTATTTCATTTTGGTTTTTGTTTTTTGGGTGGGGGTTTTTTTTATTTGGATTTGGCTCACCTAGAGCTGGGGCCGGTATGGCACCATCTTTGGTCAGTACAACTGTGTGGGGTGTTTGAGAGAAAACAAAATGAAAATCATATAAATAACGCTGGTCAATCAATATCATCATCATCATAAATATCAATTATCATAGTCAAAGCAGAGGCATTAAACATAACTTAATCGAAACCACAAATACGCATTAATTTTGATGTATATTAAATATTATTTTGGTGTGTCTTGAATGTGCATTTAGTTAGGCAGCCGCAAAACCCCAAGAAATTTAATTTACAAAAATATACAAAAGGCAATGGGGTTATTCAAATGTATGTATTGAATATGGTTTCCCGCAAATTAGTGGCATTTCAGTTAACAACTTTTTTTTTCGATTGCTTCAAGGCGGGGAAAATTTTCTAGCGTGTGCGCTGCCAACAGAAGAAGGGAAAAATCGTAACATTTTCATTAGGAAACACACATTCGCTGGCAACTCAATTTCTCAGTTTCAGTTAGTTTCAGTTTTTGGCCACCAAAGAAGTTGATGTGAAAAGTTCCAAAAACAAACAAACAAAACAACGACGGAGAACAAAAAAACGAAAACTTGAGGAATGTTAAGAAACTAAACAATAGCAGCAAAAACAATGCACACTTAAATTGAGCAGACTTTTATTGCTATTTTCGTAGCTTCTGCTGTTGCTACTGTTGCACATTTCATCGTAATTGCATTTCTTAGCCGAACATTTGAACTTGTTTCATTATGTGGCTTAAACTTAGCTGCCATGTATGTGAATATATGTACGTATATGTGGCTGTGTGTGAGATTATACGTGGATGTATCTGTGAGATAGTGTGAGGGTGTTAGGGTCACTTACCGTTGGGTACTGTTGTCACTTTTTTGGTTTGTACACGTGCAGTGGCGTTATTCACCTTCACAATTGGTTATTTTATTTTATTTTTGATAGATCAGCGAGCGTGGTGGTTGTAGTTGTTGTTGTTGGTTTGGTGATGAGTTTTTAAAGATTTTTTTTTTAATTTCATATACACACATATGAGCAGAGTATATATTTATAAAGATCGCATGTATAGAGAATGTAGAAATAAATTATGTGTTAGTTAACAATTACAAAATTTGTGGCAAATAGTGTTCAAAGTGTTTGTAAAAGTGTGTGTTTTTGTAGGGTGTTTGAAAAAATTTCTAAAGTCTTTTTTTTTATTCAAAAGATCAAAGTAAAATTGTCATGACTTATGTCGATTAAAAATGTTATCCAAATATAGATATATATTTAATGCATGAAAAATATTTAAACGAAATCTTTTTTAAACAAACTTTATTTCTTGATATTATACCCTGTACCTACTCTCTTTTAGGTTTTAAGCTTGTTTGTCCAAAAAATTGTATGAAATTCTAAAAGGATTATTATTCGTTTAAGGTCTCGTAAAAAATAACAAAGACTTTTTACAAAGGACATTGCCATTGGAATGTTTTCATATCAAACCTGAACTTTATTTAAATTTCATTTGTTTCGATTGAAAAAATGGAGAAAATTAATTTTTGAAGGCTTTCAGCGAACGGACGGACATTCGTTTCCGCTTCCGGTTGCGCCATGTATACATCCACATACATACATATATGGAATCCATTTGCGGACACAGGGACTTAATTAGACTCGCGCGATTTCCGTTGCCATTTGCTAGGGAAATAACATTGCATTTCAGCCTTTTATGCGGCTCAGTTAATTTGTTTAACCAACCGTCGGACAGACGAACTTTTCCGTACTTTGCGCATTTTCAGCATATTTTAAATGCCAATTATTTGCGGCTCTCTCCCAGTGGGCATTAATCAGAAAGGAAGGCGAAAGGAGAAATGTGTAATTAATTTTTAATGAAAGGCAAATAAGAATCAATCACTGTGCGCTAGTCCTTGGTTTAAATGAAAACCAAAAAAAAAAAGAGAAGAAAAGAAGGGTAGTATGCTGGATTTTTAAAGCCATATCGCTTTGACACGCAAGGATTAAAAGTTGAAAAGCAATTTCTTTCCGCTACTCCTGTGATACATATATAACAGTTTGTGTGAAATTAGTTGGGGGTGTATGTGTTGTGTGTTGGAGTGTGTGTGTTGGTAAGTTCTATATGATATGGCATGCACCCACCTCGATTTTGCGTCCCTCAACCACGGTGCCGTGTAGACGTTCGCGTGCTCGTTCTGCATCGTTGCTGTTAGCGAATGTTACAAAACCGAATCCCTGCCATTCGCAATCAAACATGCAATTAAAGAAACATATAGAGTATATAGATTACGATTTTCAAAAAAACTAAAAAATAACGATTTGGTACAACAAAGTCAGCTCTCTTCTTTGGGTTTTGTTGAAGTCGTATATTTATATTTATAAATAGATAAAGCTAAAGCTACAAATACATCAACAAGGCGGCCAAGGACATGCTTTCGGACAGGGGCCATTGGCACATCTTTTTACTCCTGGGTTTTAAGTGGGGTTCTTGGGTTGGGATTTTGGGTTGGGTTTGGTTGGATTGGGTTTTTTTTATCTTTGGGTGGCGACTGCGACATGCACGTGCCCTACTTTGCCCACTACTCCTTATTCAGCCTCCTTCTCCTTCTGCTTTCCAAACTCATCATCCATCGCCCCTCGCTCTCTTGTCCTGTCCCCAAAAACTCCTCGAGCATCTCAAGGTGTTGGGGCTCCGGTCCTGAACTATGCACAATTCCTGGTGCTATGGTAACTATGCAATTATATTCACCAGGTTCCACAGACCGGGCATAATAATAATGTTGTAAAAAAGACAACTCGACAAGGTTGCCCTGGCGAAGGACAGAGACATCTCATCTGGGAATACTTGAAGTGCATAATTTAAATGAATTGTGCGACAATTAGATGCAAAATGTCCCGCACAATTGGCGGCGGAGCGAGAGAGAGAGAGATGGGTAGAGAGCGAGAACAGGCGAGTAATGCAGCAGGAGAGGGAGACGGCGAGCTTTTTTCTACTAGGATAGAAAGTTTGGCGAAACTTACCTTGCTGCCGCGCTCGTTGAAAATGATTTCCACATCCAGAATGGTGCCAAATTGCTGAGGAATAGAAAAATAATAAATGTTAATATTTAGAAAGCTTTCAATGGTTTATATTTGGGGACAGTACATTTTCTAAGGAATATCTGACAAAGAAAATTATTCGCGACTTACTTTAAGTTTTATTTTACGTTATACCTTCTTTAATTAATTTTTAATTTCTGTTAATGCTCTAAAATATTTGTAAATTAATGATAAATTTGGGGTAAATACAGTTGTCCTGCTGCCGAAAAGGATTTTTGGTTGTCTTTTATTTATAAAAATATTGTTAAGACCCATTTGTCAGCTAAACACTTTAAGTTTAAAATTTTTAAAATTTTTATAAAAAAAAAGGAATTTAATAATTTTAATTATTTTTCATATATCCTGAATTACTTTATTGACACTGACATCTTATAGATCGAAAGATTTATAGCTCGTGCTCTTTTTAGTTTGATAAGTGACGATTCAAATTTATTTTTATAAATTCTACTTAATTATTTTAAGAAATCTATCACTAAACTCACCCCAAACATGGCCCTTAGATCGGGATCCCGGAAGCGGAACGGTATGTTGGAGACGTGCAGCCGTTTCGGCTGACTCTTGGCATCGAGGGAGGCGGCCGCGGCGACGGCGACCGATTGGGCCGGGACTAGAGCGCTGCTGAGACTAGTGGCCACGTTCGCGGTGGGCGACATGATGCCGCTGGCCGCTGCGGCAGCTGCATTCAGGTGGGCGATCACCTGCGATGTGCTGGCCGGCACTACGGCACAACCTCCTGCACCTCCATTGGCAATGCTGTCCAATCCGGTGGTGGGCAAGAGTCCAACGCCACTGCTGCTGGTTGCCGCCAATGTGCCGGATGCTATCGAGCTGCCCGTCACCGAAGTGCCAGCCGATTGCATCGATGTGGGACTGCTGCACAGGAGCGGTTGCTGTTGGAGGGCGGGCGGCGTCTGCAGGAGCGGTTCACCACTGGCCACCGGCGATGTATCCCCGGACATACTGCCCTCGGTGGCGCTGCCGTTGAGGGTCAGTCCGCATCCGCCCGCCTGCGAGGCTGTTACGCTGGACGGGGAGCTGCTGAGCGGTGAACTGGGTGTGCCACCGCCTCCACCGCCACCGCCGCCAGTATTAACGCCTCCAGAATTGGGCATGGCGGAGCTCTGTTGGGAATCTGCTGCCTCATTGGCGATCAATACTGTGGACTGGAAAACAAGAAAATAAATAAATGAATTAATTTTAGGTGTATTCAAATTATTTAGAATTTATTTATTTTTAAAATAATTTTATAAAAATATGAAAACCATTCAACAAGGTGGTAAAAAAATAGATTTCTTAATTGTATGTTTCCCTTTAAAGTATCAGTATTTGTTTATTATCTAGCTATGTTGTTCTTTCTTAAACCCAGGACGATAAAAAAAAAATCATATCTAACCGATCGCAGATCTATATCCTATACCTCCCATCTATTAAAGCTTGAGCAAACACTCTTTTTTTTAACTTAGCTTCCGTTCTCTTTTTTTCTTCCAAAGCAAAAATTTTAACTCGAAAAGGGAAAAATGTAATTTTCCAATTTCATTTAGTGGAAAAGCGATTTTTGTAAAACTTTCGAAAGCACTCCAGCTGTTTGCCGTTCTTGTTTGCCAATGGTATTTTTTGCAGTTGAATTTTCAGTGCTGCTCGGCAAATCGAATGCGAACAAGTGCCGCAATAAATAAACAATTGAAATGAAAATACAATTTTCAAGTGGTTTACATCCCGGGAGAGATGAAAATCCTGTGAGAGGGGCAGGGGCGGAAAAGCGTATGGGTTTGGGTTTGACCCAATAAAAAGTTACATACACACAGGCACAGACAATGGGAACACCCAGACAGACAGACTGGAGGAAAATACAGGAGCTGAAAGCCCCCGTACACATACGTACATATTTTGTGGCACAAACTTGTGTTGACTTATGCAATAAAACTGTCGCGCAAACTGTTGCAATATACCCAATCCACCACACTGCAGCAGAAGCAATCCCCCAGCGAGCCCGCGGAAATGTTTGCATTTTGTATTTCTGCATTATTAAAACTGAAAATGCACTGCCATCGAAGGGTATTGTTGTTTCAACGCCCCCGCGCTTTTCGCCCCGTTCGGGAATAATATGGAAAAATTCTCCATTTACGCAGGCGACCAAATTCGATGACAATGCAATAAAACCCAGAATGAACAGCAGCAAAAAAAAAAAAGAAAATAATAGAGAAGAGATATTTGCGTTCGCCCCATAATGTAGGCAATAGAAATAACGCTTAACTTAATTTGCTGCGCATTGTTGACACATAAATCTAAACAAATTTTTGCCCGCCCTGACAATACACATTTTTTCCTCGCTTTGCAGTTTTTTTGTATTTTTTCTTCGCTTCGGTTCTCGGTTTGCATGTTTACCGAACATTTCGGGACCAAAGTGAAATGGCGTGAAAAACTTTGGCCCCATAAATGGCCAACTGGCGGAGGTGGAGGGTTTATTGTTTCGGGTATCGGGTTACACGTAAATGACATTTAACGCTTTTTAGTTTATCGAAATGCTTTTGTGCGGCACGCGACATGGCTGAAAAAAGGTCTCCGGCGCTGTTTTGATTCGGCATTAAAAGAATTTCTGCATAAATTTGAAAACTTTTCGCCCCGGCAAAAAGGCAAGAAATTTGCTCTAAATTGTTTTGATTTGAATATTTGACTTGGGTATTATTCTTGAACTTTGAATACGTTCTGTGGCCCTACTTTCTAGCTTAAGATCGAATCAGATTGCAGTTCTTTATTCGTCTTATCGTAATTTAAACTGGCACGGCACGATGGTAAATTTGTATTTAATTATCTCTGGTTTGATAAATTATTAAAATATAAAATATTAAATAAATTAAAAATTATGAAGGCCAATTTTTAAATTAACTTGCTAGATTTCAGTTTATCAACTTTTCGCCAAGCCAAAAAATGGATTTTCTTACTAAAAGATCTTGACGTAACATGACCTATCCTATTAAAAAAAAAACCTAAAAACAAAAATTTTCTTTAAAACTATAAGCTTCTTTTGGGGTTACAATACTATGATATCTGAAATTTAATTCTCTCGACTCAATAAATTATAAAAAGCTTGGCCAGCATCTGGTTCTACCAAAGCATGAAGAACAAAATTTCCCAAATGATGACAATGCATACAAAAATGTAGTTACAATAGAGTTCAAGTTGAGGCAAAAAGCAGCTTTACCCTGGCCAGTCGGTTGGTCGCCTAATGAAGATGAGCTTGGTAAACAAATAGGAGAACAAAATGGGAGAAAGAAAACATGGTAAGACCAAGAAACTGGCACGTAAATTTCAATTGTCCGCCCGGCTCTTCTCTATATATATTGTTTGTTGTTTTTTTTCACTTTTATATTTTTTCCTTGTCTGTTTATTTTATTATAATTTTTTGTTGTTGTTGGTGGCTGACTCACTATGCTGAGCACATTTTGTGGGGGCAGCGATGATTGCAGATGCTGCTGGTGTTCTGGTGGCTGCTGCTGCACTTGGTCCATGGCATGTCCATTTGTCAGTGGCAGCGGAATGGGACCTGGGACTCTTGGTTCTGCGAGGCTGGTTCCATTGTACTCGTACTCGTACTGTGTCTGTGTTTGTGTTGACAGATTTGTCTGTGATAAATTTTCAGATAACAACAAGGATTTGCGTTTTAGTTGCAGTTGCCTGTGTGTTTGTATGTGTGGAGGACTTGGATTAAGAGATAGAGTGTGGAAGTAGTGGGCTAAAAAACCAGACAGGCAGACAGGCAGGCGACCAACACCAACAATTTGCTTAAATGGGTAGCTTAATTTTTTACTCTCAACCGTTTTACAGCTGCTTAATTGCTTGGAGAACATGCCTTGAATATATAATTAAAACAGTTACCATATAGAGATTTATTTATATAAAAGTATAATGAATCATGACAAAATGCTTGGTGGTTAACAAACTATATGCTGACTTACAATTATCCATTCCTAAACGAATTATACAAGGTTTTCACAAAATGTATCTAAATATATTTTGGATCGCATATTTTTCTATCATAGTAAATATATTTTGAAAGGGTAACAGTAAATAAAACTATCAATTTTAATAAATAAATAATATAAAAAAGAAACTGTTCTTGCGTTTCCGTCATTTATGATTTATGTTTGCTTTATATGTATGTCAAGTTCTGTTTTACTTTTGCCAATGAATATTGATAAATTTTTGATTGAATACAATTTTCTGAGTAATTGAATGTGTGAACGAGTGGAAATACACATTCAAGTGACTTAATCCTTAGATTTAATACACATTCAAGTGACTTAAGCCTTAGATTTAATTTTTAAAATTACTGAAGATTTTTCACCTCATTTACTTTAACTAACAACGGACTTTTGACGTCCACATAAATCTACATTAATATGCACATTAAATTCTCTGACCATGTTTAAGTCGAAAACTAATTGGCATTTTCGATGCATTTTGCCGCAGGCCAAGCAAACAAGAGCAACAAAAACAATGCAGCTATTGAGAGTGTGAGAATTGATTTTGTTCAACGTGGCGTATGCGCATTGTTCGCATATAAGAACACACTATTTAATTAATTGTGAACTATGTAAAACAGAAAGCCGGTCAAAGGTTAAAAAACAACAAAAGCACAAACCGTATATAGTGCAATTAATTCAATATTTGACTATTTATTACACCTGCAAGGCAGAAATGTAGTTCCGACTAAATGCAAGCCACATGTTTGTACACATTAGGCTTCATGTGAAAAATACACCTAATGCTCTCATCTGTTAAATTATTCAAATGCACGAATCAATTTTCATAAGCAAATATCTCTTGGACAAATATCTCTTGTATTTATTTAAACTTTGCTAGACCAAAAACTGTTGATTCCCCCATTTTCCATCTCGACTTTCTGCGTCGAATAAATTTTTGTTTTGCTTGCCGCAAAGTTGGTCAAATATATAATTTTGTGTTTTTGTGGAATGCAACTATTGAGTTGAGGGATATTCTAGGAAGCCCCTTGCAAATTTCAGCCAACGTGTGTGCCATCATAGTCCATTTTTAATTAGAAGCGAAGAAACAATAAACAACAAAGCGCATTGAAACCCAGCTCCAGGGTCAAATGAGGAACGTGGGCGACTAGCCACTAAAAGTATGCTACAAAAAGGACCAACACAAACATACATAAATGCAGATGAGGCAGGTGAGTTTGTGTGGGGTGTTTGTGTATGTGTATGTGGATGCCAAAGTGCGTGAGTGTTGCTTGCTGTTGGCACTTTTCTGTGTGCTGCTTCGCTGCAATTAAAAATGTAAAAGCAAAGCGCTCCCACCAACAACAAATACTGACTAAACAAGACCAGGTGCAGCAGCGATAACAAGCACGGCCTCTATTTGAATGCCCTGGCCTACACTGAGATAAATTATTATCAAATATTAAACTAGCTATTGAGAACTACTTAGGTAACAAATTTTAAGGATTTTAGTTTGCAATGTAACAGAAAATTAAAAAAGTGTTCACATATTTTAAAGAAATCCTGTTATATGTAAAGAAATCCTTGATTATTCCTTTCTTGGAAAATAAAATGACATTTCAATAAAAACTACAACTGAAACCCTACTTATGGTTAAATAAAGGGTTATCTTTCTTTTTTTAAAATATGAATTTAATAATCAATGAGTTATTAAATATATTAATTTATATGGTATTATGATAAGTAAAATATATGAAAGAAAATTCTAGAAAGTCAGACCGCTACCAAGTAAATATATTAAATATGTTTGAAAAGGAATGTAAGAATAACTTTTCGGACAGTTAAGTATTTTTCTGTGTATTAATGAGCTGGTATGAATTTTAGTTCAGTGTAGCGTTGCTATCTATGTATTTGTGTGAGTTGGCATCTGTGTATTGAGTGTGCGTAACCAAATCAAAGGCCGAGCTATAAACCAAAGCAGACCAAACCGAACCAAACCGAAGCGAACCCAAAAGCCAAAAACCAAACACAGCTACAAATGCATATCAAAGACACACAAACACAAACAGAGAGTGGGAGCGAGCGAGTGGGTGGTTTGGGTGGGTGAATGTATGGATGAGTCGGTAAGGGGAAGGGGAGTGGGAAACAGGTGGGGAAGGTCAAACAATTATCTAGGCAAACTCACCTTCTGTTGCATGTACAGCGAGGCATTGACAACGTCGGAAACACTGGTGGCCACGACCACCGGATTGGCCGTTGATGCACCACCGCCCCCGCAGCCAGTTGAATATTCTGTGGTCAAGCCTCCGGCGGATCCTGGCGCTCCTGCCACCACAGCTGTGTTGTTATTGTTGCTGGCAGATCCTGCGGCCTCGCCGCCCGATTTCATTTGGGTCACTGGATCAGCAGACTGCTTGGCAGCCGCCGCTGCCACCGCCATTGACAAACTGTCGGCAGCGTTGGGCGGTCCTCCGGCCACCTGTTGTTGTTGTTGCTGCTGCTGTTGCTGGGCCTGCTGCTGCTGCTGTTGTTGTTGCTGCTGCTGCTGGGCGGCGGCCGCTGCTGCAACAGCCGCTGCTGCAGGATTCGGTGCGGCGGCATAGCCGGCCGGAGCGCCCGGAAAAGGCGCCACGCCCGCCTGCACCATGTGCTGCATTTCCAGAAAAGAGATCAGAAAGAGAGAACGGGGAAAGAGAAGCAGAGAGAGAGAGAGAGATGGGTTTATGGATTAGTAATGGTCGTAAAAGTGTAAGTACCCCCTTTTCAACACTTGGAGAAACTCGCTCTTTAAATCTGTTTAGGAAAGATATTTAAATCACTGATAACTTATCAACATTAAATTCGAAAGTTTATTATTTAAAACTTTTGAAAGAGGTTTTAAGCTTTTTCTGTGTCAAATATTTTATTTATAAACTTTTTAAAAACAAAATAAATTTATAAAGAGTTTTTTCACAAGGTAGAGTTTTTGTTTTGCCAATACTAACACTAATATTAAAATATTTTTTTTTAGCATAGAACAAAAAGTTGGTTAAATATCAGTATTTATAAAAAACCTAACAGTAAAAATGATCAAAATTGTTAAAAAATATTCTTACATTCGTTTCGCAATAATGTTAGGACAATATTAGCCTTTTTAATAGGTATACTTAAACCACAATCTAAAGTCGTCAAAATATGTTTAAAAATACGTCTTTAAAGGGATATCCTTCCCAACAAAATGAACAACCTTTTCGAGTGCACATTTAAAATGAACATTATGAGTATTAGTTTTTACCCAGAGACACTTTTCATACTACTTGGGCTTCCCCTTTTCTCCTTTCCTGGCTAAGCATTTTCCTATTTGTGTGTGTGTCTGGTGCCGTGCCGTAAAAGTGCAAAATTAAATCCAGGTAGTTTATTTTGCAGGTGGTAACCCCATCGGGAGCTGGTCCAGAGCTTTCCGTATTAAGCTCTCGGTTAGACAAAGGACACAGACAGACAGACAGGCAGGCAGTCAGGATGTGGGCCAGGATTTCGTTGGGTTTTGGGTTTTGGGAAGGGATAACAAAATGCGCTTTAAATTGTCAGTTTTATTTGTATAAATTTTGTGCCATTATTTGGCTTGTCTCGCCCGGATTTCCAACCCAACCTCTGTCAGCAGCTATGAAATATGCAAAATTTGCAGCTTATTGTTGGTTGTTGGCTAAATTCAAATACACACATATAGGAGGAGCAACATGGCAAGGCGAAACGAAACTTTTTCTGGATGCTAAAATGGAAAGAACGAGGCTTATCGTGCGAGTGGCATTTTAATATGTTTTCCCTCTGCCCCAGATGCTTACATGAAATGGTTATTAATTTTGCGATTTAATGCAAATGTCACAGAAATGCAGGTAAGTGGTATGACTTAAATGCTAAATACTGCCAAATATTTGTGCTTTTCAATTAAGAAACGTTGTACATGTTTTGTACGATGACATTTGGTTGCGAAAACACACTGAGTAATATGCCTCCGTTGTAGTTGTAGTTGTAGTTCGTTTAATTGGTGTAGTTTAAAAATACCGAAAAACGATTTTAAATATCTGCTAGACGTTAGACTATTTCATCCGTTGGACACAGTTCATCTATCTTGCCATGCATAAGCTATAAAGCAGCTATTTCAACGCGCCGCAAACACATATCAATGCCTCTATGGGTATTTTATTTATATTTCTCTTGGCACAGGCCATCAAACTGCAGTCGTCATATTTGTGTGCGCGTTCTGTTTCGGCTTCTTGGCGATTTGCGCTTTGAAAAATTAGCTTGTTAATTAAATGCAAGCCACAAATGACAAGTCGGCGAGGTGCAAGTATCTCTGCCCTGATATTCCCCCACCCCCCAACTTGTGACATAATCCGCTGTGCAAATTGGTGCTCATGTTGCTCATCCGCCACGTTGGCCAACCCATGATATATGCGCACTCTAATACATACGTACTATACCCCACACACACCTAAGCTTATATCTAAACAGCGTGTATGAAAAAAAAAACTTGTCATGTTAAATTTACGTAAAAATTTGTATGAAAATTCATTCCGTTGTGCCAATGAAAATGTTTTCCCTCTTTTCCGACAGCTGCTGACGTAGGGAATGTGCTGACTTGCACTTGAGAACCACAACCATCTTCTCTTAATGAGTCTGCGTATGTGCTTGTGTCTGGGTTGCTTTCAGTGTCCGTCTAAAGTTTTCCTTTTGAAAAACTTCTCCCTTAAACAACTCCCAATAAGTTTTCATAATTTTCTGTCAACGCTTTCGAGGGCGGGCTGGGTCACAGGCTCTTGAAGCGAATACTTCGCTGCATTCGCAAATATTTTTCATTTAATTGCTCTTGAACAGAGAGGACGACAGAGGGGCCAGGACGAAAAGAATATTCTTTTTATATATATTCTTTTTTTTTTTGGGGCCATATTTACATGGCAAATATTTCGTTCGGCACTGCGGCCCTGGCAATTTGCATTTGTAGTTACTCTGCAGAAAAAAAAAATAAAAATAAAAAAACAAGAGGCAGCTGGCACTGTTTTATTGACTGGGGCCAGCGCCAACTGCCATCGCTTTTTGTTTACATTCGCCACTGTTGTTTTTGGAGAATTTTCAACAAAACACTTTACGTTTCCATTTTGCAACAATTTCGCTCGCTGCGCTTTCAAGTGCCCGCATTTCAAGCGTTTTGTCCACCAAAGATTTTTTGGCGATTCGATGCAAAAAAAAATATTAAAGCTATTTTCCATTCTCATTAAATATATTGCGTTTTGGCAGCACACGCTGCGTATGCGTTACGCTTAAGTGTGTCACACATTCCACGGCTGGTGATTGATGGGCGACGCAAAAAAAAATTGTATATATACCTCAAAAAACATAAATAATGAAAGAAAAATGCGTTCAAATATTTTTGGGGGAAGCCTGAAAAAATCACGCTGGGAAATGCATTTCAAAAAGAAGCAAAACTGGAAAAGTGAGTGAAATATAATTACACTGGGTAGCAGAAAAAATGTTTACTTTTATGAGGCACCATATACAACATATTCATTTCTTTTCTTTCGATTTCAATTCGATTTCAATAAAAAAAAAAAAATTCAAATGTTATGTATTTTATATATCTTATAATTGTATTTTCATATCACTTTGATCTTCAGTTTCTTGTACAAATGTATACTTTCGGTAAAACAAAAATTCCCAAAAATATCACTCGCATTTTTGTTGAATAATGTTATCTTGAATTGAACCAAAATATTTAGACAGAATCTAAACAAACCCGAAAGGCTGCCGCACTTGTCAGAAGTCAAACCAAATTATATATAAATAATGTGTGCGCTTTCAGTCGCATTACATCAACGGAATATTAATAAATCGTGACGTGAATGGCGAGTGAAATTTTTTCGTGTGCCTTGACTGCGTACTTTCCTCCTCCAAACCAAAGTCTTTTCGGCCGTGTGCGTCCGTTCCGATTAGCATTACCCACTACCATTACCCATAACATATTCCTATGCCAACTCCCAAGTTTGAACCTGACACAGTCAGAAGGCATTTGACCAATTGCTCAATCGCTGACGCAATTCAGCGATCGAAGCGCCAATTTTGGTCTACGATGCAATGGCGAATTTGGGGCGACGCTCGTTAAAAAGCCGGGCCAACTTGGTTGGCTCATGCCGCGAATGCCAATTAAAGGCTACCAATTGAAACTGAAAATTTGCCTAACACGCGCCAACCGATTGTTTGATTTAAACTTGCTTTGGTGGGTGTCTCTTTGGGCTTTTATTCAAACTTGTACTGATTTTTGGTGATTGCTCAATGGGCGGATAACTTGCAAGTGCAGGTCACGTCTGTCGCCCAGATTGCATTTGGAAAGTATTATATTGATGTCAGGGCAATATGTCACCGCCTATTTTGGAGAGATCTGATCCGGTCAGGTATTTCACTTTTTTTGGCCTGGTCGAAGGTCACATCTCCATAATTGCCACGGAAAGCAAAATGCAGAACGTGCCAAATCAATTTACATGGCAATTGCAGTCGACAGAGCCATCCAAGGATATTAAACTGGAGAGCCAGTCCTTGTGCAAATTAGGACACTACACACAAATACCAGAGAGATAGAGCTTTTCTGCCTCTGTCAGCTTTCGGTTTTTGCGAAAACAGGAAATTACAGCGAAAGCGTGTTGAAGTGTAAGAGGAAGTTCAGGTGTGAGGGGGTGGTGTTGTGACATGTAATATGACAGCAGAAATTGCTCTGCAGAATGGCTCTGAAAATGCTGCGTGCCACGAGAGCTACAAGATACAAATACTGTCGTGTGTGTGTGTGTGTGTGTGTGCATCTGTTCGCAAATCAACAGAACGGAAATTTATTTCAAAATACACAAAATGCCATGTTCGCCACTCTGCATCCTTTTAATAAGACAAACACTACATCATCGCATCCCATCGCAACGGCAGAGTGGGTGGTTGGGTTGGGAAAATTAATGAAAAGCGCGTCACACGTCTCGTATACGTAATGAGCACTGTAATGCAATAAGCCCCGACGCCGCTGCTTGTCTATAATTAAGGCTCAGCTCGCAGCTCAGAAACAAGTTGCCAGCCAAGGATAAAATTACCATTTGAAAATGCCATTATTTAAATATGGTTCTTTGAAATTGCGGAATGGTAAATTGCTGCAGTTATTCATTCAATTATCCTGATCAAATTTCTGAGCTTTCCGCATTTTAATGGAAATTATTGGGGGAGAAAATTATTATTGAAAAAATGAAGGTATCATTTTTCAAGTAGCCTTTCACTGATTTTTAATATTATCACAGAAAATCAGATATCTAACTGATATAATTTGAATAATAATTTTTTTAAAATCAAAAGTATTAAAATTCTTAAAATAAATGTAGAAAGTTATCTTACATCTTTAACTAAATATATGAAATGCAATTGAATATCTAGTGAAACCACCCATGAAAAATAACTTTTAGTTAAAGCCCCTCCTCTCGACGAACTTTCTGAAATTGCTTGACCATTTTTGTCCATTAACCTTAAAGTTACGAAACACGAATAGTAAGCCAACTTTATGAATGAAATTACGGCCTCGCCAGGCCAGAGCAGTGGGCAATAACTGACCAGGTTAGCAGTGGAAAACTGCCACTGCAAAACGGTAAACCCAAAACGTCAAATGCAGGTGCCTACAGCAGCAATATCCACAACAACGGCAAAACGTTTGGCAACGGGAAACGGCAAAAACCCAACCAGAAATGAAAAAAAAAAGCGAGAAGAATAGATGGCCCTAGGCGAGCTTGGCTAAGCCATAAAACCGGTTGGTTGAAAAATCGGGATACACAGAAGGGAAAAACATGAGGACGGGGGGCTGCCTGCCTGCGCATCTGCAAAAACCAAAAGCGAAACTTGAACTGCAGCCCGGCATTTAAATGCGGTTTCTGTTACATCGTGCAGACCATCTTTTTTTTCTTTTTTTTTTTAATATAAAAAATAAGATTTTTTGCCGCTTTCTTGGGTGCCACTTTAGTGTGTCACTGGGCTGCCCACATAGCATTTTCCATAGTTGTTAATGGCCAACCTAAAGAAGCTGAAGATGCATCACGGCTGTGATGATGATGATGATGCAGCTGAGGACTGGTTTGCCATTTAAATGGAATTTATGCTGCCTTACCCAAAGTCGAAACTCCAACTCCGGGTCTGTCATCAATTGCCTTGCAGCTTTGCCAAATGAAGCATGAAGGGAGTGAATGGGAAAAAGTAGCACACACCCACACACACACTTGCAAAAAATACCATAAAGTATTAACTACTTTTAGGGATTTAAAAAAAAAAAAAACTTTTCAACGAGCAATAAAATTAGCAAAACAGCATTATTGCAAATAAATAAAACTATATAACAATCGTAATTTAATTATTTAATTAAAAACGCTTTTAAAAATTATTATTATATTTTTGTGTATTTCATATACCAAATAATTCCGAGTGTATTTCGTAAAACCCTCTTTCGTCCCCTTTAAATGGCGAAGGCGATCAACTAAACCTTAATGCCAATGGAAACGTGAGAATGTCGCCGCCTCCGAGAGTTGAAGATGCACTTTCGGTTCGCTTCTTATTCGAAGATTTTTATCACCAAATTTCGTTGGGATTTTCCTTTTGTCGCATTTAGCTAGAGGGCCAATGAAAAACTACGTGAAAAACTAACAAAACGTGAGCGGAAAATTAAATAATTGAAAAGCTACTGTGCTGAGTGACGGGGGGAGGGGAAAGGAAAGTGTGCGAAAGGTCGATAGATAAATGCATTGTGATTACTCACTGGCTTAGCAAATGAAAACGAAATTGGCCATTGACCACTCGCTGTCTACCATCGTACATATAGGTACTAAATCAGCACCGAAACCCTCGGCAGTAGCACAAAAATCAATAGAAATAAATGAAGACAAATATCCAAGAGCACACAAAGAAAATAAAAATAAATACATAAAACAAAAAGCGCAGAGAGATCTTCACGTTCCCTCAACTTGTCAATAAACAAGGCAAAATGTGAGTGAAAAAACTCGCACAAATACCAAATAAATTTGTATTTAAGAGCAAATGTTTGGCTATGCAAACGGCGTGCCACCAACAGACAGAAAGACTTGAATTATGGCAGCCGAACGATGCGTTGACAAGACCAAAGGAAATAAAAAACCAAAAATAAAGAGCAACGAGGGGAAAAAAACCGAAGAAATTAAAGGCCCTGTCAATTGGCGCACCATCAAAAAACATCAGAGACAAAAAAATAAAGCCGAGATAAACTTTACTTTTATTTCATTTCGCCTAAGCATATATTTTTGATGTGGCTTCTTTCATGGGCTAACAGGCATCATGAAAGCGTGTCCAAAAGGGCTGCAGCCACGAAAAGCATTTGAAATGATGCGAAACCCATGCTAAATACGTGGCCTCCTCAGAAGTATGGAAACTCAGCGTGTTTGATGTTCAGCTGCACTTTCCCAGTTTTCTCTTTTAATTGGATAGCGATATTATCGAGTGGCCGAATTTAGTTCGGTTGACATCGTTACGGAATGATAAAGTACCAATCCAAAATCCAATAGCCAATTGAAGCAAGAGTGCAATCAAGCCAGAAATATCACATTACAGTGGCACATTTACTCCTAGGTTCATATATATTTTAAAAATTGCACAGAGAGAACAGAAGCAAGTAAAGTTATTATCAATATGGGATTATACAGAAATAAGAAATACCCACAAAAAAGACAAAAATATAATAAAATATTTGTATTTATAAGAGTTTATTATAAGAGTTTATTATAAGAGTTTATTATACGAATTTATTATAGGAGTTTATTATAAGAGTTTATGATTCAAAATATTTGTAGAAGCAAAACTTTAACTGATAAATAAAAATATTCCAAATTTTGTTTATCTTTATTTTTCCCTATTTAGCTTCACATATTATCATTACTTTGAGAGTGGATAAAAACCATATGTCGATTCCCCCATGAATTGAACCCTTGGTCATTATAAGCACATTTATTTCCCATCAGATAAGTGGCAACTTAATTGCTTTCGATACGATTGTTTTTCTCTGTGTGCGCAAGAAGTCGAGTTCACTTGTCTCTATTGAATCACCCCCAAAAAAGCTACACCAGCAATTGAGCAGCATTTTAGCTGTGATTTCGCAACAAATAAACGACTCTCATGAGTCATGATTGCACCGATTGCAGCGAAATCGAGACGCTGTCCGTTGTTGTTGCCATTGATTGATTTGCGCGCTTAGACATTAAATGCAATCAAAGTAACAATATTTGTCCTCTAGCCACGCCCCGCACACCCAATCTATTCAATCTACGAGAAAGAACTCTTCAGTAGAAACCCTAAGGGCCCTAGGTTTTCTTTATAAGGTCCACAAAAAAACACACGCAAAGCTCCAAGACGCTTATTAAATTGCCCCCCAAAACAAGGCCCAAACAAACAAAACAAAACAAAACTGAACAGAACGCAACGTGCATAGTCAAATAAACAAGCAGTCGAAGCGGAAGGAACTAACGGCTGAAAAACAAAAGCTTACTTCCGGCCACCCATTGCGCCAACCCCACAACCTTTAAGTTTATGAAATATAAATGAGCTTTGTGAGCATTCAAACAGTAAGAAATCCAAAATTACACGCAATTTATGGATGTAGCAGGTGCAGGAAGTGGGCGTGGCCGGGGGCCATTAGGTTGGCTTTAAGAGCACGCGACAAAATGGCGCTACACAGGGGAAAATTATTAGGTGATTAGTGAAAATATCTAATTAAACATACTAAATTAATACAAAAATAACATAAGTTAATAATAATATTAAAAAATCAAGTCTTTAAAAATAGGTAATTTTTTTAATAAACAAATTGTTTCACATTTACCTTCAAATAATAATTAAAAAAAAAAAAACATAAACAAGTTTTAAAGAATGTGTATTTTTTCAAAAAAAGAAATTTGTATAATTATCCTCAATTATCCTCAAATAACAATATAAAAAGAAACAAGGGAGAACGCTATAGTCGGGTGCCCCGACAATCAGATACCCGTTACTCAGGTAAAGGGAGTGCGAGGGAGATGGAGATAGAAACTTTGAACACGAATAACTTTTTAACGAATGGTCCGATTTGAAAAATTTCTTCTACATTTCGATAGGTATTGATAAACACAATAAAACTGCATTTTTACTTTTCCGAAATATTGAAATTTTTAAAATCGTATATAAGCGATTGTGGGCGTTAGAGGGGGCGTGGCACCTTTTTGAAACAAACTTGCGCTGCGTAGGAACTCCTAGAATCTGTATGCAAAATGCCAATCTTCTAGCTTTTATAGTTTCCGAGATCTCAGCGTTCATACGGACAGACGGACAGACAGACAGACAGACAGACGGACAGACGGACAGACGGACATGGCTAGATCGACTCGGCTAGTGATCCTGATCAAGAATATATATACTTTATGGGGTCGGAAACGCTTCCTTCTAGCTGTTACATACTTTTGCACGAATACAATATACCCTTTTACTCTACGAGTAACGGGTATAAAAATAATAAAAAAAAAAAACAAAATTGTAAGAATACGTATTTTTTTTTCAAAAAAATGAATTTGTACATATTTATCCCAAATAATAATATGAAAATGATATAATAATAACAATATCATTCAAAAGTATATAATATTTCCCTCCATATTTCTGATTCACTAATAATTATTTCGCTATTCTAATCATGATTTTGTATACCTATTTTTTCACTGCAATTAATGGGTTAGGGTATGTGGGCGTTGTACGGCAATTACCGTTAAGCGGATTGTAGTTTACACTCTCTGTATTGCCGCATACACAGAACTAAGCTAGAACTAAATGTGCATTCTTACGGTACGTTTTCATTTTCATTCCCATTTCCCGACAGGCGTTATTGTTATGACCCACTGGCATTTCCACCTGTCTCGCTCTGCGCATTTTCACACTTGTAAATCAATTAATTTTACAGCTTATTGTTGTTGCTGTGAATGTATAGCTGCCACCGTGGTTCTGGCCACTGGTCATTTGGCTACTGGACTACTGACTACTGGACTACATGCTACCACCACCTGCTGGTTGGTCATTTAGCCTAAGCGCCGGCTAAGCTCAAAATGCTCAAATGCTCGACTGGGCCAAGGATTGTGAAGCCTCTGCAGTGCCCAACTAGAAAGCACTCTTGTGTGTGGGAACTTTTGTTTCCCCTTTTGTTGTTTTTGAAAGCAAATTGTTGGCTGTAAATGTTGTTGCCCGTTGTAGTTGCTGGCGCGCTGACTGGATTTTCTGATTTGCTTGAGCGGCGGCCGTTGAAATGTAATTAATACGTGGTCGACCACTTGGTCCCACACATTCGGGGTCAATTGTGTGTAAAGGAAAGGTGATTATTATGGCTCTATAGGCAAGAAAGGGCTAAGAAGCCGCAGGGATTAAAGCTGGGAATTTAAGCAAGGAAAGGAATTTGAAATCCTGTTAATGTAAATACAACAATACAACACTTAGGAAAATGTATTTTTAAATCATTATTATTTTTTATTTTTATTAATATTTAGTTATATTAAATTGACTTTTATTTATTATTTTTATTAATATTTAGTTATATTAAATTGACTTCATTTTATAATACTTTCTTTAACTAGGCAGGCTTATTATCGGTATCACAAAATTTAGAAGATTTATCACAATCTGTTTGTAAATATAACTTTTTATTTTATATCTAAATTTCAAGTATAAAGATAAGTTAACTGTTTTTCCAAAGTTTGTACTAAACATGTCTGCAAAGTCCCTGGAAATTTTCCCAAAGAGTTCATTAACATTTACACAAATCAAAAACAGTCATGAAATCACCATAATAAATAATAAATATATTTTAAAGCTTTTCTCTGATTTGTACCTTAAAAAATGCAATTTTTTTAGTTGCTAAGCACAGTGTATGGCAAGTTCAATATCCGACCCCGCTGGGGAATCCTGAATCCCAACGAGCACTCACATGTCCTCATAACGATGTGCAAGGATGCCGAGCTCTCGAAAAAGGGCCGCGACAAGATAGTGGTCGTCTGCATGCTGGCGCCCATCAATGCCGTGGACTTCGACATGACCTCCTCCTTGTGGCGCCACAATACCTGCTACGATCCGAATATCGAGAGGCACCAGCTCACCTGCCAACAAATGGATGGGGCTGGCGAGGGCGGTGATGGCGATAAGGACCCCGGTCTAAGGATTCGCGGCAGGGGGCTATTCCCCTCGTTCTGCAGTATTCGCACGCCCAGCAAGTACTGGCGCTAGTTTTCGGTTGGGCCGTTGGGCGTTTCCCTCTGGTGGAGTGTCAATTATCCCGCCCGACTATTTCGCCCTAATGGCTGCAATGACTAAGTAATTGGTTAGCAGCCCTACGATGTCTTGCCGTGTGCCTCTATGGGCCAACATTGTTGATGATGAGCCTTCATTAAAAACTAAGAGCGTGTCTATCTCCCTCTCTCTGTGGGTATGGTATGTGTGTTGGGTATCAAGTGGCTCGAAGGATGCTCAAGGATCCTGGTTACATGAAGTGCGTTTACCCCACACAACTGGCTGATAAAAAGACGTAAATTGCTTGCATTTGCCGAGTGGAACTCGGAGTCTACCTTCTACTGGCAATTAGGCAAACGTTAACGAAGGCTTTTGAACTTTGGGATATTCCCATCGATTGACATTCTGTTGGGTCAACCCGGTTGCCCGGCAATTAACCAACCACTTTTGTAACTCGAAGCGTTAAGCAATTAAAGGGTCGAATAATGTTGAGTGGTAAGTGAAACCATAGAAAGTTTATAAGTGGCAAAAGAAAAAAAAATAGCAAGTCGAAAAACACTAAAATTAACTAACGTTTCCAAAAAATATAAATTTTAAAAGGTATATATTTATACCCGTTACTCGTAGAGTAAAAGGGTATATTGTATTCGTGCAAAAGTATGTAACAGCTAGAAGGAAGCGTTTCCGACCCCATAAAGTATATATATTCTTGATCAGGATCACTAGCCGAGTCGATCTAGCCATGTCCGTCTGTCCGTCTGTCTGTCCGTCTGTCTGTCCGTCTGTCTGTCTGTATGAACGCTGAGATCTCGGAAACTATAAAAGCTAGAAGATTGGCATTTTGCCTGCAGATTCTAGGAGTTCCTACGCAGCGCAAGTTTGTTTCAAAAAGGTGCCACGCCCCCTCTAACGCCCACAATCGCTTATATACGACTTTAAAAATTTCAATATTTCGGAAAAGTAAAAATGCAGTTTTATTGTGTTTATCAATACCTATCGAAATGTAGAAGAAATTTTTCAAATCGGACCATTCGTTAAAAAGTTATGCGTGTTCAAAGTTTCTATCTCCATCTCCCTCGCACACCCTTTACCTGAGTAACGGGTATCTGATTGTCGGGGCACCCGACTATAGCGTTCTCTCTTGTTTTTTTTTTTAATTTTATCTAGTTGGCAGTGCTGAAACCCCACTTTAAGTTGCATAAATCTGGTTAGCCTTCCCTCTCATTCAAGAGTTTTATGGCCTAAAAGAGTTCTTTCCAACGGCAACGAGATAAAGACATTTGGAAATTCTTTGCAAAAGGCCAAACAGCATGAAAGGCACTCAGCCAGTAAATTAGGTTCATGTCTCAACTATAGTTGTGACCCAAGTCCAAGGGGCCAAAACAAACATTTCGATGATGATGTGGATGTTTGGGTTTTGCGGGGGCGTTGCCAAAAACTGGGCACTTGTTCTGCTCGAGCTGTGCTGTTTGTTGTAGGTACTTTGGGGTGGCCAACAGCCCTGAACAATGGAGTAAATCATAGCCATGAAATATGTGCCAAGCGAGGAGACGACTACACCTGGCTGGTAATAATAATGAAAATACAAAATAGCCCAACTGTTGTGGGGGCGGGCGAATATTCATCGCTGGCTGGCTGATGCTTCTCCTTGTGCAATTGCAGTTTGTTTGCCCGAATTTACGAGCCGGCACAAAAAGCAAACGTGACCAGTGGAGGAACAACAACATACAAATATTTTCCTTTTGGCCAAATAAAACACAAAGGGAACAGAACACACAAAAAATAAATATAAAAATGTAATAAAATGGCAGCTCATGCGAGCGATAAAACGCAACTTCCTCCTCCTCCTCCTACTCTCCTTCACTGGGAAATCTCAGTCGTAAACTATACAATGACTTAACCCTTTGGTGACCCTCTGGGCGGCTTCCGCAGTTTTTCCTGCTTTCTGCATGATTTAATGCGTAATTTTCAGGAGTTTGCTAAATTTTTCGGATAATTTATCATTTCTAGATGGTTTTTGGTGGGGGATGAAGCGAACTTTGAGCTGGGATTTCTCCATTTTTTGTTGGCCACAACGACACCTGCCTGTGGCAGTTCCACCTTTCCGCCCGTGGACCATTACAAATGGCTTTGGAGGAGGCAAAAATTTGTGACCACAGCCCCATTGACATTTGAGATTTAGTGGTGAGTGGACAGGCCATCGACCATCGCCCATCGCAGCCTTAATTAAAATTTCCCCATTGAAATGCGGCCGGAGAATAATAAGCTGCCGGCACAAGCTCTGTTGATAAATGTCCTGGGAATTTCACAGGACTTTCAAAGGCCTTGCGCAAAAAGCCAGCCCCGAATTTTATGGAAATTGTTTTTACCTAAAGTGTAGGAGCTAAAATTTATTTGCATGAAAACTGCTCCAGAGTGGGAAGTAAATTTGGTGAAAATTACACAAAACTTTTCGGATTAGAGCTAGGAAGAAGTTTTTTTACTGGAACAAAAAAAAACTCCCATTGAACTTTTGTTATGATAAAAAGTGTAGTTTAGACAGAGATTTGGTTTACGATCTAACTAAATAAATGAAGCATAAAGTTTTGGGCAGGTTCATCAAATAAAAGAAATAGGAGAGTATTCGACTTTATGTACTGTAGTTTTTCGTCCCTAAAAGGAATAACCAAAAGTTTACTCTTTTAGATTTTACTCAGTTAATTATCCTAAACCAACTCGTCTTCTTCTTATTCTCTGGATCAAATTTTAAACTCATGTGGCACACAATTTTCTTAAATTAAAATTATTAAACTTTTTTCTTGCTTCGCCTGTTCCAATCTGATTGGAATTCAATATGCTTTGGGGTTTGTGGGTCCATCCTTCCATCTTCCCACAGCAAACTATCTCCTCGGAAGCAATTAAAAATGTAATGCATATCCTGGCCTTTGAATTATGTTTTCCCAACCCAAGCCAAGCGAATTCTTGGTCTTCAACTTGTGCCTTTTCCTCCTCCCGATCCAAGTATTATGCATGCAATGGCAAATATTTTGGGAATTTTTGATATGAGTGCACTTGCAAAATATGCAATTGAAGCAGGCAGACTTTGAGTAGGGCCAAAATGGAGTCGATTTTGATTATCCAACATTCATTTGCATACTTGGACATTGATTCCCTTTGACCCTCATGAGAGTACGGTGTTGGTAGGTAATCATTTTCATCTCAACACCGAACGAAAATATGTAACGTTCTACTTGAAAAGGCTTAACGATAAACTCTTAATAACTAATATTATTATTCAATATAAATTGTTCAAAAAAATTACGGTAAAGTATCATTTTCCTTTTTAAGTCCCACTTCTCTTTCAACACCCATAAATCAAGCCCTGCAATCCTAATTCGCTTTATCAAATTCCCTCGTATACGGACTCCAATTAGTGGAAGTTAGCTTGTTTCTCCGCACTGGAATTTGATTGATTCTCAGGTGCAGAGCATCATACATAGCATAGCATGGTACAGTCTCCCCTCGACATCTTGTAATTTGTCGTCTCATCTGGCAGTGTTTCTTCTGCTCGGGGTTTTTCATTCCATTTACCCCCTACCCATAACTCTCACACACTTTGAAATGCAACACATGGCGACTGCAGAGATTTTCGCTTTTGCCCGTGTTTTTCCTCTTGATTTTCTGCTCCGTTTTTCGTTTTCGTTTCTTTGGCACTCAGAGTTCCTCCACTTTGCTACAATATCCTTTCTGCTGTCTATTTTTATCCCCGAGCTCCGAGTTTCTCTGAGTTCTTTGGGGTTCGTTCGCATTATCACCCAAGAGTTGGGGGGGATTCGGAGTGCCGAGTACCAAGAGAGCTGTGGATTTGTCGTAATTGTGTATGGAGTGTTCTCGTCCATCGCAGCTCCGGCTACCTCTTTAATAAAGTTTCCACTGCCTCTTTGCCAGCCCCTATTCCCGGTTTTGCGCCTGTTTATTTTCTTTTTTCTGCCTTTCTGCTGCTGCTGTTGAAGCAGACAACCCCATGCTGCGTTTTTGACTGACTGCTCCATACAGTAAGAGAAATACTCCTGATAAGAAAAAGATCTTAAAAGATCTCTAACAATATTTAAATATAATGAGGGTTTTTGAGGGTGATTCTGAATTAAACCTTAGTTTAAATTATTTTCAGGTTCTGATATGATTTTGTACATGTAATGGATGATATTTTTACATACAGTAAGAGAAATATTGTTTATAAGAGGAAAATCCTAAAATATCCCTAATAATATTTAAATATATTGGGTTTTTTGTGGGTAATTCTGAACCTTAGTTTGAATAATTATCAGGTTGTGATATGAGTTTGAACATGTACAGGATGATATTTCGTTACAAAATTTATGATTTTAAAATATCTTGAATATCCGAAACTTTCTCAACCGATTTAGAACCCAAACCAAGTCTCTCAAGTGATCGTTAGATAGCATAAAGAAAATGCCAGTGTATTTATATGTATCATCCACACAACCTTATGGTTAAACAGAAGCAGAAACAACAGCCTATTCCAGATCCCTCGGCAGTCTGAAGTCGGAGGCCAAAGGCAGCTAAAATTAGACTCCAGACGATGTCGATATGGCAGCAGTTTGCTCATTAAGCGACCAATGGCAATGGCAATCGTACCGCATGTACAGCATTTTAATTTGTAGAATTAAGGCGTAGTAAATGAGTCAGGCCAGACCCCCCTTTTGGTATTTTCCACCTTTCTACCAGCTATTTCCGCATAAAAACTTATAGAAGCCAATAGGATGTTGAACCTCATTTTGGCACCACGACGATTTGTAATGGCAGAGGTAAATGAGTATTATTAAAAAGCGATTAAAGCAGTACTGTTAAGATTCACCGATAGCATTTAAATGGTCCTACTTAACTAAGGGTTGAAGTAGCTAAATGATTTGAGGTGCGTTTTTACGTGATTTCCCAGTTAATGTTTATGTTGGACATACCTGTAAGAAAAAGAGAAAAATGCTAATTAGATAAAATACACACAAATATTTACATAAATATGTAGCTATTTTAACATTTCCCCTTAACAAGCTGATTTATTTCATTTAGCCTGCGGTTTGGTCACTTTTTGACAAACACAAAATTAGTTTGCAATTTCAAATAGTCATATTTGTATAATATTTTGATAACATAGCTTATTTCGGATATTAGCATGATCCGCTTTACTTCGACCAAATTACTTTAGATTAATATGAACAAATATTGTTCATGAAATTTATTTTTAAAATAAACTCATGCCCCTGGCTAGAATAAAATAAAATAGTGCGCCCCAGTACATTCACATAAATCCGCTTATTTCCACATGAATTGAGTTCAAAAAGTCAAAAGCAAATATAAAATTCACCCCCAAACACATCTGCACTTCAACGCAGATTTGTTGCGTGACAAAAATGCAAAATTAAAAAAAAAAAGGAAAAACAAAAAACCGAATGGAATAAATTATTTATAAAATCCATCGAAATACATATATATATATATAGGTGGTGTGCGTAAATTGTTTGGAATTCTCGCGCCAAAAGCAGATTCCCGGGTTGTGTTTTTGGCATTGTCTGCAGTCTATAAAGCCGAAATACGTAAAAGTATTTGAAAAATGTGTAAACAAACGGGGGGGTTGGTTATGGAAAATGTTTCAATTACAAATTTGAAAATAACGAAAAACGAAAATACAGAGAAACATTTCCGCCAGCGACACTCTATCCATACCGTTCCCATTTTGTTCTTCTCACTCATCTCGCAACGAATGAGAGGGCTGAGCTCTCGGGTCTGGCCATTTAATCAGTTTAAATTGACACTGGGGGTCAAATTCATTAAGATAGAATTCCTTTTTGTTTTTGCTTAGCTGCTGCTGGGCGTTGGCTTCAAGCGACAACGACAACGAGTCGAAAAACGTCGACAAAAACCTCTCGACGAAGGCGGAATTTTTAAAATCATAAATTTGAAAATAAAGATAGATTGGCGGGCGGTGCCAAAGGCATTTTCCATTAGCATTCCATTCCTGGCGGCAACTACGCAACACTTACACCTAGGCCAATGTAATTATTGCTTTCCCGGAAATCGCTTGAGGCGACTGAAAACTGTAAAGAACTTTGTAAAAATCATAAAAAATTAAATTCAAGGCGAATTGTCTATAGATAACTTTAAAAATAGCTGCGGAATAACAAACGGAGTTGGGCGTGCAGGCAGGCAGAACAGCGCCTTTTGCAGGATATGCGTGACTGGCATTGAAATTAAACAAAATATTTTAGCGCTCAGTGTCAAACGAGGCGAGAGACAGCATTAAATGGGGGGAGGTGGAGGAGGAGATTGTGGAGGCGCCTTGGCGTAGATACTGTCGACGTGGAAACCTATGAAGAGGCTTCTATTCGAGCGAAAAAAAATACAAATACATAAATAAACGTAATTGCTTTTTACAACAATAACAACAGCAATAAATCTTACTTAAATGAGATTAAGGCTTTCTAAATACCCTGTGAACCCAGCTCAAAAACGTAATACAAATTTAAAATGCTAAAAAAATACTCAGGTTTCGTTAGTTAAATTTTTTAATTAAATTTACTCACATATAGCAAAGAGAAAAAATATACCAAATGCCAAAAATAAATCAATAATAATTAAAACGTATTCTATTAACTCGGCTTTGATAAAATTATGTATCTTATTGATCTAATGAATATTTTTTATAAGTTTTCACTTATGAGCCTTATCTACCTTACAGTTAATATTACCCACCATTTGTAGAATTACAGGGTATTACCGTAACAAAGATATTTCCATCACTAGTAGCTACCAATTTATTTGCAGCCTTAGCTGACTTAGAAGGGCGTGGCTATGACAGGGCTATGCATTACTTTGATTTCCAGAAAAAGCGTTAACTTAACAAAGATCTATGGCTCAAATGAGTACGTGTGTGTGCGTGCGTGGGCGTTGATTAAGTGCCCCTGTGTTTGCACATGCGAACACATGTAGAAACTCAAGGTGGTGGTGGCAAACAATCCACCCTTCGTACAAAATGTTCACCAGCATATTTCAATAAACTTGTCATAATTGCATTAAAAATTCCAAAAAGTCAGGACCCGCAGCGTTGAAGCAGCGACGAACATTATTTCCACAAACGATCAAATTTGAATTGCCCAAATTGCCCTTTATTAGTTTTTTCACACACACTAAACAGGGCGAAATGAATGCCGGCAGAAACAATAACAACGGCGATAACCCTAAGAAGTAGAATAAATGTTTTCCACGGTTGTAAATAAGCGGCAGTAACAACAACAGAGAACAGTATCAAAACAATAGCAACAACAAATTGGGTTGCGTGTTTGGGCCGCATTAAAAGGAACTTTTCGGCCAAGGAGTACAAGGGATGGGGTTGGCAAGAGACCTGGCCACTTTTAGTTTTTATTCGCTACTTTTCTTTGTTGCGGACACAAAAGCAAGAAAAAACCTAAAAGAAGAATTGAGAAAAGAAATGCAATATTTCAGGATACTCTATAAACATTTTCTGAACCTACACTAAATCTTAACTTATAAGATGTCTAATAAAAATTTCACAGTTTATAGTCTTTAAATTATTTATAAGTCTAATTTATTACACTTCAACACATGTTTTCGGAATTAGAAGTGTGTTCTAAAGCAGTACACTTAATCTTTTTTAACGATTCATAATGTAAACAGGTGAAATATGAGCCATAAATTAAAAGTACATTTTCAGAATCCATAAAGTTAAAAATTTAAGAACATTTTTTTTATGGACTGTTTTTTATTTATTTCACCTACAGGACTTTTTATAATAGGTTAATTAGACCAAAAAACTATAGCACCCCTTTTTGGCAGTACAAAAAGGAAACAAAGACGAGAACAACAACAAATTTGTTATACTCCAGTTCTTAGCTGGTTCAATTTCTTATTTTGTTTCAGTACAATTCTCTCCCCTCTGTTACCGCCTAATATTACCCTCATTATTATTTCGTTTTCGTTTCATACACACATATGTGTATACACACAATTAAGTGGCCATGGCCTAGGTGGATTGGATACTCGCATCCTGCTGCCAAAAGGGAGCCCTCATCAAATCGTTATTGATTGTGTGTGGAGGAGCTGAGCTGGTGCCGATGGTGGTTTTCGGTGGTGGTGCGATGGTGCTGCTGATGCCAGGAGAGAGACCTGGAAATTAAGTGCCCTGTTTTGGGCTATCATTAAAGCCCGTATCCTGCGGGCGCGCCTCATAAATATCGCCAAAGCATATTGATGGCTATCTGGCACGCAACAAGACTCCAATCGCTCCAACGACCCACCCGAAGGCAGCACTAACTTACAATCTTATATCTTTTTGCTCGTCTCAAGATAATTTGATAAGTGTTTGTCTGCCCCGAAGGATGTGGGCTACTGTATATCCCAACGGCTGAGATTGGAAATGGAAATTTTCTCATTATTTTCACAGTTATTAAAAGGAACAAACAGATCCCAAGAAAAAGTGAAAATATTGAAAAACCCCACGCAAATTTACAGTTTAGCGATAAATAAGTTTTTTGATAAATAATATAATATAATGAAAATTCCCAAGAACACGTAAAAAATGAGAAAAAAAACCCCACACGTAAAAAATGAGAAAAAAAATCCCACGCCCCTCTAACATATCTTAAAAATGTATACATTTTCTGATAAATCGTTAAAAAAAAGTGTTTTAATATTCAGAACAAAAATGTATTTCAAATCTTAAATATTTCTAATATTTCTATTAGTTATTATTAAAATTTTGTATAATTATTTCTTTCATACCTACACAATCATAGGTATTTAAGTCGACCATCAAAACCCATCTCAACACATTTTACAATCGGTTATGTAGTGGCAAATGCTTCAGTGTCATTTGCATGCAAAGCAGCTCCAAAACAAATGTCAAAATCATAGATTCTACCGAGTGGGGGGAGATTCGGTGGTGTTGGGTGTTGTATATGGTCAGAAGGCAGGATTTTCAAGTGGGGTCGGGCACCAAGTGTGCGTCTGTGAGTGCTGGCATTGCCGTTTGCGCTTATTGAATACGCAAAACATGAACAGCACAATAAAGCACGAAGGCAGCCAGCAGCAACAACTACAAATACAAACAGCCAGCACAAAACAACAGCTGCAGCAAAAACATCGAAGACAAAGCCAGCCCCAAAAACAGAATCACAAAACCAATCACAATCGAAGAGAATCCCAGACAAAGCGTGCATAATTAACATGCAAAACATACAATGATTATTTGAATTTATGTGCAAGAGATAATAGACTAAAGGGGGGTAAATCGGTTGGACAGATGTGTGTAATGACAAAGCCAATGTGAAACCCCCTTGAATGACTTGGTCAAGCTGATTTAAGCGTTCGGAATTGGTCAAAAATTGAAAATGCTAAAATTGATTTCCAGTCTTAGGTGGGAAACGTACCATTAAATACCCCGTAAAAGCGTTTTTTTATGGAAAATAATTTTCGGTAATTTTAGTTTTGTTTTTGAGCATTTTTTTAAAGAACCTTTTTACATTAATCAATCATGTTATATTTCCGCCAAATTCCACATTCTTTTACATTTTCAATTCCGCATTTGGCCTCTGCTGTTATTGTAACCATAACTGAAAGTATACATTTCTTAAAAGCAACATAAAGGGTTTTATTTTTCTTTAGAGACTTTCAAGACTCTTGAAAAATTACTATACTTGGGGCAATGCCGGGGTGTGGAAAAGCGCCGAAAAACAAAACCTGCCCCAACTGAAAGGCGAAAGTGCAAGCGTCGAATGAGGTGCATTGTGGCATAGAATTGTGTGTTGGGGGTTAAGAGGTGAAAGGGGAGCAGAGGGTATAGAAACAGGCAGCTGCTGCTGCTTCCTGTGTGTGCGAGAGGGTAACGCAGAAAAAGCCAATTTAACGCTTGAATACAGTTTTCAATTTAAAGTTTTCACTTCTTTTTCCCCGCTTACTTTTCTTCTTTTTCTTTTTTTTTTGGTACCACACACAGCTTTCTTATTTCTGACTTGCTGGTGTGGTGTACCCCATTCAATTTTGCACCACTCCTTCCAGCGAATATCCCTTTTATATGGCCAGGCAACTTGTTACTCCTGAAAAACGCACAATGTGTTGATGGGTCGAAGGGGTCGAAAGGGGGGAAGTATCAAAATCCATCAACCACGGATCCCAAAAAAAAGAAAACCGAGAAGAGAGCGCCTTAAAATTGTGTGTAGCCAAAGCCAAAGCGCATAAAAGTTTACTTTGATTAAAGTTCGATCTTAAGGCACAATATACACAAAGTTTGCACAGATACAAAAATATTTTTTCGTCAGAGGCGTACGCAGCTTTTACTGGGATGGATTTTATATCTTAGGATTTTGTTTTTTTTTTTTAGAATTTTAAATGTAACAAAATACCAAAAACAAAAAAATATGCTTTTCTTTATTCTGATAAAATTATAAATGTTTATTTATTATAGCAACCCTATGAATCCCTAAAAGATAGTTAATTGACATAATTCCTTATCATATTTTTAATTTTTATAAATGAAAGTAAAAATGTCTATTAATTTTTTTAATTTAAATGTAACCCTGAAAATCCAACTCCCCGAGCGTACGCCCCTGTTTTTAACCACCAGATAGCTATCGAGAAAGGGAGAAATGAGCGGTATAAGGTGGCAGACAGAAGCCAAAAGGCAAGTCAATGTAAGTGAAGCTATAAGTGAGCCAAAGCTGATTGAAATGATTGAGGCGAAATGGCGCGATATCGAGTGAGGAAAATGAGGAGTTAGGAGAAAAGCGGGGGGGAAAAGGATGAAAGTTGGAGTAGGAAGAAGAAAGACGAACGAAAATGCCGGGAAGTGCTCCTCTTATAGATGGCAGCTAAAGTACGCAATGCTGTTATGTGTCAACAACGCAGACAGGATGCTGTTTATATTGCCAACATCAACTGGGATGGAAAAAGTAGGAAATTTTGTTCCGCAAAATGAGATAAAAGACACTTTGCCATAATCGAAGCGGCGAAAAAGGAAAGAAAGATCCGCTGTTGACCAAGATTAACTTGGATAAAACACGACAAAGTCAAACAAAAACAGAATATTCAAGAAAATCGAAACGGGAACAAAGAAAACTAAGACGACAACGTTATTGGTGGATCATATTTTGGTTTATGTTAAATTTATCTGTATTTTATGCGTCGTTAGGTTAACTATCTCCCGATTTATCACTTGAAACATGGATGCACTTGAAAAGATATGGATTTGAATGATAATAGGTATAGCGAATTTGTACAATAAATAATTTCAACCTTCGTCAGAGTTTTATTTAATAATTCCAAGACTTTGGAATTTTTTAAAACCATTAAAAAAAATTGTACTTAGCACTGCATTTATCTTTTTCAGTGAGAACCGAAAGACCAATCCCAAAAAGTAGACTTACCTGCAAATAGAAGAAGACAAATTATGATTAATGATTGAAACTTGAACTCCTCGACTTAATCATCTATCAAAACACATAACAACATAACTATGATGTTTAATCAATTGTCAGAGCCGGTGCTCAAAATATTTTGGCATTACCGAGCAGTTTCTTGCCCTCTTCCATATATTTATGACAAAACACGGCGCAAACAAATTAAATTTGTGCTGTTCATATCCACTCGGAACTCGTTAGGCGCCTAAACGTGGCTCAACTTTGCCCAATCTGTGCGATGACTTGTTGTTGGTTTTGAGGCGATTTTTTCTTTATTTTTTAATGAGCCACCTGGGGCCGCCGCACATTATGATCTCTTTGGCCACGCACAAGTTAACCAACCCAAAAAAAAAAGAGACCTTAGACGAGGGCATAATTAAAAGCAAAGTAACGAAAAAGATTTTACCTTGCTGGCCTAAAAACTAGTTGAATGGATAATGTTTTTCTCTCTTCACAAAAGTGCGGAAAAGTAATAATTTTCAAAGCACAGGAGAAAACAAAATGTTTTTGAAATGAGCCAAACTGGACGGTCTAATGACTGAGCCTAAGTATCTGTGGATCTGCCCCATTGACCAACTCGGACCCTGAATTTCGACCATGTAATTTCCATCGCCCAGTCTGGGTCAAAACCTTGATTGCTTCTATGGAAATACTCTTTTAATTTTTCTCTGGCGAAATGAGATTTCAATATTGTTAGTTCCATAGTTACGCCACCCAAAATCAAACAGAACAGAATGAAAAAAGGGGTGTACAAACCGAACAAATCCATTTTTAGCCTATTCCTGGGAAATTGTTTCAGATTGTCTTGTTTTTTTCTTCTGAAGTGGCAATCAATATGTGAATGAGGAAGCGGAGAAAGCTGAGAGTCTGAGGAGCAGAAAAGGCTTAAATTGATTTTCCTTTGAAATTCTAGCTGAAATGATAGGCAACAAACGTCGAGCTGCTAGTTGACTTCATTTTAGTTGCTTTGTTTTCTTCAAGCACTCAATCTTGTTTTCCAGTTCTATTTTCTCCCTTGTGCATTCGTAACCTTTCTAGTCGATTTTTAATTAAACTTTTTATACCCGTTACTCGTAGAGTAAAAGGGTATATTGTATTCGTGCAAAAGTATGTAACAGGGAGAAGGAAGCGTTTCCGACCCCATAAAGTATATATATTCTTGATCAGGATCACTAGCCGAGTCGATCTAGCCATGTCCGTCTGTCCGTCTGTCTGTCCGTCTGTCTGTCTGTCTGTCTGTCTGTCCGTCTGTCTGTCTGTATGAACGCTGAGATCTCGGAAACTATAAAAGCTAGAAGGTTGAGATTTCACACACATATTCTTGGGCTTCCTACGCAGCGCAAGTTTGTTTCATCGAGGTGCCACGCCCCCCCTAACGCCCACAATCGCCATAAACGATTTTCAAATGTGTCTGGAGGCCACATCTTTTAAGATTTTAAAAATATATAAACGCAATTTTATAGTGTTTATTAATACCTATCGAAATGTAGAAGACATTTTTCAAATCGGACCATTCATTAAAAAGTTATACGCAATCAAAATTGTTTATATATCTATCTCCCTCGCACTCCCTTTAGCCCCAATAGATAGTCGGGACACCAACCCGAGTACAGCGTTCGCACTCCCTTTAGCTGAGTGACGGGTATTAGATAGTCGGGACACCAACCCGACTATAGCGTTCTCTCTTGTTTTCTCCTATTTTTCATTCTGCAGAGCTTGCTGCTCAAAATTTGAATTAAACTCATTCAGGTTTGTTTCGCTCCCAGGCACGCACAGAAGATTTTTGGCAAAACAAAATTTACACTGAGAAAATTCGTGTAGTCCTGGAATTTTTCATAAAGTTGTTCAAAAGTTTGGAAATAAAAATTTAAAAAAAAATCTTAAATAATTTATTTTTAAGAAGATATAATAATGTTGTAGATATAATTATTTATGGTTGTTGCAACTTAAATTTAATTTTAAATTGTATTAAATCGGAATAGGCAAAAACTTGTTTCGTTCAGTTTACAAAGTCAATACCTACTTTTAAAATATTTCATATTTTTCCCAAAATGTATGCACTTTTCTTTCAATTCCCCTTGGTTTCTCGAACTGTCTTGACTTTTCGGTCCTTTTGCATTGTTGCATCCTGCGTACAGTTCGCGACATTTTCATTTCAAATTTTATGCCCAGGAGGAGGGCCACAAAAAGTAAAACCTTCGCATCCCCCGGTGGCACTAGCTCATCTCCATCTCCATCTGCATCTGCATCGGGATGCCCAGTCCCCAGAACACCTCCACCCAGCCACACATCTTGTTTTCATTTCCGTCAGCTACAATTGACGCTGCTCAACTTAACCTCATTCGTCCTGCTGCCTGTCGCTTCTGTTTCTGTTTCTGCATTTTCATTTGCATATTCAGAGGGAATTTTTCGCCGAGTTGTCGTTGGTTTTTCCAACACTTGCACAGGCCATGACACACCTTTATATTGCCAAAAGGGGGATGATGGCCCGAAAGGGTTAACTCCACTTTGTTGCAAAGTTTGCCAACTGCGAAAGGGTTAATGATCTTTCATAATTATTCGGAACATTTTTGAATATTCTATAAATTATAAAAGTTTCTGTTAATTTATCCATTTAGCTCTAAATATTTAATTTAAATATTGTCTTTAAAATTATCATCGTGCTTTTACTAAGTAAATACGACTAATTTAATACTTCCCACGTTTTAATAGCATTTATATATATCAGCTTATTCTAAATTTGTATTTATTATTTCATAGGCCTGGCTTTTCTCAACCATTTTTCACTTAAAATAATTTTAAAAGGCCATTTCTATATCATGCATATTTTTCCACCTTTTGTTGATACTTTCTTTTAACTTGTTTTATATATCTTACCACCTTTGGGCGGGTTATATGAAATTAAAAAAAAAAGGCAACAGAAAATTCCCCCAACAACTTTTGGGGCGCCGTTTCTCTGACCTGCTCTGCATCTTGCTCTGTTTTATTCCATTTCCACTTTGCTAACTGACATGATAAAGTGTTGCCTTGACTGCCTTGCGATGTTGCAGTGTCTTCTTTTAGCCCATCTCCATCTCGCGGCCCTCGAGGATGTCGCCGCATTGTCACGTTTCAGCGCCTCCAACCCTCATCTGGAAAAACCCCACTCGCATTTCCCTTTCGCCTTGCAACTGGGGTAATGCACTTACCCAACCGAACAACCCGCCAACCAACCAGGCCACTTGTTTCCCATCAAATGAATGTACATAAACTTCGAGAAAACGAACTTGACTTGCTATCGCACCAGCTTTGTCACTCACGCACACGGAGAAATTGAGATTTACATAAAAGATGGATTTCATTTAGACTTACATCAATAACAATCTTGTTTTATGATTAAACTGCATAATTTAAAAATGAATTAATAAAAAAGGAAAAATAAACCTTCAAAATAATATAAATCAGTCAACAATTAATTTTTATGCCTTAATAAGCTCATAAAAAAATTAAACGATTTTTTTGCAGCTTCATCCTTTTTCCTCAGTGCGTCGCTGTCTATATTCAACTTGGAAAATGGAAAATTCACAAACAATTTAGCCTGGCCCTCGGCTGTTGCTAATTGCAAAAAAGTGAAGAAACGAAATTCAAAAAGGGTGTGGAGTTATGGGGTTGCATAGCTGCAAAGTATGAGTTACAAACGCAAACAAGGCAAACGAGGCGACATCAGGAACATGGACAAGTCAGTTGGGCTCAGCAAATGCAACAGCCATCTGTTGTCCCTGTCTCTGTCCCGTATGCTGTCCCCGTCTCTTTCCAACTCTTAGCCTCTTGTATTTCCACGTGCAAAAATTTGTTGGAATTTTGTGTGCGCATAATTACGTAGAAAGCCAGGAGGAGGAGGCGGGGCTGAAACACAAAAGTGTTGCCAACAGGCAGTCAACTCATCAGAGTTGGAGCCGCATCCTTGTCTGTCCTTATGTCCTTCTACCACCCATTTCTCCCAGTTTTTCGAGCTTCAGTCTACACTGACAGAATCACCAGAGTGATGATAAAGATTCTGGGAACTATAAAAGGATGTGTGTTAAATATAATAATTTGATATTATCAGTATTTATGCCTACAATTTTTAGAAACGATGATAATATAGATTCCAGAAAATGTATATTTAAATGTAGAACAATCTACAAAAAAATTTGGAAATTATACTGAAAGTTTATAGATAAATTATAATCTTAATGGAATTAAAAATTCATTTAAAAAACTCAAGATCGTTTGAAACCGATTTAATCTATTTC
This sequence comes from Drosophila lutescens, assembly GCA_037075285.1. Lineage (NCBI taxonomy): Eukaryota > Metazoa > Arthropoda > Insecta > Diptera > Drosophilidae > Drosophila > Drosophila lutescens. The sequence goes on from JBAMCF010000880.1 coordinate 2,073,947, forward strand.
CACCAAAAATATGGCTTACGCTTTTAAAATCTGATAATTATTTATTTTCCCCCTGTGTATCTATCCCTTTCATCTGGAATACGCATACGTCATGTTGTACGGAGGATTCGTGGCGCGACTTTGGCTGACTCTGCAGAGTTGTTCCGGCTGCATATATTTCTTGTAATTAAAATCGCATTGAAGCATGCAGCGATGGCAGGAGCAGAAACAGTACCAGAAACAGAAACAGGGAACAGGAAAGGCTGGGAAAATCGGAGCAAAGGGAAAAGCCAAGCCAAACCAAGCCAGACTTTGCCTTTGAGGCAGCAGCAGCAGCAACAAAAACTTGTTAACGTGTGTGTGTGCTATAAGAGTACCGCTTTTCCGCTCGCTCCTTTCGTGTGTTTGGTGTAATTAAACTAAATTAAGAACTCTCTTGGCATTAAAATGAGATTTACGATTCAGCGGGATTGAACGGGAGAGTGGCAAGAGCTTAGTGAAATGACATTTTCAAAGCAGATTTAACAGAATCCCCATCCCCATCCCATCTTAATTACAGCCGGGAAAAAATGGAGAGAGAGAGAAAAAATCAAGGCAAATACAAAATTTCCCTCTTTTTGAAAAACTTTTGTGACAGCTTTTTCCACACGGAAAAAATTGAGTCATTTGCTTTGATTGCTTTCGGCAATTTGTTATCAAGACCTGGCCAAATAAAAGTTTTCCAGCCCGATTTCAATTAAATAAACTCACATCTCGACTTGGGAAATTATTTCCCTGAGCTTGTTCTGCATTCTGTTACTCAATTAAAATGCAACAAAACAAATCGTTTTTGGGGTTTTCGAAACTGTAAAACTTTGCTCGTTTTTGCTGCGCCTGCTTGTATGCAATGTGAAATTTGCATGCCATTTGCATATGCATGAGAAACGAGTTGAAAAACTGCGCAAAAGAAAAGAAAATTAAAAGAACTTTAAAGATTTACAAAATGTTAAGGGAACCCCGAACCGCAGAATAAAATGGGGGAAATGGGGAATCGAGCGATGAAACCAAATTGAACGAAAGACGGGCAATTATGCAAACGCGTGTAATTAGTTGGTGGAAAAGTGGAAAGTGGTAAGTGGAAATGGAATCAAGCGGGGGAAATGTCTTTTACTCCAGCTCTTTTTCATTTCTCTCTTCAGTCGAGTCGGTATGTTTTATTGCCTTTTTATGCCTTTATTTTCGGGGTGGGAAACAATGCCAGAAGTTGGCGAAAAGCTGCGGCAGGCTGTCAGCACAAATGCGTATTTTATGCTTGCCGCAAAAGGTGGCAGAACGGAAAGAAAACTCCGCTGCTGTCGGGAGCGCGCAAAAAAAGAAAATACTTTTTGCCATTTTCCCGCAGCCGGAATTATAACAAATGATGCGGCGGCCCCTTTCCACCGAACAAAGAACTTCCCTAATAATAATAAAAAAAAAAAATAATTGTTTAGCACAAAATGCGCATTTAATTCGTTGACGCAAATCGAGCAAAAGAAATAAAGTTGAATAAGCGCGGTAAGGGAAAACGGCGAAGGCAGACAAGTGAAATCCGGAATTCGAAATGGAAATGCGGGCAAACCGAAAAATATTATTTTAATATGGTAAATAAAACCCACGGCTGAGAAATAAAATTTATGCAAACAATTATGGCAAAAAGAAGAGGGATCAAATAATTTCAACAGGCAGGAAATGCTATTCTGTGGAGCAACTTTTTCAATCCAAAAAAAAGAACAAACTTACAAAAGGACCAAAAATTAATTAAGAGCGCTGCGGCAAGGAAAATGCATCTCTTTGATTGCTGTTTTTGCCTCTCACCTATGCAACTAAAAAAAAAAGTATAAAGCCTGAAAAATCCAAACGAAAGCAAAGGTTAAAGGGGAGCCGCAGCTGCCGCCAGGATATTGCCGATGCCAAACAAAAGTTTTGACTAGACTGCCACAGGGCAAATAACAAACAGGAAAAAAACGAGGGAAAATAGGTGAGGGAGAAAAACTTTGGCTCGAGTTTTCATTTCATTTGTTGGCTGATTGAATGGCGAGAGCAGGAAAAACCGCAAAAAAACACAAGAGGATGGTGCTCACAAAAAAAAACTGATTTGAAAATCAGAATCGCATAGGACACCACATAAATAGCACTTGCCAGTCCGTTTGCTGCCCCGTCATGTGGCGCCGAAAAATAAGCAATAAAATTTATTTGCTCTCACTTGTGCAAACACAAGGATTTCTACACACATACATATACATACATATATATATGTGGGAGACAAAACTCCGCACTGGCGCATATGTTGTGCAACATTTCCGTTTCCGCCGACGATTTTTCATACACCATGCATAAACTTTTACCAAAACAACAAGGAAAATAGCGCGAAATAACAAAAACAAGGAAAGAAGGAGCTGAGAGCACAAAGAATATGACAAAGTTTGCACTTTAACAAGAAAATAATCAAATAAATTATCATAAAATGTCTGGCGACCGAAAAAAAAAATCAAAATAATACCAACAAAAAACCGTTTTGTTTTGGCCGGAAGTCACGTACTGTCTGCACAGGGCTCAACTTATATGCACACGTGTGGGTGGTTGGGTGTTTCTTAAGGGGGAGGACAGAAAAGAACACTTTATTAACTCGCTAAAAAGTCGTAAAAACGAAATGTCAGAAAGCGCCCGCTTTAAATTATGGCCAAGTGGCTAAATTATGGCAATGTCGCGTAGCCGTCTCCAAGAACCAAAGCGGCGAAGACAAATGGTTTGAATGTGTAAATTATAATTGGAAATGAAAGGGCAAGGGGTTAACTGCAATGGCGAAACTTTGCTCACTCATAAAAGGGGATAGGCGAAAAACGCCATGAAAGTAGAAGAAGACTTAAATTATTTGGCCAGACCTAATATTATTCTATTTTTGGGCATGTTTTATCCCTTAAGGTCACACTTTCCCGTATAAGGTACAGTGTGACCATGCTTTCAATACATATTTATGTTAACAAGCTATATAATTTAATTGTCACTCAATTCAGAGACACTCAAGCTTACACATCTTTTGTTTCTTATCTCGAAAATTTTAGGGCCAACATTTTAAAGAGTCCCCGAAAGCTTGAAACTCGGACAACTCATTCACATGACAATCATAACAGGCCTCCAGGCTGTCATACCCCGGAAAAGTAGGAGCCGTTCTCTGCACTCATCATAGAATCCACTTCACATTGAGCCTGAAAGTCAGACAATGTTATCGGGTTGTGGAGGCAAAAAGCGGCACATGACGTCCATGGCCAGATAAGGGTGACAAAAATATGTATTAAGTGCAGTGGAGAGTCGAAGAAAGGGAAGGAATGTGGGGCGGAGATAGAGATAGGTAGACAGAAGGACAGCAGGACAGCAGTCGACATTTGGCTAGCAAAGAGGTATAAAAGCGAACAAATAACACCCGACAGCGAGGAAAACAAAAAGCCTGAAAGAAACGAAATGAAATCCTTTCACACACACTGACCATATACGGGATATATAGAAATGTACGTACGTATATATATAAGAGAATTGGACAAAGGACATGGTGAATGGAAAAGGGGGTTTGGCTACAACAAGTTGACACTTTTATGAGGCACTTAAATGACACAACATACAAGCCGGAGCCGCCCTCTCTATAAGCATGAGATTGACATGCAAACAAAGGAACCCAGATGGGATCAGACGGGTGGCCGAGGTCAGCGCAACAATTGCAATTGTCCACCACTTTGCCAAGCTAATCTCGCAAAAATAAACCGAAAATAGGATAACGATTGCTTAACAATAGGAGAAAATAATATTTGGGCTAGCCCGTGTATAACAAAAGCAACTTATTTTGGGTTCTAGAAGAAACGTACAAAAAAATTCTAAATAAATAATTGAAACTGCCAACTTCCGCTTACGTAGTCAGCGTTCCATCAGCTATCCATCAGATCCAAAAAGTCCCCATTGAGTCAGCAATACCCATCCACCCCCGCTTCATTTCCCTAGCTGCCGTAAATCAGTTGGTTGGCACATGCCCAAAAAAAAAGGGGAAAAAACTTACACAACGAAAAAAAAAAAAAAAGAAACAAGAAAAGAATTTATGAAAATTGAAAAGTGTACGCGGGGGGAAATTGGAATATTTTCCGACACATTTTTATCGTTGGAATTGTCAAAGAGTTTAAGCATTTGGCGCTTGCTAGACAAGATTGAACTCACATGCCTACATTATTGACAGCCTATACGGATGTTATATAGAAAAAAAAACTATATATATATAACCCTTCGCCTGTGGCCTAAAAAGAAATTTAAGACGAAGCGCAAGATGTGGAAATTGCTTTGTCAATATACCTTCAGAGTAATTTGTGACTGTCAGCAGCTTAGAAAAAAGTATTGAAAGCATTAAAAGCAAAAACCCATTTAAAATTAAATGTGTCACTGAAATATGAGTCAAAGCCAATCGAACGAAAGGCATTAGGCGCTGTTAGAAAAACATGGACCAAATAAACCCAAAATTGTATAGCTAAATTAAATTCTGTCAGATAATAAATTACCATTGAAATGAATGCGAAATTATTTATTTCCCATGCTGACAAACCAATTTACAAAATCGTTGTATGGAAACAAAAAAAAAACGAAAGAATGCTATTTTATAATTAAATGGAGAAAAAATGTATCCGACAATAAATTCATGTTAACATCAAATGCAATTCGACAACAAATCTAATTTTGCATGTTGTAAATTGTATACATTTGAAATTATATTGATTACCTGCACAAATTTCTGAACAAATTACATTTTATGCAAAACTCAATTTCAATTTCTAGTTACGACAGGGCAATTAAGCTAAATAATTAGATCATAATTTGTTACGTGAGTGCCAAAAGGGTTTTTGGCCAACTTTTTGACAGCTCTCCCATGGGAAACATGGCCAACAACAATTATTGTAATTACTCAGATGCAGGCGGAAATGAAATAAAATAAGATAAATTAAATTTAAATGAAATAAATCAGAGCCTTTGGATTCCCATTTCGTTTGAAGTTTAAAACTCATGGGAAACCCGTTCTACAATAATTTTAATTCATCGCCAGACGCAGAGGCGCAAATGTTTTTTTTTTCCATGGCTTTGTTTTTATTTTGCGCATTTTTGTTCGTGCCACAGAGTCAAAGGAAAAAGCTCTTGGTCGTTTTTATTTTTGCATGACTGTGCGAAAAATTAATTAAAATATTGCATATTAAAGCTTGCGTCGACTGCAAGGGAGAAGGATTACTGAAAGTACCTAAAGAATGGCTTTAGGGTATAATTAAAGCTAACAATATTTCAAGAGATTATTTTATTTTAAAATAGGTAATTTGTCTTCAGCCTTTTTTTAAAATTAATTATAAAGATTATAAATCCTCTTTTACTGATCAACAAAGCATTTAAAGTCAAATTAATGAAATCAGTATACCATCCGTGGCTTAACTATTTAATCAATACATTTTCTTTGATTTAAACATCCATCTTTCGGGTATTTAATCAGTCTTTTATTTAATTACCCTTTCTTAATTTTCCCAGCCTCTTCAACTGCATTAAAAAATAAATTGATTAGCTAATAAGCAACTAAAACAGATTCACACACTTCTCACTTGCATTATAACTTGAAAGCTTAATAACTAGTTGTTACTTCATTGTATTTCTATGAGTTTACTTGCTGTTCATGGATTAAGAAACCTTTTAGTCATTTCTATACTACCAAAAATAGCCACTATACTTCAAATGTTATTTCATCATAAAATCAAGTTTTGTTTGAATTAAAACTAATTACTTTATTATAACAAAGCATGGATTTTATACCCCCACACCATTCTAATAGAGACGTAAAAAAAATAATTCAGCGTTAAATTTGTAAATTGTTTGTATTGGCCCATTAGCCAGCACAAATTTTGTGTGTGTAGCCAAAGCAACAGCAACAATTGACTGCCTTATTAGCGCTACCTCACTCCCCTTTAACCCAGCGAAAACAAAAAAAAAACCAAGGCAGCTGCCTTGGGCTGGCGTTAAAACTAAACTGGAAAATTGCCGGCTCGCGTGTCGGTTCGGTATTTTGTCCCGACTTCCATTCCGCCGCCTCAGTAATTATACCCGTTACTCGTAGAGTAAAAGGGTATATTGTATTCGTGCAAAAGTATGTAACAGCTAGAAGGAAGCGTTTCCGACCCTATAAAGTATATATATTCTTGATCAGGATCACTAGCCGAGTCGATCTAGCCATGTCCGTCTGTCCGTCTGTCTGTCCGTCTGTCTGTCTGTCCGTCTGTCCGTCTGTCTGTCTGTATGAACGCTGAGATCTCGGAAACTATAAAAGCTAGAAGATTGGCATTTTGCCTGCAGATTCTAGGAGTTCCTACGCAGCGCAAGTTTGTTTCAAAAAGGTGCCACGCCCCCTCTAACGCCCACAATCGCTTATATACGATTTTAAAAATTTCAATATTTCGGAAAAGTAAAAATGCAGTTTTATTGTGTTTATCAATACCTATCGAAATGTAGAAGAAATTTTTCAAATCGGACCATTCGTTAAAAAGTTATGCGTGTTCAAAGTTTCTATCTCCATCTCCCTCGCACACCCTTTACCTGAGTAACGGGTATCTGATTGTCGGGGCACCCGACTTTCTTGTTTTCCCTCGCCTTGGCTGAGTTTTAGTTTTTGCCTCGCGTTTAATCAATAAGTTTTATTTGGGCAAGGGAGCCGAGGAGTTTTGTGGGGTTTCCCCAGATGGTTTCTGGCCTGCGGATAAGCTAAGCGAACGATAAGCATTTAATAGAGCTCCTTTTCCTCGCCCCCTAAAGGGCTCCGGAAAATTATGCTAAAGTGGATTTCGAAACATGGCCAAGGGCCTGACGAATTTTCCTTCCGTTTGGCGAAACAAGTGCAAAAGTTTTTCCTGGATGGCTGAAAATTTAAGCCAATCTGTCAATTAATAAAAAGGAAAGGAGTTAAAAAAAGGAGTTAATAAAGGCTTAAACGATTATGAAAATTGTCGCCTACCAAAGGATGTCAGCACGTAAAAAAAAATATTAAAAGATAGGAGGACAATTTTTTAAATTTACAAATCATTTATTTGAATTATTTTTTAGTATTAAAATATAAAATTCATTAAATACATCGCATTTTACCACTGTTCTTACGCCAATTTGTAGTTTTCATATATTGAGAATATATATACTTGGCTTCGTCTGCTTTAATTAAACAATAACATGGCTAGAAGCCTTCCTATTTTTCAGACCAGACAAGCATCGATATATATTCAATGTCTATGTCTGGGGGAACTGCAACTGAAACGCATTTATCAGTCTAACAAGCTCTGCCAAAAAGCATCCTCAAGGTCAGGGCGTCTTAGACGAAAAACCATTTTGCATTGATCGATTGCCATTTGGGCTTTGGCGAATATATAGGTACAAATCTATCAAGGCGGTGGATTAAAAATAAATTGCATACTCTTTTATTTATAGAGTCTCCAATGGAATTTGAATTTAATTGTGCGCGAAATTAGTTGTGGGAGTTGCGAAAGGAAATTGTGATCAGCATTAGAAATTCAAATAAGTCAAGCGATACAAACCAAACAATTGTCTAGTTTGCATAACAGAATAAGCAATCAAAATTCAATTCTAAACGCTTTGGAAAATAAATATAAAAGTTGAAAATGTTTGGAATTTTAAATGCATATATTATTGAAAAATATATATAATTGAGCTATGATTAGGTTGTTAAGTATTAATCATCAAAGGCGTATTAATTTTTGTTTACCACATAATACTTTATAAACAAATCCAACTTTCGATAGAAGGATAATTTTTTCCTATCGATAATTACTTTTTCAATTGGTTTTCTGAATTAATAGTTAATTCTAAAAAATGTTTGAACCCCCATTTCATATCTCTATTTCTATTCCCAATGCACAAATCGAAATTTCATCCACCCTAAATGGAAACTGCGTTATCTTTTTCAAACTTATTGCTACACGAAAAGCAGGAGAAAAACCGCAACAACAACTAACGGGAATAATAACAAAAGTATTTGTGCAATAAACATAAAAAACCATTTAATCTTCAATGTATAATCATACACACAAGGAAACCGTGCTCACCACAACCATTTTTGAGCGAGTAAATATTTTGGTTAAGTATACGCCGTGTGTGCGCTGGCTTTTCCCCCCATTCCTCTGAAATATTCTTTAATATCTCCGACTGTCTGAATTTCTGTATATGCGTGCGTGTGCTTGTGTCGAATGCGATTGCACGTTTTGTTTGACATTCAATAGTTTTCATTTCTGTGGCAAAATGAAAATGGAGGAAAAAATAAACGGGGAATAGCGACAGCGAAAACAACAACAGAAAGCGAACAATTTTCATTTATATTTGATGCACCGGAAAAATTTCAAACCTGTAATTTATACCTATGAATTTCTACAAAAAAATAAAACATTTTATAAACAAAAATTTGACAGAAAAGAAAACCTTTCCAAGGACTCATGAAATAAATATATATTGAAAGTGCAAATATTTTTAAATTTGAAAAATGTCTGGATTTTTTACTGTGTAGAACTTCCCGTTGCCCCAAATCTGTTTGCCCTGTCTCTCTCTCGCTCTCTCTCTAGCTTTGGCTCTGTTTCCCTCACTGTCTATCTCTCTCACTCGCCGACTGCTCATTTGAAATTATTTTTATGTGTTGCCTTCTGGTTTTGTTGTTCGAATTGTTATTGCTATTGTTTCTGGTGGTTTTCAGTTTTCTGCTGGTATTTTTATTGCATTTCATTTTTATGTAGTTACAATGACAATTTTTCTTTCTGCTTCAAGGGCTTTGAAAAGAGCCAAAAGATAATCGTTGCATTTGCAGGGAGCTGCATTTTGTATGCAGCAATTTATGCAACATGACGGGTTACGATCCTCATCATCATCAAATTTTTTCCATATGCATACGTACATAGTTTGTCATTTGCATTAATTTTTACTACAATCGAGAACAGATTCCTACGTGTCAAATGATTTCCATACTCCACAGCCCCCGAACCCCAGGGGCATTAAATATTCATTCTTCGAAATGTTTTGCAGCACTTGAAATCGGAACAAGTTCGAATGAATATAAAACTTTTCTGTGGCAGTCGCTCTCTTCGGGAAATGTTTTCGTGCTGCTGCTTAAAAAGTTACAACTTGTACGACGTTCTAATCTCTGTTAAAAAACTGCCAAAACATGTCACATGGCTCCTCCGCTGCTTCCTTCACACATTTTTCAATCCCCTCGAGGATTCCCCGCTTGGCTTTTGAGTTGTTTGCTTTGCGAATAATTTACACAGAACAAACTTTTGACTTAAGAGAAGGAAAATGAAGAAAATGAATAAAGAACAAGAAGTAACACCGAAAAAGAAAAATAAAAAAAATGTAGGTATATATATAAAATACGAAATTCGTGTCTTGACCAAAAACCGCAAAGGGGCCTTGAGTTCCCAAGAGAGCCGGTGGAGGGGCGTGGCCCTCGAAAAGGTAAGAAAAGTTTTGGGATAAAAAAAAGTGTATAAAATAATCCACAGAGATTTTGATCTTATTAAGCTTAAAACTGTCCATCTCTGTCTTTACCTTTCCCCATCTATCTCCCCGTCCCGCTCACTCTTTATATTTCGTTCTCGCTTCCTTTCTGTTTTGTTTATCTTTTGAGGAAATCTTGAAGCATCTGTTCCATGGGTCTTGACTTTTACTTGGGGCTTGTACTTTTGATGCAGGTAACGAAATATTAAGCATAAAATTGCCAAGGCATTAAAAAGTTGTTGATGCTCCGTCTCACTCTCGCACTGGTCCTCCAGCTGTTGCTATCTCTATCTATCGCTGGCTAGGCCTTTCATCTTAATTCAATTTACCGGACTTTTGGCCAATGGAGCACCTGTTTGGTTGCTGTTGCTTTCGTGTTTTGCAAGATTTATGACCAAATCCCAGTCCAAAGTTTCCTCCGAAGGCGTGAAGATTTTTTTTTTTATTTTTTCGGTTACTAATTAAAGTTGCCCAGGGGGTTCCACACTCATGAGGTAACTTTGCTCTGGCGCAATTTTATGAGTTCTTCAAACTTACCTGTAATGAAAAAGTTGCAAAGAGAAGAGGGAATAAGTAATTAGCACAAATTAGCCGAAAAAAAATCTTAGGCTATGGTTATGAGAAGTATGCCTTTGTAAAGAAGGTTTTCCCTCATTTAGGATGATCCCAGATGTAAGTGCCCCTTATTACAGTGGGTTTTACTAAGAGTGACCCTTAAAAATAAAATGTAAGACGTCTTAAAAAGCAAATTATGAAGATAAGACCGCATATAAAGTAATATCTTAGGATAATCTTTTATTTAATTATCAAAATTGGAAATCATATCTGAAATCTCCATTAACCATTATCCCAAAAATTTACATTAGGAACCCTAATGTATGATGGTACTGAAAATACATGAACAAACCCAAAACCCTTTATGCAACATTTCAACAGTTTCACTGCCTTCTCTTGCATACTACCCCCACTTTCATTCATTTCTTTCAGCTTTTTGTCTTTTTTGTTACCTGTTCGTGGCAAAGATGCCTAGCTGCGGCTGCTGGCCCACCCATCAATATAATCAACGCCCAGAATGCGACCAAGACATGCCCTAGATGGGCATCAATCTCGCTTTGTCAGCGCCCAGTCAAGTTGCCTCATTGTAGTCGCTGCACAAAGGCAAAAAATACTACAAAAAAAAAACAAAAAGAGCTAAAAAAGCAGTCGCCTTGATGACGTAGTCGACTGAGACTGCACTCCAGTTCCACACCCACAATTCCGAAAACCAGTTCGCCTTCATTCCTGGGCGAAAAACAGGATTTTATCCCGGCCTGGCTTTTGCTTTGTTTTGCTTCTGCCTTAAGGCTAAATTCATTGTCAAAGTCGCACAGCGCCTACAACAAACTTTTGTCATCAGACAAAAGAGTTGCAAACTTCGGCGTTGCTGGGTAGTTTATTTTTCCCCCTGCTTCCCTCCTTTTTTGCCCCGCCCTCAGTAAAGACACGCCCAGGAGACACCAGTCAGGAGATTGCATTTGTCTTCCCGTTTTTAGCTTTTTTTTTTGGGTCCCCGAGTGACTGAATGACTCTTTGGTGGGTTGCCACAGTTGCCTTTTTGCCAGCTTGATGGATGATTTCGAATTAGCGATGCGGCAAGCATAAAAACAGCACTGGAGATTCATCGATTTTGGTGCTTCACTCGGTTCTTTTCCCATCGCTAGTTTTTGGGGGAAGGGAGAAAAAGCTGCCGAAAAAATGCCAGCACATAAGTTCTCTGACAGCGGGGAGTGGATCCATTCCATACCATTTCCCCCTCCATCTTGCTAATGATGTGAGCTTGTCAGTTCATTGAAGCTGGACATGAGTGGGTTACATGATAGAGGGAGTCCCTTCACGAGATTAAATGAGGTAGGAAAAAGAATTTGTCGGGGCTTTGGGGGATTATTTGGGAGGTACAAATCTACAGGGAGTTTGTGGGGCTTTATCTTTAATCTCTTTCAGTTCTTAATTAAGAATTTTGTAAATAAGATAAATCATTGAATTTATCACAAAGGTAATTAAAAATCTTTGCCAGCTTAAAGAATTTATCTTTTAGTATTATGATGTTCTTTCATTTTAAAACAATAGTTCTCCTGGGAACACCTATTTTCTTCTTGTGCAAGCGCCCTGGTCTATTTGTGTCCATCTGTCATTACAAATTTGTTTCAATTTCACAAAAATATGCACATATCTACCTTGGTTTAAATATTTTCTTGTTGCTTTTGGTTTTAATATGGCCCATCAGGTGCCAAAAGCGAGGCGCAACAAATTGCAATTAGCCATGTGCACAATTTGTTGATGGCTGAGTCTAAAAAAATCTGTATTGCCAATTGGGTTGGCGACAAACGAACCAACACAAAAAATTATGAGAACAACAAGAGTAAAGATATACTATCTACTACTATCCTCTATAAAGAAAATGCTGAATGGAAATTTGGAATACTTATACAGATAATTTCCACACTACTTCTTCTGTCGGCTTTATTGGAATGTGGATTCGAATTTCGGATATTCCATTTACAGATACATTATGCTTATCTGCACCTCATACTTTCTGCCCAGACATTTCAGATTTCACCCCCTCCAAGGCTCTCGAATATTTTACGTTGTATCTATGAAACACCTTGGCGGTATGTGTGCGCCACTTAGGACCAGGTACCCATAGATATTCCCATTGTTGCCACACGGCCATCAATCCCACTCGACCCCTCGTGCGAGCACACACACACGCATGCCAGATATTGTATCTCTTGCTTTTTGTATTTCATAACTGCGCATCAAGTGTTGCTTCCTGTTTCCTGCCCCTCGAATTCCCGCTGACTTCTTCTTCTTGCCTCATGGCCCAGGCAACAATGCGTAAATTTTTATTAGCCCAGTAGTCGCAGGCCCAGGCCCAATCCGTGGCCATCGTAAAACGCTGTCTGCTGTGTGTCCGCCTCAAATGATGGCATCATTAGACAATTTAGGCTCTCCGCGTGCCAAGTGTCTGGGTATCTGAGTTTCTGAGTGTATCTGAGTGCCCATGTATCTGGGTATCTGTGAGTGCCCCATGTGAGTGCTCGTTTGGTGTTGGCTTTTGCGTTGATTGAATAAATTATTGCCACTCGCGCATGCATTCAAAAAAAAAACGAGAAAAAAAGAACGTATAAAAAAAATTAAATAAATAAGAAAATATCGTTGTCACTTCGGTTTTTATATCCCGCCATTTCTCTTCTGTTCACTTCAGATTCTTTTTTTCTGCCTCTGTATTTAGAGGTGTGCTTTGCCTTTGCCACCGGAAATTGCAAATTATGCGCGCATCGTCGCCATATTTGTGATGCAATATTCAGTAGTGATGTTGCAGAGGTGCAACTGCAATTTCAACGGCAACATGTTTGTAGTAAAAAATAGATAAGTGCGTCCACGAAATTTCCTCAATTTGCAAGTAATAAAATCAGCTGCCAAATAAAAATAAAACTGTCGGATTTTATAATAAACCTAATTCAATTTCCTCAATTTAAAAAAATAATTTATATGGGTCATAAAGTTTTTATTTCTTAATTTTTTGTAATTAAAATATTACTCTCATTTTCTATAAAAAATTGGACTGTACTCTAATATTCTCTGCTTGTAATCTCCACATGATCTACACACATTTTTTCCCCTAAGCTCTTAATTTACAACTCCCATTGGGTAACATGTTTATTCGCCCTAGGAGTAAGCGTCACAATCCTTTCCATAAATTAAAATTGGTCATGTAATCGTGGACCAGTCGACAGGCCCAGTTAGCAACTGCGCCAACCACTTTCACTGTCACTAACCGAGTTTAATGCACTCTCGCAGCCGCAATTCGCTTTTCTGCCTACTGCTCTTGTGTTTTTAGTTTTCTGTTTTCTTGTTTTGTTGTTGTTGATGATGTCGGCGCAGTTTTCCACTGGTTATTCCGGTTCCTCTAACGCAAAAGAAGCCGGGCTTTTTCGAGAGGCATTGGCAGTGTCATAATCAGACCAGACAACCGCGAGAGCTGACCAGAAAAAAAAAACAAAATAAAAAGAAAGAAAAATAAAGAGGGAAAAAATGAGCGACTCCGAGGGCTTTGAGCTCGACTTGAACAGCCTCGACTCAAGGACAAATCGCTTCAAGCGTGCAAAAATATCTCAAAGTTGAAACTCAATAAGAATACCTACGTTCTGTGCGTTCTCTTTTAAATTATTGATGAATTATTTTTTTTATTTTTGCGTTTCCTTTTTGCTGATTGAATTGTTCAAAAAAATTGGGCAGGCAGGCATATAAATCAAAAGCCCCCAAAACGCCTGTAACGCAATCTGTTTAAGAACAAATCTTTTTAGGCTCTAATTGCTTATTTTTTTGTGGTTTCGATTTTGTCTTAATGATGGGTTCGATGACAGCAGGAAACCCTCAGAAAATTTGTTGTACTTATAATTAACCTAATGAACTGACAAGAAGAAACTAGAATCTTTTGGCTTGGGGGTAGCCATGGCAAATGGCTTAAATGGCTTAGCTTATAGGTATAAATAGATGGAAAAAGATGATGGAAATATGCCTTGACTTATGATTATTGATTTATTATGCCCAAAAGCTGGCTGTGTGGTTAATTAATTTTCGCAGCACGAAGATCAAAGCTCCCAAACTCGGACCCTTTCCCCACGTAGAAGTATATTAATTGTATACACACAGAAAAAAATTCGATATGAAATATGGTCACTTCTACCTTGTTTCATATCAATAAAAAGCCGATATTATTAATGTCAAATTTATGATTCAAACATATCAACTTGATATTTAATCATTTCATAAAAGTTATTAAAATACTGCTTTGAAATAAAATGTAGTATTTTTTAAACAAATATTGTAAAATAAGATAAACATAGTCTTCATTCATATCAAAATGATATGCCTGTCCATATTAATCTGATCTTTTTCCCATTTTTTCCTGTGTATACATCGCATTAATGTACTTTCGCTACGCTTGAGTTGTGCAAACTTCTCAGTCAATGAATCTGACACCTTCGGCACAAACAGCTTGGCATCTCTATAAACTCGGGGATTTGCATTTGGCATGACATGGCAGCATTATTTCCAAGGCAGGCCAAGTGCGCAAACAGCAAAAGTTTATTTGCCGAGTTCTTGGTTGTCTTCAGTCAGAAATTTATTACGACACTTCCCAGGGATCTCGCAAAATTGCATAGTCTGACATACACAAGCACACACGCTAATATGTGTATATAAATTATTCCCAAATGTTCGAGTGCCTAATTTTCTTCGCCAGCTGCAACTGCACTGCATCTCTCTATGTTTAGATATGTATCCATGTCTGGGAACAGGATAAGCATCCTCATAGATTAGATTAGCTGTCAGCACAAAACAGATGCCAACTTGCTTTGCCAGTGCGTTTCAAAATTATGTGTGGCTGCACAACGACAAACTTCATTAGGAAGTGCTCGAGAACACACTCCCAAATGGATCGCATTCGATAACAAAATTAAATCAAAATTTAATTGATATACATCCAACATTATAGTACATTCAATAAATAAATTATACTCGTATTTATTTACACAAACTTAATTAAGTGTTCTTTCCAAGTGTGGTATTAAAATGTAACTTCTAACTAATATATCAAAATAAAGCAATCAAAAATTCGACTTCTGTAAATATAGAACTTTGGCATTCACTGTACTTATAGAAACATATTGCATAAAAGGAAAACTCTCGTTTATTATTAAATAGCCATATTCGTTAGGTATTTAAAAAAAATTCGATCACCCAAACTAACTGAAAATAAAAGCACTCAATAGATAGGATGAGTCAGCTGCCTCCTCCTTTTTTGTCGCCACCCAGCTGTCATCACATTTTTTCAAATTTTAAATTAATTTACTTTTCGATGGGAACCGCAAAAACAAGGAAAATTGACATATACAATTTTTTCGGTCTTTTCATTATCAGTTGCCTGTGACATTTAATAAATTTTCATGGAAAGTTGTCACAACCCGAAACCTCCATTTACCCTCAACATCCAGCCGAAATCTGGTCAACCAGGCCACAAAGTTTTTTGTGTGTGTGAGGATGTCCAAGGAAAGTCTTTAATTAATATTTTATTCATGGTAGAAAAACCCATTTTCACTGGCCGCATTGCAACAACGTAATTAACAACAATTTTCGGGGTATTTATAAAATGAAGAGAGTCTGGGAAGATGAGCTGGCACACATATGACGCATGAATATATGGGTGAAAAAGTGGGGATATAAAATGTGAGGCCCAACGCAATCAAGCTGGGGGATAATGTAAATTTATGCTGGAAATTCTCTGGAAATTGAATTTTTATTTGGCTTGCGGCAGGCGATGGATGGAAGATACTTTCGAGATTCTGCCGCCAGTTGAAGATTTCAATTGCAAAGAGTAGAGTACAGAAATTAAGCTGTCAAACTGCATGTATCTGAAAGATATTCGTACCTAAAGCCATTTTCGCCCTGTCATGCCGCCGCACCTATATACCAATAAAAATTCCTTTCACATACAAAAACACCGATTGGCAGGCAAACTAATAGATAAAAAACTTTAGCCCGCTTTGACAGTTACATATATCTAGATAGCAAACAAAACAGCGAATCAACAAAAAAGACTAATTTTGTGTGTGAGGCAAACTTTTTTGATTGAAGCGGCAACAAAATGGCAAACGCACTCAAAGTCAAAGTTCGAAGTTAGGGGCGTGTGTGTGTGTGCGACAGCTGCCGCCATTTAATTTTGAGATAAAAAGGGGTTCCCCAAGCCCCAAACCGCAAACGAAAAACCAAAAAACCAACCAACCGAAATTGGTTTAGGCAGCAGCTTTCTGGCGGCTTATCTTATCACCAGCCTAATTGTCATTGGCCCGCAAGACTGACAGTTAGCGTTAATGTTACCCAATATACTATACGGTATATACCATACACATATGTGTTTGAATACTGCTGGGATTTATCTAATGAGGCCCCAAACACACCCAGGAAACTGTGACGAGCATTTAATGAACCTTTAGCCTTTCACCTGCTGCGGATTTTTCGGCTATCAGCAAAATGACAATCCTAATGCGGGATTTTTTATATATATTTTGGAAAAACACCGTTAATTAAAGTGCCCCCAGGATGTACAATGTATGTAATTGTAAGCAGGGGAATTTAATATCTAGTGGTTTCCCAAAAGTTATTTATATTAAGGATTTATTTTATATGGAAAATAGAATTGACATTTGGCCTAGTTTTTTTCTAGTTTTTACCCTCAACTGGACTAGTAAATAAAAGCAAAGTAATTGCATAAATAAATGAAAAATATTTTGCCAGTTGATTGGAAGAAGCGCCCTGTAATTTAATAAATATTGGCTCGCCCCCTAACTGCTTTAATTAATGGAAACACCATGAAAAAGTTACCAGAGATGGGAAATTCAATATATAAACGATTTTGTTTCGGCTTTTACAAATGCATATTTTACATAAAAACAACAACACAAAGCGACATTTTACCAATTTCCAACATACATTCTTTGTTTCAATGTCAAATATATACCTGCTGTTATTCTGCCCATAAATCCAATCGAAAAATGGCCATAAAATAATTCTCGAAATTTTGCTCCACTTTATAAATCAATTGAGCTTGTCATCGGCATATTCGCCTTTTGTTTGCTGAATTATAAGTATTTAATTTGATATATACATATATATATATATCGGTGATTTATTTAGTCACTCGCCTTTGGACCACCCACTGCGTGGAACTCGGGCTCAAATGTTTTTTATAACCAGACAAAATGTATGAAAATAAAAATATTCGCATATTTTAAGACAAGTCTTTGACTTTGCTTCTGCTCCCAATTTATCAGCATTTATCTGCTTTCATTTTAATTAAAATAAAATCCGAAAATTGTTCGTGTTTCATTGATTCGATTATGGTGACTTTTAAAGCTGTGCGAGAGAAACCACAAAAATCAAATCATTTTTAAATCGTAGGCAAATAGAGTTTCCAGGAATGATTTTGTGGTCATGCTTGGCGGGAGTTTTCCATAAAATGGGCGTTTTAGGCGAAAATGTATGCAAATTGCAAGAAATTATGTAATACTGAGATGGTATAATTAAATTCTTCTCCCCATTCTTGTTGTATCTCAAATTATGCAAATTTCTTCTAGAAATTTGGAGCAGGTTGGCGGGATGGACAATTGCTGTTGTCGCCGTTGCTGGTATCTTTGTAAATTTTAGGCGTAAATAATAAATTAGAGCGATATGCTAGCGGAATAATATTAAAATGTATAAAGGTAGGGAAATGGTCGATAAGGATCTGTTGGGGGTCCCTAATATATTTTAGAATGCAAATTAAAATTACAATGTAAGCAGGAGGTATTCGTTAGATAGGATAGTAAATTAAAAAGTTTTAAATTTATAGCTGTCATTTCTTTAGCCGTAAATACCCCTTTTAAAATAATCCCATTTTAATATTTGTAATTTAACCATCCCATCAAGTAAACTTGATATTTTTCTGATTGCTTTAATGCTACCATCGTCATCAACTCTCCTTTGAGTTTCCTGATAGGCTTCATTGCATAGTTTAAATATTGATTTTTAATTATTTTAAGCAGCACCAATACCACAACGCTTGAAATGCTCCAGAGGTGGCATATTATGTAGTATATATACTTTTGTATATATAGATTTATACAGCATCCATTCAGCACCCATGGAGCTCCTGAGGGGCCACACACTGAGCAAAGGACTCGACTCTCACACCTTTTACTACGCTACTGGTGGCCTTCCCCCGAGGGTTGCTCTGGGAATTGCGAGTGTGGGTGGGTGGTCTTTTATGGGTGGTTTGGGGGTGGAGGATGGATGGGTTGGTGGTATGTGCGTGGGTTTTGTTTTTAGCTTTACTGCTACTGCTGCTGCTGCTGCTGCCTCTCTGGAGCCTCTTAAATGTCACAATGGTGATGCCAAGTTGCTTTGGGGTTGCCACTCAGGTCACCCCCTCAACCAACCCCACTGCAACGCCCCCTTGTTTCACCCACCCTGCCATTTATTCATTTCTGTTTTTCCTTTTTTTTTCTTGCAGCCCGGTTAGAGAGGTACAAAATATAATATGTATGAGTTTCTTTGCCGCTGTTGTTCTTTCTTGGCCATTATTTTGCACTTGCCGGAGAACGAAGGGGCGACCCTGACCCAGGTCCACAGTTAACCCACGGTTGTCCTACGACTTCGTTCCGGTTCGTTACGTTTCGTTTTCTTCACTCAGAAAAACAGGAATATTTGAGTTTGAAGAAAACATCAGTCTTAGAACCGATTAAATATATATTTTTTTATATTTTTTTTTTTTTTTTTGAAGCAAAATGAGTTTATAAAAGATTCTCTTCAAAATAATGAAGAACAATGATTTTTCGCGTTGTGTTGATTACCAATGCAAAATTTATTCTTGTTTTGGACCAAATTTTTTGGAGTGTTTACGACATCCTCATATGTTTGAAGGCGAAACGGACTCGCAATTTGATTTGTTTCAAGCGGCGTGCAAAAAAAGAAAACTGGATAGGGTGAAGGGTCTTGCAGGCTACACAATTACAAAATGTTTTCGGTTTGGGGCCATTTCAGCTATGTCAGCGCGATATAGCGACGTTGCCAAACTTCTGACAATCCCAAACAGCCCAACCAAACCGATTTTAGTGGACCGCTCTCTTTACTCAGCACCGTTTCCAGCGAGACGCCATCATCAATCGATGATGCCGAGAACGAGTGGCCCACAAAACTGGTAACAGATGCTGCACACGTGTCTCGGGTGCGGTTCGCTGTGTAATTGGATGATGTTCAAAGGACCGACGGGACGGGATGTCGGGAATCTGGGAATCTGGGAACCGGGCGATCTGGAACGGGGCGGTGTTCGCAGAGCTAAAAACAAATAAATAGTCAAGCGGCGGGCATTTCAACGTCGTTCATTTCGCTGTGAGTGAAATACAAATAACATTTAATAAGAAAAGGAAATTGTCTATTTTGGCAGGCAGGCTGGCTGAACGACAGGAAACTCGAGGATGGACTTCATCTACACAGGAAAAAAACAAGAGAGAACGCTATAGTCGGGTGCCCCGACAATCAGATACCCGTTACTCAGGTAAAGGGAGTGCGAGGGAGATCGAGATAGAAACTTTGAACACGCATAACTTTTTAACGAATGGTCCGATTTGAAAAATTTCTTCTACATTTCGATAGGTATTGATAAACACAATAAAACTGCATTTTTACTTTTCCGAAATATTGAAATTTTTAAAATCGTATATAAGCGATTGTGGGCGTTAGAGGGGGCGTGGCACCTTTTTGAAACAAACTTGCGCTGCGTAGGAACTCCTAGAATCTGTATGCAAAATGCCAATCTTCTAGCTTTTATAGTTTCCGAGATCTCAGCGTTCATACGGACAGACGGACAGACAGACAGACGGACAGACGGACAGACGGACATGGCTAGATCGACTCGGCTAGTGATCCTGATCAAGAATATATATACTTTATGGGGTCGGAAACGCTTCCTTCTAGCTGTTACATACTTTTGCACGAATACAATATACCCTTTTACTCTACGAGTAACGGGTATAAATATATCTTTTAGAATCTCAGAAAACCTGGTGAGTTATAAACATATATAAAAAAATCTAAAAAATCGTAGAACACTAGGAACTTCAAATTCCAAGTCTACCCACAATAAAAGTTTATAGCAAAATTGGTATTTTCAAGGTATCACAAGGTATCCACCTCTTTTACCAGAAAGTTTCATGTTACAACGACCTCAAATTTTTTTCTGTGTATCCGCAATCAATGGGAATTAGCAAAAGGGCAAGAAAAAAAAAATATACCGAAAAGGCTAAGGATTGGGTTTCCATTTAGAAGTGTTCGAAATGAGATTTAGTCGAGTGTGTGTGTTAATCAGAGGGATAAACGAAAGGAAATATATAGGAAATAGAGATGTCTGTTCCTAAAATAAAAATAAATGCCAATAGGTAGCTGCCACATTTTGTGAGCTCGTTCAGACAAATCGTGTAAACAACTACATGTGGTTCTAACGTCTTTGCACTCTGACTGCAGCTGTGCATTAACCTTTTTAGCTCCCTACTCATCCCCTTAGATTTTTATTATAATAGCCATGTTAATTGCAATTTAATATGCGCACATATAAGTATGATTTTTTTTACATTTTTAATAAATGAAAATTGATGACAAAAATCGTGCGCTGAAGTTGAAGGCCGCTATTGTACAGACTTCAACTTCAATAAACGTACATACAAATTGAAACTAAATAAACGAAATAAACAAAACAGGCTGATGGCCATTAAAATCAATATTAAACATATAAAGACCGCGGGCCAAAAGGCAAATGAAAGAGAATAAATAAAATATTAAAGCTTTTATGTAAATGAAAAAACACTGAAAACAAGAAAGGAAGCTAGCTTCGGCCAGCGGAAGCTTATATACCCTTGCAGATCATTCCTATTAATTCACAAATCGCAAAAATGTTAAATTTCCTATTATTTCTCTTATTTCCGATCGTTCCTATGGCAGCTATATGATATAGTAGTTCGATTTTGATAAAATTAAAATCGAAATTCGGAAATATTTAAAAAGAGTCATATCCCAGAGTAGAAGAGAATACAATAAAAACCAACGAAGCAATAATTTATTTCCTATTATTTTCCCATTAATTTTCCGATCGTTCCTATGGCAGCTATATGATATAGTCGTCTGATTTTGATAAAATTTTATTCGAAATTCAGAAATAATTAAAAACTAATATTCCCAAAATTAGAAGGTAATACTTCAAAAAACACCGAAGCTAGAATTTTTTTACCGTTTTTTTTCGATCCTTCCTATGGGAGCTATAGGATATAGTTGTCCGATCCGGTCGGTTCCGACTTATATACTACCTGCAATAGTAAGAAGACTTTTGGGAAAGTTTCATCCCGATAGCTTAAAAACTGAGAGACTAGTTTGCGTAGAAACAGACAGACGGACAGACGGACGGACAGACGGACATGGCTAGATCGACTCGTCTAGTGATGCTGATCAAGAATATATATACTTTATGGGGTCGGAAACGTCTCCTTCACTGCGTTGCAAACTTCTGACTGAAATCATAATACCCTCTGCAAGGGTATAAATATCGAGAACTGCAGTACATGAAGTAATGTCTCTAGGGCAATATGAAGGTAAAATACTTGGTAGAAAAGTTAACCGCCTCTAGTTATTATGGAGGTAAATATTTATGTAATCGAAAATGAGCGTGATTAAGACCAAATAATAATAATAATAATCTACACAAGGATACAAGGACTTATTAGTTTTATATAAAAGGAAACAAGGAAACAAGGACTTATTAGTTTTATATAAAAACTTATAATTTCTATAACATATTTTTTCAGCTCGTCAAAGAGCATTGTTTTAAGTTGTTTAAAGTTTTTAACTTTAAAAAATAAATAAATAAAATTATTAATAATCTTTATGTTTTGTGATATTTATCACCATCAATTTTACCATTAATAAATTTAAAGTTCACTGATCTTTATTACCACCATAAAGTCGCTACTTAATATACACATTTTGAATAAAAATGTTTTTGATGCACCCAGTTA
This sequence comes from Drosophila lutescens, assembly GCA_037075285.1. Taxonomy (NCBI): domain Eukaryota; kingdom Metazoa; phylum Arthropoda; class Insecta; order Diptera; family Drosophilidae; genus Drosophila; species Drosophila lutescens. The sequence continues at coordinate 2,096,131 of JBAMCF010000880.1, forward strand.
TTTCAGGTTCTGGGTCATTGCAAATGCAGGTTCGATTTGCCATGGCGAATAATTAAAAGGCTGCAAAAAGGGAGGCAGAGGTGGTGCCGCCATCAAGGTCACTGGCTGTAAAGGTCACAAGTTGGCCAGGTTTACTAGCCGCTGATGATGTCAGCAACTCGTTTATGGTCAAGACAATCGAAACAATGGCGCCAGACGCTTAATATATACCCCTCCCTTCCGTTCGTACTTCAACCCAGAGCGCATCTTCCATTTATCTTTTGCATTGCAACCTAACTGGTTCACCTTGTTGTTGCCGGTGCTGTCGGCTTATGTTAATTGGCAACAGTTAAGGCAAAGTGAGCACAGTTTTCCACCAAAACGGGTGGCAACGAGTAGCAAATTTGCACTTTTCAGCTAGCTAATAAATTAAATTCATCGAAAAGGCGAAAACCTCGAGACGCCATTAAGGCAAAATGTAAAAATATATAAAGGCAACGACAAGGAACACAAAAATAAAGCAATAAACGAAAGGAGCTATATAAAAAGTTACATTGAATCGTTTAAGTGATTTGCGCGGGCTTTCAAATGCTTTTGGCATTTTTTCCGAAGCGCAAATTTATGGCAAAAAATCGTGTAAATATGCAAGCAATACACTGCTGTTGGTAATTACAGAAATAAAAAATTGTGCAGGGGACGAAACTCCATTAATCGTTGATTAATTGTATTTGCATAAATTATGCATACTTTTCAATTATGCAAGATATTTACAAAGATATTTTTCATAGTTAAACCAGCATTCTATAAATAGTGACAGACTGCATGTCTCTAGATATTTCCGGTTGTGGAATGATTCAGGTGAGGCGGCTAAGCAATTTAATGGATGTCATGGTAAGTACTTAAGAGAGGCGATGAATCAGAAGAATTCATTAACAATTTAGATATGTAGATGCATTTTCACAAAACAAAATACACATTCAACGATTGCACTTTGTTTTGTCTCATATTTAAAATTTAGAAATGTAAAAATATTATTATAATAATTTCCTAGTTTCGAGTTTTTGTTAGAAATAACCAAACCCCATTTTGATATAAATTAAGTTGAGGTCTAACTATCAACTTCAAAGTTTGACAAAGTTGTAAAACAACAATTATTTGTATAAATCATTCAAAAGTTGTTTGCCCACTTTTTATTTGTTGACCAACCCTAAAAAAAAACTTAAAAACCTTGCTCAATGCTAAATCAAGTGAGCAGTAACTGAATGCATGGAAATACAGTGCGTAACATAGGCGTAAATATACTAGTTTAAGCCGTTTTTTTTCAGAGAATTTAGTCCATGTTTCCTATACATAAATCTACGACTTGTATAAAATAAAGCAAAAATTGGTGCTCATGCTAAAATTTTCAATACATTTTCCTACCGAAACGCAGTGTTCTTGACTTGACTTTGTAGACATATTTCACGATTACTCAATAGCAAAATATTTTGTCTAAAAAAATAAAGTCAACAAAAAATTGTATATGCACGAACGACATGCCTACAATAAAATCTCGTTTATGACATGCAAATAAAATGTAAATTTAGTAGCCCAACAGTGACCACGGCAAAATAAAAATAACAAAACCAAATAAAATTCTATAAAAAATGTACCAACGAATATGAGAGAGCGAAGAGCACAAGATAAATGAAAACAAAAGCCGGCCGCGATAAATAAAAAAAGCAAAACAAAAGCCCGAGATCGACTCGAGGCGGCAATAAAAATTTGTCGACTGTGTCAGCGATCAAAAGCGTTCGAAAAGCACGTGGGGGCGTAACAAATAGCCAGAAAGAGACGGGCAGAGGGCCAGCGAAAGAGACGGCATGAGCGCAGAAGTGTGACGAAGAAGCAGAGCTGATGCACTGCACTTGCTGCTAATGAATGAAAACGAATGGCAGTTGAATGGAGAGCCGGGAAATGGAGTGAAAACAATTCACAGCCCCATAAAAATCGAGTACGAAAGAGCGCTACTAATTACCCATTGCAGGCTATATTATGAAAATTGCTGGAAATAAAAGGGAAATATATTGTTAAATGTTTACAAATATGGCCTAGTACTTTCCAAATTTTTTTTAAAATCTTAATTTTTTTTTAATATTTTTTGATAACTTTTTTCCAAACATATATATATTTTCCAAAAATGAAATTTTCGTATTTATTATGATGATTCACTTAACATTTTTCTACAATTATTATAATTCAATTAGTATCAAATAAGCTGATCCTGAGCTGCCAATTAAATACCAATTCTACATTTTTTTAAATACTTTTTGGATAGCTTTATTCCAAAAATAGATATATTTTCCAAAAAATTATTTTTCGAATTTATTATGATGACACGCTTGCGTCAACATTGTTCTACAATTATTATAATTCAATTAGTATCCAATGAACCGATCTTGAGCGGCCCACTCATGCGAAACGAATGCTATTGTGAAACCGCTCTAATAACTAAGATAATGCCATATAGACCCCTCCGATCTGTCTGGCTGCTACAGATACCGTTACTTTGGCGACTGCACTACAATGACAACGTGAAAACCTGTTACACTTTTGACCAAGTTTTGTTCGCTAGCTGCTGACTCATAGCAAAAAAAAAAAAAAAATAATATCGGGCGTGCGACGATCTTGCTAATTGCTGGGGGCAGAAAAACGAGGGGAGATATACCTGGGACTCGTGTGACTGACACCTGCGATTAGCTTTTAGCCCCCGCTTTTTTACCACCAACAACCACCCGATTCCCCCTCCAAGCTCCATAATCGTTGAACCGAATAATTTGCATGAAACTCGGCTTAAACGTTTCACTCAGCGCAGAGAAAGAGAGGGAAAAATAAAATAAAGTTTCGGTCATTCACTTTGCCGCAGGTTTATTGTTGGCGTTTGTTTATCTTTGGCTCTTTCATCTCGAGCTGTGAACTTGTCAGTTACAGCAAATTTGCATTGTGTTAATTTAAAATATTCAATTTACTCGTTTGCTAATTTTATTTGAGGCATTTTGAAATGTGCAAAACTGGTACATGGATTTTTAAGAGCATTTTAACGATTATCGCACCCGGATTTAATTACTTTTTAGCAGCACCTATAAGAGTTAAGCTTATGTTTTAAATACCCAAAAATCCCAGTTAATTGACAATTAATTTGCAATTTGCATTCCAAATATATTACGCAAAAGGGATCTTATCTCGACCGCCAGCTTAATTGTGGTTAATTTATCATCGAACAGTTTGAAAGTAAGAGGTAACCCAAATTTTATATAATTTCAGGAATCGCTTATTTGGATTGGCTTAGGAATTTAAATTTAAATACGGTCATGAAATACAGAATGAGAAAGCGACAACAACGGTGGGCGGAGAATGAAAATTGTTTAAATCAACTTTAATTGAAATAAATTGTCATATCATTTGCCCTGGAAATGGAAATGGACTCAATTAGATGCGGGCCATATGCGGCTCTACTCTACTACATTACTTTGCCTATCCTAAAAAATTATCTTTCTTATTCTTCTACCCCTGGAACATGGCGCATTATAAAGCACCATCAATCAAGGGGGGAAAATGAGAAATTGAAATATGACAAGAACCTATCCAATCAGTCGAGGGATTGATGACCACTCTGGGTAATGGAAAAATGGAAAATCTACTCAAAAAATTGTCGGACACATGCCTACATAAATTGTAAGACTAATTGAGTGAAAGTCATTTTGTACAAGAAAATCATTTGAGATGCCAAACAACCTTCGAAGCGCTATAAACACAAAGTAAACATAATTAATAGCAGGCATAAAGACCGAGAGAAATAAAAAGTGAGAAATCTGCTTGGATACAGTGCGTTTCGTGTTTTTAGCTGGATTTAAGATGCCGTTTTACTGCCAATATATGTGGAAATCAGATATATGCAGTGATTCTTTATGATTTTTTGGGTTTTTATCAATTATGAAAGAGCCCCTCTTAAAAGTTTTACAATCTCGAAACCTACTGTGTAATCTGTTTGGATTGAAATACAAAATCTTGACCAAAACTTTGCGGTTAAGTGCGCACGCACAATGGACTTCCTCTGATCTCTCTGCCTCCCGAAAAACCCCACCTCCCCATAAAAACCACATCTGAAATACAATTTATGCGAGCCGCCGTCGACGTATAACAGTTTTATGCAATTTATGTGCAATTTTTCAATTGAAAAATCGCCGGACCAGGCCAGGAAGGTTTCACTTAATGCGACGCAATTTCAGTTTTATTTTATTTTTTTACCTAAAATAATTTTGGTTTTTCTCTCTCGGTTTGTTGGGTATTAAATTCGCATGAGCGAAACGTTTCAGATTTTAGTTACTACTACTGCCGCACGATGACAGGCTACGCGAACTTTTAATTGCAATTAATTTGAGTGACATTTGCGAAATAAACTGAAACTAGAAATCGATTCAGGGCGGTGACGTCATTGAGCAATTGAAAAAATATTGCAAATATTACGGTGGTCATCTAAAGGGATGTGATTTATTGACGAGCATTTTTAAAACCACTTTTTTAGATGGAAAAACATTGTTGGAAATGTTTAAATATAAAGTAAACGGAGTTTAAATCAACCTTTCAATATTTTGATCATAACATCTATTTAAAAAAAAAAAAAAATTTTTCTCCATAAACCTAAAGTAATCTCCTAATTATTTTGTATCTGTTGGTTTTTATTTATTTTTTCCTTACTAGGCCACTATCAAACCATTCATTTGGCGATTCATTAATTCTCCATAAATACAAACTCCACAAAAAGACTCGTTCTGGCTTAAACAACCAATTCAATGTCAAATCACCGGTCTGACATCATTAAAACCCCATCGTTAACCACAACAGCAGCCGAGTCTAGTGCCATTCATCAAAATCTGGTCTATGTTTAGGCCAGGCCAACTTCCTTATCAATCATACGACATGAGAGTAGTTTTTTACCCATAGAATTTGCATATCAAACGTACCTGCAAGGAAAAGAGAAGAGAAGACAAACGAAATAAATTAATAAAGATTGAAATTTATTCGCGGACGTGGGAAAATTTGCCGAAGATACAAGCCAGAAAAAGAAAGAGTAATTCTTGTTAACACATTGAAAGTATCAGATGAACAAGCAATAAATTGGGACCAGATAATTATATAATGACGGGGGCATTAAGAATATATTGTGTATGGTATATGTATTCGATTTTAATGAGAAAAATAACCATAAACACGACCAAAGTCAAGTGGAAGTCGAGAGCAGCGAAAATCCGAAATCCAAAAAGCCGCAAATTCGACCCGCATTTTTGGTTTGGCTATCAAATTACCCCCGTTTCTCCCCAGCAAACACAATTGTCCCGCATACGAAAATAAAAAAAAAGAAAACGAAGACAAAGTCAACATTTGGCTCTAAGAGGGGTTTATTTTTCCATTTTTTTTGGGGGGAACTTCACTTCACACACGTGTGACTACAACATTCAACATTATTTGTTGTCGTCTAAGCAAATAGGTAAACAAACAGAGACTGAAAAAGTGGCTGGGAGAGGTGTGTAAAACAGAGAGTTTGACTAATAAGGATTTTAGCACGAGCTAAGATTCGCCTTAAATCGAGAGTAAAACAAACAGAGAGTAAAACTACGACTACGAGACGAAAGAAAAAGTAAATAGTGGCTCGGAAAACACAGTGGCCGCAGATTAAATATTGTACTATTGGCTTAGGACAGCTATCCATAGAATTTTAGACGTTCTCAATAGGAAGTGAAGAAGGTATATCTTAGAAATATAAAACTGTACTTATTTTTGCTGATTAAGTTAATATTATTAAATTAAAATACCTTGTAAGATCTATCAATTGTTATAAATACGTTATCAAAAAAATCCTCATACAAATATTATTAGGCAAGATTTTTTGTACAAGAGCTTCTTGGTTTTCTCATCTTTGTGACAAAATTAATATATAATATAAATAAGGAAAAAATATGTAAATTTTTATGAGAATTTCCAATATTATTTTGTTCTTACTGGCTTATTTTACTGTACTTCGAAGAATTGATTACAATACAACTCAAAACTTTGAGTTTATATATATTTTTAGGGATATTTTGAATTAAAAGCCTCTAAACAGTTACTTAGTTTCCAAGGCACTTTCAGAAACGTTTAAATATATGATCTTAACATACTATTCTAAACAACTCTATTCGAGTGACCACTGTTGTTGGCAAAACGCTTCTGCAAAATGCAACTTCAGACGGCAAACAAACAGCGTAATAGAGCTGAGTTTACGATATTTACGATTGGCGAGTTTGGCAATGTTTGTTTTTACTAGGGGTTTGGCTTGGTTTACTGAGTTTTTTGTCTTTGCTTACCGGATAATACATTCCTTGCGGAGGAAGAAAAAATGCCCCTGAGCCCCACAGTTTGACGGCTTTTTATGTTCACAGTGGCGTCGCAAATGGTGTTAACTCCTCTCTGGGTTTTTGCACTCGACAATTTCTCTGCGTGTATTTGTTGGGGGTTGGCCAACAACAAGGGTAGTTCACTATTCTTTTTTCACTTATTCTCTGTTTTGAAAATATAACATTTGTTTTCCAATTTCTATTTGATTGATTTTGATTATACTCTTGGTTTTTGGCACAATTTTGTTTCTCCTTTTTCGTTAGATACACTTTGACTTTGACTACAAAATAAGTAAGTCAGAAATTAAGAAAAATAAAATTATTTTAAAACACTCTTTTGCACTTTATGGGAAATTATTTCTCCGCACACGCAAAACTATTATATTTTTCAATGTCGCACGTGCGAGCGAGCGAGACGGGGCGCGACTGGGCGAAAGAGAGGGGACGAAATGGCGATATAAGGTACAAATTCTTGTTCAGTTGTTTTTATAGGGGTGGCTTTTTTCGGCCTCCTGGGAAACTGAACTGAAAACTCCCTGGATGTTTTAATTTTTCGAAACGAAAACAGAACCGAAACAGCGAGCCAAAGGGGAATGCGCAAAAAAGACGGCGCAAACGCGAGACAAAAGAGATGATGCGAAAGAGGCGACCGAAAAGCAGACGCAGACGGTTACAGTGAAAACTATTTATATATATTTATATTTATATCTTTTTTGAGGTTTATTAGTTGGCTTAGTCGTGTTTTGATTGGAATCCAGTAAACTTATTAGAAGATTTCAAATATTTTAATAAAACCCTTTTTAAAATCATTTATACGTAATCGCTAAATCTCAAAATTTATTTGGACCGGAAATCAAGTTGAAAAATGAATTTCAATTATTTTGCTATGACAAATAAAAGTAATTCTTATCTTATTACGATAAGAGAAATTTATTGGGCATTCAGTAAAGCTTATCACATTTAAATATTGAAAATTTATATTGAAAAAATAAATCTACTTCTTGATGAGTTCACTTTATGGGGCGTTTACTTTTATGTTTCTGAAGGATAGAGATTAACTCCTTAACAAATTCACTTTTTAACGAGTTACAATAAGAATGCGATTCACTGCCTTTAAGAGTCCACTTTATAGACCGTTGACTGTAGTCCCGATGTCTGCCTTTCGATTTTTGATCACACACAAAGGCTTTGATTGTCTGCGTTACTACGCATCCCTGAGATACTTTTTTTCGCGCGTCTGCACTTTTCCTGGTATTCCGTGCGCTTTGACTTATGAAACGAAATTCATCATATGTTCTGTCGGGTTTATTTCCGACTTTACTACCGATTTTATTACAATTGCATATATATTTTCGCTAAAGGCGAACAAACAAAGCAGCTGAGAGAGCAGAGCAGCGCGATGCTGTCGCATGAGAGAGGGAAGAGGCCAGATGAGTGGGAAAAATCGAATCAGAATCTCGGGAGAGCGGCCAAGAAGGATGGCAGGATAAACGAGCAGGCGAAGCGGAGGCGGCGAAGGCAACAACACAGCAATGGCCACAAAAACATGTGCGCCGTGAATGAATTTTGTATTTTGTTGGTTTTTTTTTGGTTTTTGTGGGATGCTGCGGGCGGGCGGGGCGTGCGAAAGAGAGGTGGGAACACACGGACGGGCGAGAAAGAGAGATCTTCTTCTTATTCGTTCGCCTGCTCCCAGCCGCATGGCATATATATTTATTTTTAACTTTTCATTTCATTTATCTCTGCGCGTTTTTCCCATCTCCTTCGCTTTTGGCTGATTTCGGCACTGCACTTTTCGCGTATCAAAAATAAACACGGGTTTTCCACCGTAACTTCCCCTCCCCCGCACTCGCTGTTATTTCTGATTTTTGTTTTGTACCGTTTTGGCTACTTTGTATATTGATGCGCTGCGTGTGTGCGTTTGTTTTCACTTTCAAGCGTGCCGAGTTTCCGCTGGGAAATACGAATTTACCGCTATTCCGACACCCACGACTTGTTGCGAAGAGAGAGACAACGCAACTGCGATAACCGTTTTTCCGTCGCTCATACGTAAGCCAAACGTAAGGGTGAGGAACACGTAACAGAGTCTCAGAGAGAGAGAGAGAGAAAGAGCGTTAAAACGCGTTAGTGTTTTGACCCAATCGCAAGAAACGTAAGTACGAAACGTAAGTGCTCGGCGCTCTCTGTGGAAAACGTTAGTGGATTGCTCACAATTGCGTTGCGGCTGCGAGGCTGTTTAACACTCGTTATCGATAAGTGTATCGATAGGTCAATTTCAAATTCTTAAAAAAATATCAGTTAGTTTTGTACTAATTAAATTTCGGTTTCCCCTTCAAAAAGTAAATTGAATTACAGTTTCTTCGAAGAGATCATTTTATATGATTAATTTTAATGGCTTTGTTATACATACAGGGTGAAAGATGTTAAAAATATAATTCAGATGTTACAATAATCTTCACAAAAGTAAAATTACATTTTGTTGGTCTATCAGATAATTTGATAAATTTTCAGGAAGAATCTGTTAATTTTTTAACAGGTATTTGAGAAACAATAAGAATAATGAAAATTATTAACTTAAAATACAATCTCAGTATGTAAACTCGTTTAGAAACTAATAATCTTAAGTATTGTTATTTTATAACTCAAGGACTTGGATAACGGTTGGCTGGCTTTTCAATAAAAACTCCTTTTAAAAGTCATATAAACATATTATCTTCAACATTCACATTTAAATTCAGTTTTTAAGCCAAACCCAGCCAGGTTTACTGCATTCCAAGTTTTTATTGCTGCACATCGAGTGCCGTTTCACCCTCTTAAAACTTTTAGCCCGTTTCTGACCATCAAAAAGTCGCCTTCTGGCATTGTCTCAGATCCCCGTCAGTTTTTCCCCTTTTCCCGCTTTTCCTCCCGAATATATGACCATCACATAGGCTCAACAAACAACGTCCGAGGTCCGACAAATCAAAAATGCGGCATGGAGTCGAGTCGGACGGGGTGAAAATTCTGCTTTGGTTTTTTGGATGGTAAAGGGAAAATCGTTCTGCTAGCGAGGTTTTTGGGGAAGTTGGGTGGTTGGTCCAGTTATACCAAATCAAAAGTGTCAAGCCTCATTTTCGGTTGTCCAGGACAACGCTTGTGAAGATTGCATTAGTTGCCAGGCAACTACACAGAGAGAAAATCCCTAAAATTGGTAAAAATAATTTAGCTTAGGTTTTTGTGCTTAAAAAATACATGCCGAAACTTGTTAAATATTTAAAGGGCTTTTATTTTTAAAAAAGTTCATTTTAAATAAGCATTAGAGACTTAAAAAAATATTTAAAAATTATAAAAAACTATAAAAGATAAATAGAAAATATTTCTAAAAATACTAAAATAATCCTTGTTCCTAAGTAATTTCAAGATTTTAAATTTCTTTTAAATAAATACATAATTTTAAAAAATGTGGAAAAAACATTTCAATAATTTTTATAAAACCCTTTCTTTAATACGATATAATTATAATTAATAATCTCCAGACAATTTAATATAAATGGATTAAAGTGTAATAATAAATGTTTTTAAAATAATTTCTGTGATGCTAATACATTTTTTTCAGTGTATAACTAGCAGGACCAACAAATAGTAGGCGTGGCTCTCGGGGAGGCTTATTAACGCGACGGACAACACAGCAGGCGTCAGTTTGAAAGTGGAAAACAGGAGGGAAAATCGGGGAAAATGGCTAAAAAGAGGGGAAATGGGGGACTTGCAGATTTGAAATGCAAATGCATTCGCAGCCAGAGTGAAAGAGAAAGGCGCTGGCTGACCGAACGAGATAGTCAGTCATAGAAAGTGAGAAAATGTTCACTCGGCATCCGGACCAAAAAGCTGCACATGATACGCCCACACCCCTCCCTCCAGGACTTTCCACCCGCCACCCGCATAAATGCAAAAAGTCCCCACGGCGGTAACTTTTAAATCCCTTTTGGCCGGCAAATTGTCGCCAACACTCTGAAAAACGGTAGCCGGTAAAAATGAGCAACGGCCTGGTTTCTCACCACTTTTCCCCGGTTTTCCACGCTTTTCCACGTTTTTCGGCTAAGCTGCTTGAGGCGGCCAAAGCATCGCGAAAAATTGAATGCGGACGAGTTGAGGAAAATGCAGATAGGGTAAAGTATGGGGGATAAGTTATGAAAGTATCTTAAATATGGAAAGGTAAAAATGGGGAAAGGAAGAGGGCGGATTGGAAAAATCACTTTTAATATGCTTGATGGAAATGCGATGAAAAATGATTCAATCAAAGAGAAATGTGTGAGATACAAAAAAAGTAGTTTTACAATATAAGTATAACACCAACAATGAAAAATAATACCAAAACTAAATGAAAAAGGTTCTAAATAAATTACAACTTAAGGGATAATAATTATGCTAAACAGTTTGATTGGGTAAATAAATAAAAACAAAACAAAAAAATTATGAACTCTGGATAATAATAATATATGACAAAGAAAAAACTTAAACTAAAATATTTATTTTATAATCTTGGCATCCCATAGTGTTTTCATAAGATTATAAAATTTAAACATAAATTTTTGTAATTTTTTTAATGTTTATTTAACTTGACTTGCAGATTGACCAATTATTTATTTGTTTTTTTATAACTTAAAAAATACTACCTATTCTTAAGATTCTATTTCTAACAGAAAAACATCTTTTGGATGCATTGAAAAGCCATCTTCAAGCTTGGTTTCGCCTAATGCCTAAACTTTCCACATCTCCTTAATCTGCAGCCAAGCGCGACTTGGGGAAAACTAAAGGAAAATGCCTCACTCCTGTTTTCCCAACCTTTCACACACACACACACCCCCTTTATCCCCCGGGAGCTGACCTGCCTCTGAGTTTGATATATGTAAAGAGGGAAAAGGGGGAAATGCGGCCAACTAACCGCAAACAATAACAAACGATGGCCAAAAGCGAAACAGAAGCTGTTTCTGTTTCAGTCTACACCTACACCGCCTCTTTCGGCCACCCCCCTCCCCCTTGAGCTACGTAGGCGGGGGGCGTGGCAGCTGCTGGGGGATCTGTCGGGGTGCCATTTACAAGGAGCAAAGGATTTATGATGCCTGTTATCGCGCCCAGAAAACGCGAAGGACGCACAGCAGGGGAAAACGATGACAAAAGGTGCCCACTGGAAGGGGGTGGTGGGGGTTTTGGGAAAACTCCAGGGGGATGGGCTGGGAAAATCAGCAATGGCGTGGAAAGCGGATAACATCTCGCACGCAGCCAATAAAATATATACAAAAAAAAAACAAAGCATACATTTTTGGGCCGTCTATTCAAATGAGGAGATTTAGTTGGGGTTAAGTTCAGGTTATATATCTAAAAGTTGTAAAATTTATATAAATAAACAAAAATGTAGAGCTCCTTTGTAAAAATTTAAAAAATTAGTGAGATATTTAATTATTATAAAGTTTAATTAAATATGTTCTTAATTCAAGTGTTAAAATAAGTCTTCTATTTTTCTTTTGTTAAAACAAATTCCTATTTTCGACAAAAATTGGTGATAAATCATAAATATTTATAAATAATATTCCAAACTTGGCAGCACTGTTTTTGGTAAAGTCTACAAGTGCTAAACAGGAAATGTAATGGGTTAAAAAAGGGGTGAGAAATGAGGAGGGTCTAAAAAGGGTTATTCTGTTTTTATTTTAGGGTTAAGCAGCCCCATAAACACATGTGTTCATTCACTTGGAGCGCAAATTGAAAAGCCTCGGGTCGAGCTTTTCTCCCCCCTTCAAATTAATCGAGACTTTATGAGGTTATTTATCTCAGCCAGGCATAACCGCCCCCATGACCTTGAGTGTTGCCATCAAATCTGCATTAATTAAATTAAATTCTGCTGCCAAAAAGAACGCATAGCGTCTAATTAAAAAGCCAAAAGCCGTTTGCCCATTTAGCAGAGGCTAAAAGTATCTATTACTTGATGCTAGTGGGGCTCTTACCGCGCCAGCCTCCTAAATTAGTCAATAAATTAAGGCAGCCAGAATGTTGCTGTTTCGCCGCTTTCCGCTCGCTCTTTTTCCTAACGAGCCAAAAACCATTGCATTAAAAAAACCATTCATTAAAATGGCGAAATGTGGCGCTCAAATTTATGGCCCAAATGGCAGGGAGACCTGTGCGTCGTCTCAAGTGGCAAAGAAAAAACAAGCGGGAAAAAGAAACAGAAGCAGCTTCCTTACTCAGAAGCGGTTCAAATCTTTAACCGGAGGTTTGCATGGAATTCCCTTGGCCCTTTAGCTTTTTACCACAGAAAAATAGACGAATAAAACTAGCAGGTGGGCGTGGTAACAGGGGAGGCATCTCTAATACCCTGTTTAAGTTATAATTATAATTTCATAGAATAACATGAGAATTAACCTTTGGTTAAACATTTTTTTAGTTTTCTGTCTAAATGATTTATTTATTTCCTGTCTTTTCTAAAAGTTATTTTGTTAATATTCCACTCTGGTTTAGTTTGTAATAATTTATAACCCTCAGGTTAAATTTCTACATAAATAACAATAACATGAAAATTAACCCTTTTGTTAAAAATTTTCTTTTAGTTTTCTGACTATGATTTCATTATTAAAAAACAGTAAAAAATAAAACAGTACTAGATAGTATTTGTCTTTTCTAAACCTTATTTTGTTAATATCAACCCTGGTTAAATTTTGTAATAATTTATAACCCTCAGGTTAAATTTCTACATAAATAGTTGGTTTAATTCCAAATATTTTCGGGTAATCTTTTATTCTTATTTTTGCTCGACCTAATCGGTATTTTGTATGCCATATTACGGTGCAGATTTTACATTGTATTTAGTTAGGGGGTCGAGCAGAGCTGGGACCCACAAGCGCCACAGTTCAATGCGCTCGCCATGCACTCAATTATAATTTGCGAGCGACTCTCAGACAGAAAGGCCGCCCATGGGACGACGATGACGCGTCATCGGGCCATTAGCAAAGAGCAACTCAGACATATGTTGGGGCAGGGAAAATTGGGGATAAAATCAAGCAGGAGGTGCACCAAAAAAAAAGTACAAAAATAGTTACAAAAAAAAACAACATAAATAAAATTGGGTAAAAATATTTAAAAAGGGAAATTTAAATAAAATTATGTCAACATAAAAATACAAAAAAATTTAAGATCCAAGGTACCACTTTTTTCTGTGTAAAATAAAACCAAAATGTATGCAGAATTTAGGGAATGATATAAGCATTTGCACCAAAAAAAAATATAGAAAAAAAAAGATAAATAAAATTGGGTAATAATATTTAAAAAGGGAAATTTAAATAAAATTCATTCAGAAATATGTCAACATAAAAATAAAATACACTTTTAATAACCAAGGTGATTTTTTTCTGTGTAAAATAAAACCAAAATGTATGCAGTATTTGAGGAATGATAAAAGCATTTTGTAGGTCCTGGTTTGGGATTCCCCTATTCATTTTCCTTGGTCGACTCCCACATCTTTTCACCCATTTCCATTCATTTCGTTTGCCTTTATGTGTGTGTATTTAGCTGCGGTCGCTTTTCCTTTTGCTTCGTTGCTGATTTGCGTAATATTTCTGGATTTTAGTTGGGCAGATAATGTGTGTGTGAGTTTTTCTTGGAAAATAAAATGCGGGTGCCTTCAACTATAACAAAATCCCCGGTAAATGCAATAAAAATAAATACACAAACATTAAGCTTAATTCGATCGATGGGGTGATAAAGTAAGAGGAAAACTGCCATAAAATCCGCAGCTACTAAGATGCCTCCCATAATGGATTTTCCACTTTATTTTCGATCGCTTTTTTTTGGCACTCGCACACATAAAAATCTATTTGAAAAGAGCCGTATTATTTTTGACTAAATTCCAAGGAGATACAATAAAATTCAATTGCAAACTTCGCTTTCGGGGCAGCCGCAGAAAATGAAAACAAAATAATGAATATACTTTTCTTGGCCGGCAGAAGCTTAGAGACGCCGCAAAACTTGGCAAGTTCTTTTTAGCCACAAGGGCGCAAAAATGGGTTGCTGCTGCAGCAAACACATGTCAAATGCCCCGCCCCTCCCCTCCGCCCCCTCCCTTTTTTTTTGGGGAAAAAACAAGTTTTTACTTCTAAGGGGAAAGCTTTTCGAAAAACTTGCACGGACAAATGGCAAAACTGCTTATCTCAACAGAAAGCAAAAAGCCAAAAAAAGAACACCAAAAATAAAGGACTGAGAGAAAAAGGGCGTAAAGGCGTTTCTTAAGGGGGCGTGGCAGTTGCACTAATGGTGCCAAGCAACCGGAAATGCCGCCATGCATGTCTGCCTCCATTTCAGAGGCTGTGTATCGTACTTCTGCCCACTTTTCCACCCAATTTTCCCCCTCATTTTCCTCGTCCTTTTTTCTGAAGTAAATCTTGATTGCCTTTTGCTGCAAGCCAAAAAAAAAGATTCCACAATTCCCTCCAAGAAATCTCTCCACTCCTCTTTTTTATACAGTGTATATCCCCTTTTTGCTATGATAATTTCCGCAGTATTTTATACAAAAACAAATGGCAGACTGTCAGTTTGATTTTGAAATCAGTAACAACACACAGAAAAAAAGTAGAGTGAGAGGAACACGAAATAAAAAACCTGATGAGCGAATTGAAATTGACATTTTGGCCAGAGGCCAAGAGGAGGCCCAAATGGAGTCAATTGAAGAGGTCTTATGCAAGATGATGGCCCAAAATCAGGTTGGTCGCCAGAAATAAATTCCTCTTTTACTCCCGTTTATTTTGCTGATTTTATATTTATGTATTAAAATTATTAAGGAAGATTTGTAGCTTAACTATAGGAATATACATAATAATTTTAAAATGTCTGCTTTTGAAAAAAATGTAAAGATTTTATTTTTCTGGGAATAATATCTTTAAATTTTTAAAAATTAAGTTCTAAGAATATAAATAAAATAATAATTTACATTTTCAGGGAACAAATTCGTTGAATTTTTTAAAATAAAGTAAAAATAATATTAATATTAAATAATATTAAAGTTTTAAGAATATTTACAAAATAATAATGGCTTTTTTCAGGTTATTAAATCTTTGAACTTAAAGAAATAAACGTATAAGAATATATAATAAATAATAATTTCTAAAACAATAAAAACAAAAAAAAAAAAAAGCAGCGATAGAATATTCCCCAATTTCCCGTTATGGAAATTCCGAAAATGCCGCCACATTGAGTTTCAATTTCTAAAGGCCAATCTTTGTCCATTTTGGTATTTTGATTATTTGTTTTAACTTCACTTAAAAATTGCACTGGTTTTCACACAAATTTCAGGCAGCAAATTCGTTGAGTTTTTAAAAATAAAGTAAAAATAATATTAATATTAAATAATATTAAAGTTTTAAGAATATTTACGAAATAATAATGGCTTTTTTCAGGTTATTAAATCTTTGAACTTAAAGAAATAAACGTTTAAGAATATTTAATAAATAATAATTTCTAAAACAATAAAAACAAAAAAAAAAACAAAAGGCACAAGGCCAGTTTTTTCAATAATCTGTTTTAGATCTGCTGAGCTTCTTTTCATGTTTTTCTTATTTTTCAAGAATTTCCCTTTAATTCAGAAACTGCAATATGGGCTAATTAAATGAGAATGAGGGTGACCCTCATTAAAAGGTCGAAACAAAAAACAATTTGTCAAAATTAAGCAGTTTATGGCCGCAAAATAAAAAGTTTATAATCAATGTCCCTGTCACGCCCACAGTCACAAAAGGGGGCGGCTAAAAACCCACGAGTAACAACAAAAAAGTGTGAAATGCAGCTGAAGTTAATTGAATTTTGGACACAGCCAACATATTTTGGAATCTCTGTGTTGTTGGGCTTTTACCAACTAGTTTTTGTTGTTTTCGGTCTGCCTGCTTATCCAATTAGACACAACATTTTTGTATCTTCTTTTATTCGTTGTTGTTGTTGTCGAGGGTTTGGTTGCCAGTTTCAGTTCGCGGCATTAGCTCAAAAGTTGGCCCATTAATGGCAAACTAAATTCACTTTTTCCTTTTGCAGAGCCGAAAATTCCATTTCGTGAGTGAGTGGAAAAGAGTGAATGTGGGCTGCACTGTGAGAAACAAACAAATTTATAAAGGGAATTTTCGTAAAAGGTTTACGGTTGATGCCAAATAAATACATTATTAATGCCTACAAAAATAAGTTATTTAATTTTTTGGTAAAAAAAATAATGTGTATCCTGAATTTTGCAAAATATTTAAGAAAAAATGTAAAGATACCATTTTTGGTGACGAGAGAACCCTTTTTAACCAAAAAAATCGAGAAGAAAGGTTTTTTTGGAAAAAAAAAATCGTTTATATATTAAATATGGGAATTTGTATTTTTTGAACCAATTTATTATATATTCTAAAGTGATTTTTAAAGACACAAAAAATGCTGATTCTGTATCCTTTTATGACGAATAATTTTTTTTAAAAATTAGTTCACCCCCATTAAATTTAAGGTTTATTTAGAAGGACCTATATTATTTTTCTCAGTGTGGATGTGTGATTTTAGTGGCTATTGCTGTTGTTGTTGCTGTTGGTGGTAGCGGTGGCTGATGTTGATTTTCGATGTTTGCTTTTGGCCAGCCGCTGTCTACTACTCCTTTTTGCACCTCCCCTCCCACTTCTGTTTGTGATTGTGTTAGCCATCCAAAAAGAGTGACGAGGGGGTTGAGGGGGCGTGGCAAGAGGTCCTGGAAGCCGACAGAAGTTTGCACTTTGCGATGCCTGCGATCTGCGGCGGAAGTCAATAAAAGTTGGTCTAGTCCGTGGAACGGTGAAAAGGACGACTGTCTGAGTGAATTGCCAACAGCCACTAACCAAATTAGCAGGGATCGGGATTCGGCTTTAGGCCAGGTAACATTTAGGCGGCTAAAATGCAACAATATTTAGTACTTAAACCCATTTTCTGGAAGATACATTTTTCGTTTTAACTTTTCTTAAGAAAAATAACGATTGAGGCTAATTGAATTATAAATTAGTCAAAAAACCTGGTAAATAAGGAAATAAGTAGTTTACTTAATTTTGGTGAAAAATGTAAAGCTCAAATGAAAATACAGTAATTTTTTAGGTTATGTTACTAATCCACAAAAATGAAAATAAATTATCCTTGATGTACTGCGATTTTTAAACGAATTTTTATGTGAAAAACACGAGAAATCGAATTTTAGGTGTAAAATTATGTCAAATTTGAAAATCGATAGACAATTTCTAGGATCACGTCAACGCTTCAAAAATCGATGTCCATTGAGGATTCGCAGTTATAGTGTTGCCAGACTTATCATAAATATTTATTATTCGCCTCAAAGTTGTTTCCAAATAAATTCGCCATTTTATCTGCGACGAAAGCTTTTGAATTCGCGGTTATTTAAGCTTTTAGGCTTTATCCTTTTCATCAGTGGCGCCACCTGGTTGATTGTCCTGAGAAACTAAAAATCGAAGCTTCTGTTGGAGCCTAAACTACCGACATCTGGCGGATAAAAGTAGAACTAACAGAAGCTTTCTTCAAAGGCAACAGGTGCAAAAAGCTTTTTAACAAGGCGCGAAAATAAAGTAAACCAATAAATAAATATAAATAATTAAAAAACGCACCCAAATATCCTCGTTCAGATTGCTCCACTCATCGTTCAATTCTCCGTTTAATTGACAGCAGCGATAGAAAATTCCCCAATTTCCCGTTATGGAAATTCCGAAAATGCCGCCACATTGAGTTTCAATTTCTAAAGGCCAATCTTTATCCATTTTGGTATTTTGATTATTTTTTTTACTTCACTTAAAAATTCCACTGATTTTCACACAGATTTGCAATAAAATCACACAAGAAAAAAACCGAATTAAATAAATCCAAAGGCAAGTGATTAAAAGCGAATAGTTTCAACTGTACACGACGCGCATAAAATTTTAAAAGGAGTTTGAAGTTAGAAAAGCCATAAGAAGGAAAATGAAAAATGGAGTCGGCAGAGGCAAAAGCAGCAGTCGAGCAGCGAAAGAGCAGCGGAAGAGGATCAAAGATAACACCCAAATTGAACCAATGAAAAGTCAGCAAGAGAGCGAGAGAAAAGATCGAGAGCAGAGCGGTCGACGCCAACGCAACTACACAAGTTTGCACATGTGCATTAGAAACGGCAACTTTAGGAGAAAATATCATTAATAAAGCTAGGAATAGCTACTAAAAAAACTTGAATTTTGTCATGGAGTAATGTTTGTTAATGATCGAAATTGAATTAATATTTACTAAAATTTAAAATTTTGTTTACATATTTTAAACCAAAAGTTGTAGATCTACCCATTTTATGTTTCGTAACTTTTTGATTTAGTTAATATTTTACAAGGATAAAGAAAGCTGCCTTCTAATGGTCATTGAAAATAAGGAATCAAGATAATTTATATTTCTATTCCTTTTTTAATATTTCGTTGATTTAAAAATATTTTTTTACCTAAATGATACCCATTTTACATTCTAAATTAATATAATAATAATAATAATATAATAATTAATTAATATAATACCAATAATACGGTCAGTAGCAAATTCCACCCAGAACGGTTTGACATAAAAATCTAAAAAAATCACATTAATTACTAAAATATTCTAAATAAATCTAGTCAGCTAAAGTACTCAACAGTTTTAGCTAGAAAACAATCGAGCTTACAGCACTGATAAAGCGGGTGACGCAGAAGGAGCGCCAAAAAGTCTGCGAAAAGTCAGCAATAAGCGCAAGTGAGAGCGAGACAGAGCGAAAATGTAACTGTACTTAGCTACCTGCAGCGCTTGCGAAGGCTTCGAACAAAGCGGAAACATAAGAAGTTTTCAGTTCAAACGTATTTAAGTGCCCAAGCGTCGCGTTTGAAAATAAATAGAGTCCCAGAATAAAGTTATAGTTTCTTTTCAAAAAAATCGTATTACATAGTGCCTTTTTTTGGTTTTTTAAATTACCCGCTTGATGTGTTTAAATATTACATATATAGAAATTAGTGTAAATAAAGTAAGGAACAAGTGTAAAAAACCTTCGAAACTTTTTTAATATTTAATGCAAATCTAACATCGAGTAAAGTAAAGCTGTGTGAATATTAAAATCAACATCCAATGATGGTAAAAATTTGTATACAGAATGTGAACAACGAAAAACAAATATAATATATAATAAGGTAAGTGGAGCTTTCATACATTTTTTAGTTTCACTATGTAGAAAAAATACATTCTCAAAATGAAACTGTGATTACTATATTTTTCCTGCCCATTTTCAAGTATTCAATAGAAATAACAAAAATTATTAAATTTTATGATATTTTCGCAATAGAATATCACATACATTTTCGATTCTTATTATACAATAAAATTTTTAGGGAATATGTTACTTTTTTTAATATTATCTTACCTCTCTCATATGAAATTCCACTGGGGGAACATTTCCATTAACTTCAACTGCCGACGCAGACATTTGTTGTGATTTCAGTTCAATTTTGTAAGTGTTTTATTTTTCCAAAGATATTTCACTTGTTCTTTATTTATATCACGAATATCACGTACTAAGTCACAATTGACACTTTATTGCATTATTTGTGACTTGACATTTGTCAGGTTTTTTTAGAGGCTTTCGCCTATTTTAACACCTAATTGAATTCGCGTTGGGATTTTTTTGAGATTTTTCGTAAGGAAGCGCAGGTATTTTTGTGGTTTTTCTTGTGGCTTTTCTTGCTGTATTTGTTGTTGTTTTTATCTTGACTAGTTGAGCGTGTCGCCACTACAAAATGCCGACGTGATTTCCCCAACGGTAAATCCCAAGTGGGCGGTAGTGTTGTGGGCGGGGCTGACCTCTTGATTCTAGCAGTTTATTAAGGGATTTCGGTTCGGCCTCATCTCTTGTTTATGTTCGAGTATCTAAAATAAAGATGGGAAACAAGACGTGAGTATTTTATAAAGGGATTATGTATTATTTATTTTATTAAACAATTTTAAGACAATCGATGGTATCATGATGCAATTTTACATTAAAATATTAATGGTATTCAATGATTTTATGAAATGGTTATTTCGGGTCAGTTGGAAACGATTTGGTTTTAAAATTATTTAATCTAAACTTATTAAGTTTAAAATATTGCATAAGGACAGGGTCAAACATTTTAATTTTTAAAATGATTCAGCCATGATTTTGCATATAAAACGGAATTTTAAAAAATCCTATTTTCTCTGTGTAAGGGATGGAAATAAATTTTCGGCCAACTTGGCATATTTTTAGATTCCCCATTTTTAATATTTGATAGATGAGATGAAACGGGGCAGAGAAAGGAGTCAAAATGGGTATAGCACACAAGAAAAAAGGTGAAATAATAGCAGATAGCTTTCTTAATTCAAAAAGAAACCCTGGAAAAAATGCACTTCTGACATTTAGTAGAGGCTAATTTATGTTATGTTTCTGTCATTGCATTGCACAGCCATTAAAGCAAGCCACAAAAAGGGAAATATTTACATATATTCTTCCCTTTGAGTGTGCTTTCTGGCTAATTTCCTCATATTCGCATAATTTATTTCACTTTATGGTTGCATTTCAATTTAAATAAATAACTTCGACATAAAAATTAATTTTCTGCAGCAAAAAGAGTGGAGAGTACCAGAAAAATACGGATAAAGGGATTGGGGCATTCTAGGGAGCTGAAAAAATTAAGCAATTCAGAAAAGGAAGAGTGATCTAACCTCATCTTCATTTTATATCCTTTTCAAGGGTATTTTGACTATGGATAAAAGATTGCATAACTTTACTGTCTCTACTTTTCAAGAACCATTTTTTATTCCGAAAATTATATTTTATAACGCCCAGAATTTAATTTTAAAAGCGTATAGAAATTAATTATAGGATAGGAGATGATAAAAGTCTACGAAAAGTTTAGTGTCTTTAATTTCTAAGGATTTATAATTTTTTTATATTTTTTAGGTTCTTTTCTGTTAATTTATAAAGGGTATTATACATAATATGCGTATCCCTTTGTAGGATAGGAGATACCTAACTAAGGGCCACCAAACTGCAACTGCTACTGACACATTTGGCACATGCCTTGTAGGGTGGGTGTTTCACCACTTTTCCACCTCTTCAGCCCGTTTTTCCTGCGCTCCCCTCCCACCCTCTCCTTTCTTCGCCCAACGAACATGCTACATTGCTAATGTGTCCCATTTGCAGTGGCAAACCACTGAAGCTTAACACGTTGTCTACGCAGACAAGCCGCCCGGCAGCCACGCCCCTTTGAGCCTCCAGCCGCCCACCCAAGCGAAGAAGAAGCAGAAGCATTGCCGCCTGCAATGTGTGCTATAGTTTTTGCTTATCAATGTGTGTACAGTACAGTGGGTACTAGATGTTAGAAATCCTAAATATCAATAAACATTATTTTCAAATTTATTTATGGTAAAAAACTTTGACATTGAAAGTTTTGACCATTTAATTTAAACATGTAGTTTAAAGCCCAGAGTTATTATAAAATTTTTGTTAATCTCCATAAAAAAATGTAGTCTTTTTGTCTATAGACAAAAAAAAGCATGTTCCCGTAAAATCGATATGGTCATGTAAATTTCAGGTCATGCAAAACCCATATCGTTTTTACATGAAATACTCTTTTCGACCAGGTCAAATTTTCCAAATTAAAATTGATCTTAAATAATGTAAAATTGTTATACGTTTCATATCAATTTTTTTTGGGTGTAATAAATATAAATAAAATAAATGAATTGTGATTTTGATTTAAAACTTTACTGTTAATTATATTTTTATAATTAAAAGGACCTTTTCCCATATCGAGTGACCACTGTCTGCGTCTGTTGGCACACATTTGCGAATGTGAAAGTGTGCTAGTGTGTAAAGCTATTCAAAGTTGCATCTGACTTGGACCCCAGGGGAAAAATGGAAGGCAATGCAATCCCCAGTGGTAATTGTCTCGTTACTCGCTGCTTGTTGGTAAACATTCCGTGCACACACGTCCATACGGACACGGGCTTCACTGTACCGAGGCACAGAGGCGGAAGTAGCTGCCAACACCCTCCCCATTATCGCCCGCCTTTTCAGGACTCCCCATCGAAGCACCGGTTGGCTAATAATTTATTTACAGTTAACATTTTATAAGCCCGCAACATCACAACACACCTGCACACACATACATTGAATGCGATTGAGACCCCCGGCTGCCATTTGATTTAACAAATATTTGCAGTCAGCTTTTGCACTTTCATTTTTCCACCTTTTCCGCAAAGGTATATGGATATTTTGAAGGATTTAGCAAAGCTAATCTAAATATTAATTGAAGTAAAATCTAGTGATGTGTAAAATAGATTAATAAAATAAAATATTTAATTCTTTTTCACAATAATTTCTTTACTGTTTTGTTTAACCTTATAACGATTTTAACGGAAAAATTGTTAGAGAGTAAAAAAAATCAACGTACAATTTCAATGAACTAATTCGACATGAAGTAATATTTTTAAAAATCTACAAAGTAAATTTAATATTTTAAATTAAACATTTTTATTTCTATAAAATGTAGAATCTAAAGTTAAGTGCTATGTAACATCGAATAAATATATTAGATTAGAGCTTCAAAGAAAATATTTAAATATTAAAAAAAAGGTTTTTTTTTACATTTAGAAACTGTGCAAAATAAGGAAGTATTTTTTTTATATTTAATAAAAACACCTTTATAAAGAAACCATTTTTTTATCATAGCTTTAAGGATGCCATTTTTAAAAGGAATATTCAGGGTATTCGACATTCGATTTAATCGATTTTGCTCCCGTATCTTGTTTCCTAGGATTCCTCCAGACACCTGATTTCATCCACTTTCCTTGTGATTTACCCCGCTTTTCCGCCAGCAACCGCTGACAACTCGAGTGCGCCATTTGCCATTTCAGCGCTGATGGTAAGTGAAATATGCACAATTTCCGTTTACCATTTCACCCAAAGAGAGAGAGAGTGGGAGGGAAAGTTCAGGGAGGATATGAGGTAGCAATGTTGTTAGCAAATGTGAAATGCAGTTAACTCGGTGAGTGTGTCTGTGTGTGTTTTACATAAATGAATGAAAAGGGCATTCGGTTAACAGGATGTGCAGGAAGAAGGTAGCAAAAAAGGAGCAGAGCAATGCAACAGTACAAGTTGCCATCAGTCGCTTTCAATAGCCATTAAGGTGGCTTTTCCATACAGCCATTTTCACTCTTTTTCCCGACCCGCAAATGGAAATGCACTTCTAATAGCCATTCGAAGCAGGCAAAGTTATGCTCGGTGCATTTGTTATACATATACATTTGCCGGCAGACGACTCCTGGCCCGACTTTTCCTCTATTGTCCTGCTCAATTACGACTTTTCCACGTGAGTGTGGGAAAGTGAATGTGATTTGCATGGGTTTAACAAATTGAAGTTGTTGCGGATGGTGTTTTACAGTCATGGCTTGCTGCTTATCGCCCAGAAGTCCAACTGAAATTGTTGGCCAGGGAATTCGAAAGTGCATTTTTCCTATCTATAGTGCAATGTTACATTTCTATTGAATGTTACTTGTTTGGGAACAACGAACAAATTTTCAATTTGTTTTTGTTTTTTAATTTGTATAAAAAAAAATGTATAAATCAAAAATTAAAATATTATTAAATTTAATATTAAATATTGCCAGTAATAATTTTTTGTTTATTTATTTAATATCCCATTTGGGTGAAAAGTAAAAGGAAATGTGGTATTAAAAAAGAATGCAACAAAAAATTTGTTTTGAAATCCATCCACAACTAAATCCTGTATTCGCCACTGTCTGTTGCCTAAAAAATATTTTTTAATATTAATAGGGATTGATAATTATGTTAATGTTTTAAGGAAAACTATATCAATTTTTTTAGTGGATTTCCACATTTATTCTTTAAAAACTTTCAAAATTCAAGTTTTGGCCCAACACAGTTGACTTTATTGGTCGAAGCCTTAAATGGCCCAGAAATTCAATTCATTGGTTTGCTGCAAATAAACTTGGAAACTTTGAAGGATTTCGCTTTCGGTGGCAAAGTTGCAAGTACATTTTTGCCTTTCTGATGAACTTTTGACTGGCTGCCTTCGTCTGGGTGGCTTTATTTATTTGTTTGTTTGTTTCGCTGCGTTTCTTTTCGTATATTTTTTTGTATTTTTACTTTATGCGCATGAAGAAAAACTTTTGTTGTTTGCATTGTGCTGTGTTTGTTTTGTTTGTTCAGCACTGTTCCGTTTCGCTTTTCTCTGTTTGTTCTGCTGGGAAACTCTCGAGCGAATAACCCAAGGCAACGCATCGAGGAAAAACAAAACATTTCGCTGTCACGCGTAAAATATTTCCATAAATTTCGCCCACTCATTGCATGCAACGTGACTTTAAGAAGAGGAAAACTACCTTCTAGTATGTGCAATTTAAAAGAATTAATACAGTATTTGCTCATCAATAAAATATTATATTAAAAAAATGTTTAAATATATGCTTGGTGTTTATATATAAATATTATATTTAAAATGAAATTAATTGATTTCAATTAAGTTCGCTGTAATAATTGTGTGCATATTAAATTGGCCTGGACAATTTTAGCAAATACAAACAAATTACGAGTCACTACATAATTAAACAATATTTGATTGTACAATGAATATTTATTCTCATTTATTACTCATTTGAGTAAAAAGTAAACATATTTGCATATTTGAACTCACAAAAATTACAATGGAGCATTTAACAAAAATTAAGGTGTATAAAACTAAAAAAATAAATACTTAATAGAGTTCTAGGAAGCCAGTTACTACTGTAACACTTTACAAAAGCATTTTTGGCAACAAGTTTATGTGTTGTTTTTGCTTTTATTCTGGGTTTTGGTTGTTTGTTTTATGCTTTTTAATATGGCGACTGCGGTGCTCGTAAATTTACCCAGCAAAATTGTTTGAAAACCATGGTGAAGGGCAGAGAATTCGGGAGAAGTTGACTAACACTCGTGTTTAGGGTGAACCCGCTGGGTCATTTGACAAGAAACCGAGTCACCCCAATGGAGAGAAAACCCCAACCTCCTGCCGAGCAGCTTTACTCACTTTATGACAATTCTGCCCTGTGATGTTGAGAAATTGTTGCTCGTCTTACGTTGTTTAATGTTTGCTCAACCTTTGGCATTGAAGTGAAAAATGGTACAAGCTCGCTTTTTCGGTGCCCCCATACGGAGTTTTATGAGTGATTTAAGGCGGGAAATTGTGTGTTCATAGGGGATGTGTGAAATTGAATAGGAAAATAAGCAAATTTAGTATGGAAATTGGAGAAAATTTGTCACATTTTATGACACCATTAATGATACAAAGGTTGCTTGGGGACTTTTATTTTAATTCGAAATACTTGGCCTTGACATAAACAATGATTAAAATATGATTGTTTAATTTTTTTATATTTTATTCATTCATGGATTCTTTTTAAAAATTAAAATGGGAGAAGAAGGGGCTTAGATAAAATATTTTAATAAAAAACAATAAAACAATTGTAGCCTTAAATAAATAAAAATAAATATAATAATAGAAAAAAAGGAAAATAAATAAGATTTTTCCCATCCTTCGATCAGATTATTCGCAATAAAACTTTCTTTATTTAGGAATTTCCATATACATTTTCGTAACTAATATTGTTAATTTTATTATATTGTGTGCAAAATTTGAATGGGAAGTGACTCCAGTAAAGAAATTTAAAAAATAGCAAAAATATTTTAATTTGCCTTAAATAGATAAAAAGCAAAATAATCATAGAAAGAAACTAAAATCAAAAATATATAAAAGTTTATCCATCATTCGATAGGATTATCCACAATACAACTTTTTTTATTTTAAAAAGCAAAATAATAATAGAAAGAAACTAAAATCAAAAATATATAAAAGTTTATCCATCATTCGATAGGATTATCCACAATACTACTTTTTTTATTTAGACCATCGCAATTTCCATCTATTTTTCCTGAAATATTCCAAATATAAGATTTTGCCCATCATTCGATCAGATTATTCGCAATAAAACTTTCTTTATTTAGACCATCGGAATTTTCATCTATTTTTTTCGTAAAATATTCCCAATCCAATTTGTGACATTTTTTTCGTTTGTTTTTGCTTGCTTCACATTCGGCTATAAACGGAATGAATCTTTTATTTTAACGCAGCTGATGCTGCAAGTTTTCCTCTGCTTCTTCATTGTTCTTGGTTTGATTTTTCCGTTTCTTGATTAGGGGGAGGTATTCACCCATGGGAATTGCAGCTGATTGGTTCTGTGCGAGGTTTGTTTTTCGGATTTCTTTCCGGTTGTTTATCTCTGGCACAAAACGAGGAAATCGAAAAGCCAACGAACAAAAGAGATAAAAAAATAAAATTATCCTGGGGAAAATATTTTAATTTGGAAATGTGAAGGAAAAAAGGAAAATGGACAAACTAAAGTAATTTCCATGGCGAATTCTTGGCACCTGGCTTGGGAATTTCGGTAATTTAGCCGCAAATATTTACGCGCGCGATTTTTGTTTTTTTTGTTATGTTCCCAAACTTTGGCCATTAAAAACATTTGTTTGCGCATCAAATTAAACGCGTTGGTAAGCCGAGAATCGCTTCGGTTTGTCTTACCATTATAATTGAGAGAGTGGCGGTATTTTTGCGAATAAGTGGGTGGGTCTTTTCCGCTTGCACTTACTCACACCGACGAGGACTGCGGGCGAACTAAATTGAGGGAAAGCGGTTTTCCTCTGCGGCTGGGAGAACGTATAACAGTTTTTCGCTCTCTTATAGCCCGGAAAAACTCTCCCTACCGCTCTCTGCTTTGCTTTATCGTTAGCTTTGTTTACATTTACAAATTGCTGCGCAGGATTGAAACATAAAAAAAGATGAAGGACTTTGCATCCAGTTTGAGATACCCTTATTACCCAACCAAAAAAAAAAAAAAAAAAAAAAAAAAAAAAAAAAAAAAAAAAAAAGTTAAATATTCAAACCTATTCAAAAATAAGAAAATGTAAGTCATTGATTGAATTTACTTACTGAATAATAATATACATATATTAATAGTTGCAGCTTTCATTAAAAGAGCAAATGAGTAGTACTTTAATTTAGTAATTATAATTTTAAATAACATATTTCGAAAATATTGTTCGAAATGAGTATTGAAATAAAATTAAATAGTAAATTTCTTTATGAAATAAAATAAATATCATCCATAGTTGTTTGTTTTAAGTTTCCCTAACTACCCTCTAAAAAGGGTATTAAAAACCTTTTCTTAATTTTTTTTCGTCCTTTTGCTGAGCTTGTTTGATGTAGTCGCTACCTGTAGTTCGTGGGTGTTGTTGGTATTTTTGTTGTTTTTTGAGGTTTATCGCTTGGCGCATAAATCGTTTGTTGCCTGCAGCCAGTTGTTGCTGGTGTTGTTTTCATGTCAATTGCTTGACCTTCAATTAATTGCTGTGCTCTGCTGCCTGACATTGAAACAATTAACGTTCTCTTCCGTTTTTCCCAGCTTTCCTTCTGTTTTTTTTGCATTGATTGAGATGGAAAACTGCATTCAAAGGGCAACGGTGAGGGGGTGGGGGTGTGGTAGTGCAAGCAATTAGTCTTTGTTCGGTGGATTGTTGCACTGACACCATTCGGTTGGTGATTTATATTGTCCGGGATGTCAAAGGATTGACAAGGACTGAAAAGAGTTGCTGTAGCATACTTTCTAGCGCTTAGGAAATAAAATGAAAGTACAATTTTGTGGTTTTTTTTAAAAATGAATTTTACTTTGGTTTTCATTTTTCATTTTCATTTGTACTCTTGAAACCTTTTTCCTTTCATTTTCATTAATTAAATGTTTGTTTATGACTTTGCTTGATTTATTTGTTGTGCCATTAAGGGAAACCTTTAATTATTTGAATTGATTTTTACGCTTGTGAGTTTTGAACCTTTCATTTATTTGAAAGGGTTGAATTATTTGATTACTTTTATACGTTTGTATTCCGGAGCGTAACGAAACATAAAAAACTTCTTTTTATGGCTGTGAAAGGTCACAATTAATTGTCGAAACCATTTTCTTTGTTATTAAATTATAATTAAAAATCACATTTCTTATTCAAGTGAACCACAATCCTAGATATTTTAATCAACCAGCTGAAACACACTTCCAGATAATATATTCAGCCAATTAAAGTGGCTATCTTTTTTTGGAGTTCCTAACTTTAAAGCTTTTAAATTTAAATTTCATTTTGTGGAATCTCTGATAGCTTGAATACATATTTTACTAGAAACCTTTTTAGCCGTCGTCCTGCGAACAACATGCGGTTGGTCAAACATGCCAAAAAAGGTGGACAGCCAGACGGCAGCAACGAAAATGGGGACAACAAAAATTTTAAGGACAACCAAGGATGGAAATTCGGGGGATGAAAGGCGGGGAGGGGGTGACCGGAGGACCGGAGGACCAACACATGTCACAATTTTGTGTAAAAAACGTCTTAAAAATGTCCAAGCTGCGTTCTGTGACAAATATTTTTTGGTAACGCAACACATACATACATAAATACACTCGTAAACTCAAGGATTTGTGTAACTGTGTGCGTGTTATCAAGTTTAAAATCCTTGAAAATATGCAAATATACTTTTACATGTAAGGCCATCAAAAAAAAAAGAAACAAGGACATAAGTGATGACAATTTGGCAAACATGAGTGGCAAAAACAAGCAACTTTAAATTTACATACCGGCGAATGTCCAATGCATAAGTTTGCATATGATTAAGTCGGAAATAAAATTAAGCTTTCATTTTTTGCTGCTGTAAATTGAAAAGTCAACAAACTCTTAACCGCAATCGATCGCTATAGAATTGCGAAACCGCAGCGAATAACGAATAATTATAGGAAAATCCACTCGAAATTCCTTTTTAATTGAGTTGGCTGCAGCTGCGGCAGTCCATCATTAGAGAAGGAAAAACGAGAAAAAGACCGGAGGAAAGCTGATGAAGAAATTTTTTAGCTGGATTAAGTGGATATGCTATGAATATTTCGTTTTTCCTTCGCTCAAGAGGAAAATGGAGGAGCGCAAAATGAGTATTCGGAAGGAGAACGGACCGGGGAAAAAATATGTCTTTAAATTGCACAGACATTTGCCTTTCAATTCAGATTTAATTGAATTAATTTGTGAAAAATTGTAAATGCCTGAAATTGTAGGGACTAATTGAAGGAGAAAAAAGGGGTAAGGACAGTAAATTGAAAGATGGGAATGGCAAGGGTGTAGTTTTAATTTCTATAAATTTAAATACTTTGAATTTCTTTCATTTTATTTTTTTTAACTGAAAATTTTCTCTAGTTTTTATATTTTATTATAGTATTTTAAAACTGGAAATATTTTCACTATTAATAAATGGCAAGAGTAGTATTAGTTTCTGGAAATTTAAATACTTTCAATTTCTTTCATTTTATATTTTTAAACTGAAGATTTTCTCTAATTTTTATAATTTATTTTGATATTTTAAAACTGAAAATATTTCTCTATTTTAAAAATGTTCTCTATTGATAAATGTCAAGAAAATGCAGTAAATCAAATCCACATTTAATTGGCTTTCATTTGTACCCTCAGTTAAACAATTTCTTCTGGTTAAATGCCTTTCCTAAATGAATTTACTTTGTTTCCCCCAAAGCCATTGCGATTTTAAATATGCGAATTCAAAGAAAGACTATTTTTGGTCTAACCATCGTCTCATTTTTGTTTCTCTAGCTTCTAAACAAATATTTGCATACATATCTATGGAAAGAGGAGGTGTAACACAAAGCAAGCAAAAGATATGAAATCAAATTATTGTTTTCTGTGGGCAGAGATTTGGTTTCATATTACTGCCTTCCAGAAAAGAGAGACAATATTTGGCAACAAATTTTAGACAATGTCAGATGGCCGCAGGCGCAAAATTTTAATTGGATCATCTGGAACAAAAGGAAACGAGCTGGTGGTGTATATACAGGGTGTCCTGCATATTTTTTGCCTCTGACACATAATGAGGCACATCAAGCTAACGACTTTTCCTCTGGCCGACAATAGATAACCAGAGGTGGTGGAAAATCCTGAATCCTGGCTGGCTGAAAGGCGCAACTTTGAAGTGTCATGGCACAGCGGCAACGGCGAGAAAAACAACGACCTCACTATAGTAAACACCACGAAAATCTCCCTCGGGGTAATTCACGTTTCTGTTTACACTGAAATGCGGCTAATTTCCACAGCGACAACAACAGCAATGCGGCTGGGAAAATGTAAAGGAAAAGATGAACAAAAGTTCTGTGCACGTCATATCGCCGAAATGAAGCCAATGGAAAACTGAGGAAAAATGTGAAAAATAAACCAGTGAGACGGAAAGATAACTTTAGGGTCGGAAAACAAATGTGAAGAAGTTTTTGCGTGTTTATTAGGATTTACCATGGTCGTAAAAAACCTTATAAAATTTGTAGTCAGAAAAGTTTTACTGATTTTTTGATCGTTTAAATTTATAATTTTTAGAGATCTTATGTTAACTGACTTTTAAATTATTAATTTTCCGTGATTGAATATTGTTCATTGTTGAGCCTTGATAAAAGTTTGTTGATGAAAGAAAACGTTCACAATTAAATTTTGATTGAAGAAATATGCAGTACATTCCAGTAAGACCATTTAATTATGTCGATAAAAACAACTAGCTAAAATAGCTTACAAAATAATATTATTTGAAAAATATTCTTACACTTAAATTGTAAAACATTTGTAATTTAATTAATTTAATTTAATAAATTTCTTTCTTTTATACTGCTGCAAGAATGGCTTCCTTTTGTAAATTTGTTAATAAAATCATATTCATTTGAATTAAAGAAAATAGATAGGAAACTACGCAAATATAAGACAATTATGCAACAGGAAGAGCTCCTTTGGCTTAAGTTCTCGGTAGTTTCAGACCCTAACTAGTCAAATTTAGAGTCCATTGTTGGTCCCGAAGTGGGTGGACATTTTCAATTTGGCCACCGGGGAAGGGGGCGAGTTTTCCCTGTCAAATTTAGCATGCCGGGATGACTGGAAACTTTTTGTGCGACGGCTTCCTGTCTGGTCCTTGGACCAAGAAAAAGTCCGGCCGGGAGCAGCGCTGCATCCGGCGGAAACGAATGGGACATTTTTGCCAACTGCCATAAAATGGAACATCCTCGAGAGCGGATTCAATTATGCAGGGAGATTGGCCAGGTCGCCCACACTGACAAACGGTCATCTTCATCTTCTTGCCTAAAATTTACATTTAATTTTCATTATTAATTATGCAATTATTCAGGGGGCAGCGCAAATGTTGATACTAGGCCAGATGTTTGCTCATTATGCAGCGAACCTTTTCTAGTTTATATTTTTCCAGGGGCTATTATGCCAATAAGCCAAATTGTTTATGGACCACATTTTGTGTGTTGAAAGATGGAACCCTCCAGACAACAATGGGGGAATCTCTTCTCGGAATCATTAATCACCTGCCTGTATCTGTCCTAAATATCTTTCACAAAGCACGCAAACAATGGATCACAACCGAATATTAAGTTGAAGGCAAATTCCCGCAGAGATTTCATTCAGCTTATCGTCCGAGCAAAAGGAAATATTCTTTCCACTTCGATGATGAATTCAAAAGGCATAAACCTACGAATTGATAAACCAATGGAATCTCTATGCCCACAAACTATTTCCCAATTCCTCCCGGGCATATGGCGCCGAAATCAGTTAGGGAACAGGCCTGTTATTAATACGCCAATCAGCATAAGCAGCTGATGCGTTGATAATGCCCGGGGGCGGGAAAACAAGGGGAAAACACACACAGAGGGGGGAACTAATTCGCAGACCTCTGAATCGTCAGTAGTCATAAATTTGGCCGGAGGCTAGAAAAAGTAAAGGAGAAAATTGCATCAAAATGGAAGCGAAAATTGCTCGAAATACACCGAGAAAATATTAAGTATTCGCACCGTTGGCTGGGAAACATTCGTTGATGAGAATGGCAAAACTAAATTGATATGGCAACTTTTATTTTTACTTTTTACGAAAACATTTTAGTCAAAGGATACAAATAAATGCTAAATATTAAATTTATTTTTTAATTTTTAAAATTTAATGAAGGTCTAGCTTTTCCTTTTTCCTACTAATAATTCCATTTTTCTTACTTAATGTTATTTAACCCCATTTTTGTTCTTGTGTAGAAAGAATAGAGTAGTAGAACATGGGTAAAAAAACTATATGGCCCCGCCTCGCTTATCGCTAAAGGAAAATCAGCAGGCAAAACTACTAGCCTAAGTCGAAGGGCCAGAGGAAGAAGCTGAAGGAAAGAAGCGGAAGTGCTCGAGAAAAAAAATATGTAAAGCCAAAAGAATGCCACTCTCTCTCTACACACAAAACCCCTTACGAACACACAAAAGGCCTGGGAGGAAGTGAAAGGAGTCAGAAGGAGAAGCTCGCGTTGTGGGAATCCATGGAAAGGAAAAGGACGAGGGGAAAGCAAGGATATGGCCCAGTATGATAAATAACAGATGAGCAAAGGGTGTCAGCTTTGTTGCTCCCCCGTTGACTCGAGGGGAACACGGGGGCCCTGGGTAATAGAAGAAGCGGGGTAAATTGGGTTCTTTGCTTATTGAATGTACACTGATAAAAAAATGGAATAATAAATTTAAATATCCGCCTATTGAATCCAAAATCTCATATTTCGTATTTAAATTTAATACAAAAAACATTGTATTAAATACGAAACATATTAAAATGCTTAGTTTAATATTAAAATATTAAAATCCAAGAGGGATATATTTATTTTAAAAAGTATTATATTTATCGTTAATATTTTCAGAATTAAAAAAAACCGTATTGAAATTTAAAATGTATCATATTAATTTTATCTATTCAAAATATTTTATTTTTAAGTTTTTAGTATTTTTACAAAGTAGCTAATATGCATGATATAATTAAAGGTTTTATATGTTTAGATTGAAAACTTTAGCAATTTATCCGAAATATGAACACTTTTAATTTGAATATAAAACATTTTAGAAATGATTACTTGACAAAATACTTGTGACTAAAAGATTTAAATTGAATTATTTTAAATAAAATGCATATGGAAAATGTTCTATTTTAAGTTTTAAATCAGCGGTCGGCACACACATACAATATCGTTTTGTTTAATATTTGTATGAGTAAATTGCACTGGGCAGATCATCAGATTGCGTGTGCAGACCGCTGTTCTACAGTATACGTGAGCGAGCGGCGGCTGGGCAGAACAAAACCCTATGCTCACTTAATAGGGCGCTGCCGACCGCTGTTTTAAATGTTCGCGAACATGTTAACTTCACATTTAAGTTGAACTTATGGACTCCCGCGTAACATGGTGCGATGGCGTAATTGGTAAGGCGTCTGGCTCTTATGCGGGAGGACCCGGGTTCAAAACCCAACTAAGGCAGAGTGAGTAAAAAGTTTTTATGATGTATCTCGAACACTTCTATAACAATTTAATAAACAATACTGTATTACAAAAGTTGTTTAATACAACTACTAAAAAAAAAATGTTATGTCGTGAGCGGGATTTGAACCTCATACTCCCGAGCACAAAATAGTAGCAGAGCAAGCACACTTGGCCCCTGAGCCACGCCAATATTATTTTCCTTCGTGGCAAAATGCTTACATGAGCATTCAAGCAAATCTATTTTTCTTCTTTAAAGTAAATATTTTCATATTTAAATTTAATATTGAAAAAAAGTTAATATGAACATATTTAAATCTAATAAAAACCGCAATGGATGAAAATCAAAGCGAAAAATATTTGGATTGAATATGAAATCTTTGGATTTACTACGTTTTTTTTATCAGTGTACGACATCGAAGCTAACACTAGCAGGAGATCCAAAACATGAAGGCTGAACAGGCGACACACAAATTATTAGGATTATAATTGAAGGATTGGATTCAGAACAGCTTGCCAAAATTTTTACACAACAAATTTTGAAAGACCTTTTCGACTAATATTCCAAAACAGGGATAAAATTTAAAATTTAAAAATTCATTGAATTAAACATTTAAGATTGTATAGTAATATTTTTAGAATCCAGAGTTCAATTTAGGACACTTCTTGCTACTAAAGAATGTGTCGCCTGGGAAAAAACATAAAAGTAAAGTGAATAAAAAATGACTCATGTTGAAATGTCCGGAGGACATTCTTGAGCTCCGTCGACAGTTGCAACTCGTGGTGGAAATTTTCCCCAAATACATTGACTGTGAGAACGTCATGAATATTAAATTGCGATTATTGCCACTGGCAATATGACGTCGCCTGACTTGGCAACGTTTGATGGGTATTTGAGTCTGAGTTTCCCGGCATGTTTGGCCAGATGCTTCCTCCGGTTAGCCACAAGCAAGGTCCCTGAATACTATCTCGATTTCGATGGAAGCTAGTTGGGGTTAATAAAGTGCACTTTAATTAAGTCCGATATTACCGAAACCCTTAAACTCTGTCAAATGCATGTGTGGATTCGAAGTCCATTCAAAGCCTCCATTTGTGCCGTTTTAGGTTCGAGTGTTGGCCTCTCTCTATCTCTCTATTTGATTGATTAATGGCCTTCAGATGAAGGGCGGAATGTTGGGGGGTGGATACAGGGGAGTGGGCGTGATGCCGGAGAAGTGGCAAAGTAAAAATTGGCTCGATGCTCTCAGCTTGATGTGATTGGGAATTTGATTTATTGGCAGCAAACTAAGTTTGGCCAACGTCAAAAGCAGTCAACCGGATGCAAGTTGACACTTTGCTTATCGACATGCAGAACTACACAGAGAAAAGTGTTATTTTAATTAATGTGCTGACTTGAATGACCTAATATGATTTTAATAAATAGTGATTCAGAGTTTTATTTATTGAAAGCCATCGATTGCTTTAAATGATAAAGATACAATTTACAGTAATTTTCATTAATTATTCATGAGCATATTTATTTAAACATATATGTATAAATTATAGAAATCTGTAAAAAATGATGACAATTTCTTTAACAATTTTTTAAGAATTTCCATTTAATTTTACCTATATTTATTTTGGAATAAAAAAAGTACAAACCTAAAGCATCAGACTATCATAGAAAATGTAAATCAAAAAATTTGTTCAGATGTCAGCTCCGTAAAGACAATATTTCAGTTGAAATCATTTTTAAGCACGAGCCACAACAAAACAAACAAAATCCAGATTCAAATTTTATTATTTCAGAAAAAAATCCTTTTTGAAAACCAAAAATGTATCGAAATCTTCTGTATGTTTTGCCGCATATGGCAAATCGGTTACGCAATTCCGCCGCCATGCAAATGGTTCGTCAGGAAGCCAGCAAGGAAAATCTAAGCCGAATTCAGCCAGCTGTAGTAGCCGCTGTAGCAGCTGGGAGTAACAGCAACAGTTCCTGGGCCCTCCGATTCACCCAGTTTGGGATTCGAAAGAACGTCGACTTTTTGAAGAACATCCCAAGGAGCGGTGACTACTGACCAAGCAACCAGATCAACAAGGCGCGAGAACGAATTTCTACTTTCGATACGAATTTTTAATAAACAACGGACATACTTCAATTTTTAAAGTATTTTTCTATAAAACGGGAAAGCGTGAAAAAAAATCGTCTGCTTTTAAAATTCAGATATGGTAAATTGTTATTATACCCGTTAATCGTAGACTAAACAAATTTTGTTGTGTTGATTAATATCTATCGAAATGCAGAAGAAATTTTTCAAATCTGACCATTCATTAAAAAGTTATAAGCAAATAATGTAGTTCAAGCAGTGCAAGCAGTCGCTTTGCTGAATGCATGTCTCCATCTCACTCGCACTTTCTTTAGCTGCGTAACGGGTATCTGATAGTCGAGGCACTTGACTATACCTTTCTTGTTTTTTTCTGAAGTTTGATTTGGAAAGTGTGAAAAATGTGCACTTAGATTTTGATAAATTTTTTTTAACGCCAAGAAAGTTCTATTCTATTTTCTTTTGTGGCAAATGCAATGGCACAAGGGACATGCATAAATTAATTGCAATCAATCTGCTAGTGAAGTGAAGTGAAACCAACTCGAAAACTTTGATCAAGTTATCAAAGTGCAGATATGAATTTTCCAAGACCGGCGGCGGCAGATGTGAAAAACTTTTCCCTTGCGTAATTAAAAGGAGAAAAGTAAGAAATTAAAAAGCTGTGAAAAAAGTGTGGGCAAGAGCAAATCAAATTAAAAAGTTACATGCTATACTCACATAACCCGCTTTTGTAGCCTTATAACCCTGACTAGACTACCTCTTCTTCCACTCGCTTTTCCACATTTTTCCGGGCCACTCACACATATGAGATGATGGGGGGAAATATCCTAAGCCCATTGTGTTCGCTTGGCTTTTGTGGCTCAAGTTCGAAAGCGGCTTTGTCGTTGGGAGACTGTAATTGAATTTGGCCCTTTGTTGACAAACAAATTATTCTTGACTTAACCAGTGAGGCCGTAAAAGAGTGAAGTAAATTATGTTAATTTTTCGTTGTACTCTTGGCACTTTTGCCGGAGAAATGCGAATTTAATTCGGTTTACGTACAATCCAATATATTTAATGGCTGCCAACACGCCCGCACATGGAAAGCGAAATAAATTGAAAACGTTGTGGCCTGGACGTGTGGCCCACAGCAAAGGACGAAGGACCAAGGACCAAAGACCAAGGCTTTTCCGTAACATCGAAAATCTATAGATAAATGTCCGACGGTCACGTGTGAAGGCAGTAACTGCTGCCCACTGGATAATGACGAAAATGGTTAATATCCATTCGCTTGGAAAAATGCGAACTTACATAAAATAAAATACCATCTCGAGGAGAGTGTCGTTCGCTTTTTGCCCGAAAGAATGCCTGTGTAAACGGAAAAGTATTTTAATGAAATTTTAAATGCCAATCAATGGAAAATCGGCATAAGCCGAGATAAAGGAAGCCGGAACTTCCGCGTTGCTTCATTTTAATACTTCGACGAGTACAAATACTTTTAATTGGCAATCCGAAAACGCACATTAACCGATTGCCGCAATCCATTTGCCAGCAAAAAAGTGAAAAGCTTTCAATAAACTTTTCGGCAACTTGAAAACTCATCTGTGGCTTGTGGCTTTTAAATTGTAAGGGAAGCATTTTGAAGAAGGCAACCCGATTACCTGCTGAACATTTTGCGTCTACTTTATTGGTTATCATAAATCTGCACTTGGGAAAAAAGACTCAAAAAAAGTTTCTTAAAATGTATAGGTTAATTTTACAATATTTGACCTACAAATAATTATACCCGTTACTCGTAGAGTAAAAGGGTATATTGTATTCGTGCAAAAGTATGTAACAGCTAGAAGGAAGCGTTTCCGACCCCATAAAGTATATATATTCTTGATCAGGATCACTAGCCGAGTCGATCTAGCCATGTCCGTCTGTCCGTCTGTCCGTCTGTCTGTCTGTCTGTCTGTCCGTCTGTCCGTATGAACGCTGAGATCTCGGAAACTATAAAAGCTAGAAGATTGGCATTTTGCATACAGATTCTAGGAGTTCCTACGCAGCGCAAGTTTGTTTCAAAAAGGTGCCACGCCCCCTCTAACGCCCACAATCGCTTATATACGATTTTAAAAATTTCAATATTTCGGAAAAGTAAAAATGCAGTTTTATTGTGTTTATCAATACCTATCGAAATGTAGAAGAAATTTTTCAAATCGGACCATTCGTTAAAAAGTTATGCGTGTTCAAAGTTTCTATCTCGATCTCCCACGCACTCCCTTTACCTGAGTAACGGGTATCTGATTGTCGGGGCACCCGACTATAGCGTTCTCTCTTGTTTTATTTAGAATTTTACAAAAATTAAACAACAATGATAAACTTGATAGCAAAACAAAACAAACATTTCAAATCCTTATAAAATTTATAGAACTGCAGAAATATTCATTTCAGTGTAAGCAACAAGAAAATAGCCTGGTTTAATATCCAACCCTTGAGCATGTTGCAAGGACCACCTGATCTTCTAACCGCAGGATACACACGAGCTGGCACACATATCGCCGTTGCCATTGCCATTGCCTTGCTCGGTTATTTATGATAATTCAAAGTAATATCCTGGAGCAATTTCATCAACAAAGACACGGCTAAGGGCGAGGTGGCGAGCTCATATGGAAATGCAAATATCCTTTTGCCAGCCAAGGATGCTCTTAAGCCCCCATAGAGATGTGTTGAAGGCCTCTCCTTCGAAATGGCTGAAACGTGTCAAATGTGTGAAAATTGGGAAAATTTGTTTGTCTAATTGGAAGGGAAACGTGTGCTAGAATAGCCATTACCTGTATTTTGGGAGCCTTTAATGTAACCAAAGGAGCAGGTGTGGCTTTCAGACTTTGATTAAAGGAGAATTGGATTAAACTCATTTTTGGCGCCCTCGGGTGGATTTACATATTTGGTTTTATGAAGTATACGGGTTGATGAATCAATTAACATTTTTAAAAGCTTGTATTTTATATTTGTTTTTAACATATTTCACAACAAATTTGTACAACTTTGGACACTCCACAGAAATACTAATCACTCCACAAGACGGCTCACAAAATGTTCTTTCACGTGACGTGAATATACTGGCACTGGGACTTCGATACAAGTATATCTGCTCCGCAATGTCACTGCATTCTATTTGATTCAGGTCGGTTTTCACCGACTGCACTTTAGATCCTCCTTCATTTCTGATTGGCGGGACAGGCCATTTGATAAAGGAATTGCACCAGGGTGCGGGTGGGCCTGCCCGTCATGTATTTGGCGGTGAGATAGGGTACCAGTCCGAACTTGGTCAGCATCCCGGTGCCCCTGGTGTCCAGATGGGCCCAATCCACGCAGGGAACCAGTTCGTGAAGTACGGCGGCCGCCAGACAGGAACTTGCCAATCCTCGGCCATTGTTGCTGATGTCGTA
Source organism: Drosophila lutescens (assembly GCA_037075285.1). Lineage (NCBI taxonomy): Eukaryota > Metazoa > Arthropoda > Insecta > Diptera > Drosophilidae > Drosophila > Drosophila lutescens. The sequence goes on from JBAMCF010000880.1 coordinate 2,135,469, forward strand.
TCCCATCTCGTCGGTGATCTGTTTCTTGTAATAGTTCCACAGCGGTAAACGCCACACCCGGTCGCCGGTCAGGGCTCCAGCGGACTGGAACTGCTTCCAGATGTAATGGGAATTGGAGAATATCCCGGTGGCTCCGCCGCCGAAGGCCTTTTTCACACCCGACCCCAAGGTGGCCACATCGACCACGAGTCGCGGCTTGTAGGTGCTCTGTCCGTAGAGCATGGGATCCGCCATTACAACCACTCCAGCCTTGTCCAGATCTCGCACAGCCAGGGATTTGTGATTCATCAGGGTTACGACATCGCCCGGCTTGCAGGCCATTCCCGAGGGCATATTTTCGCACAACGGGATGATGCAGCACACGTTGATGGGCAACGACAAGGCCGCACAACATCGCATCATGGCCACACACGACGCCGCTCCCGACATACAGGCCCTGTACTCATCCATACCCTTGCAGTCCCTCAGATTTATGGCGCCCGAATTGAAGGTAATGCCCTTGCCCAGGAACAGAATGGGTTTATCCTCGGGGTTGGTTCCGCAGTAGGTGATCTCCATCAGGACGGGTGGCTCGCAGCTGCCCTTGGCGATCATGAGAAAGGAGTGCAGGCGCTGCTGTTCGATCCACTCCATGGTGCGGATTTCCACGGTGATGCCACAGGGACATAAAGCGTCCACGGTGGCCTGGGCAAAGAGCGTGGGCGTCATACAGCAGGCGGGTGTATCGCACATCCTGCGGGCCAAATTCTGAGCCTCCGCCTTGAAGACGCCCCGGGTCCAGCTTTCATAGTCGGGTGATTCATACAGCTCCAGCTTGGGGATATGTGGGGGTTTCCTCTTCGAATTCATATCACAATACCGCCAAATGGCTAGCACAGCACCCTCGGCTGCCTGTTCGGCATAATCCATGCCATCGACAAAGACCTCCGTAACGCCAATCGCCTGCAGAGAACGGGCTCCGATTCCTGCCGCCACGCGGACATTCTCCATGCCCTCGTCCAGCATTTCCAGTTCGTTGAAGCCAATGCCCTCTAGGCCCACGCCCACCACTGCCAGACTGCGAAACTCGGGATCTATGTTGTTGAAGACCTTGCCCCTGCCCAAGCGACCCGTGATCTTGGTCTCGCAAATCAGCTCTTGCAGCTTGCCATGCAGACGATCGTTGACCTTTTCGCCGGCGGGCGTTAGTTTTGGATCATTGTCGCCCTCTTTCTGGTAAACTCCAACCACCAGACCCTTCGAGGACTTCGATTCACCGCCGCAGGCATTACGAATTTGATTCAACTGGGGCAGTCGCCGTTGGACCCCAGACTTCAGAACATTTCGCAGCTTGTTCATGATATACTTTTTATATATTTGTATTTATTATATTTGCCTGCTCGGACCAAATTTAGTTACGACTGCAAATTTCGTGTCCACCAAAAAAATTGATTACTACTTGGGTATGTCTTTCGTTAATCGGTGTGTATTCGGGAATTTGTCGCTTAAATCCTAGCTATCCTTCAACTAAATTCACGAACATGAAACACAAGGCACGAAACACGACAAATAATTTTGATGAAAAAAATTGATGTTTTTTTTCTATATTTTCCAAAATCCGGACTAGGCACACGACACTTTCGAAGCAAGGGGTAAACTGAGGTTATATTCAAGATCCATGCGCCTAAAAAATATGAACTCTCGGAAGTTCGTTTCAAGGGTTGCTTCATCGATCATTAAAGTTCTTAAAGTATTGCTAAATGAAAAACTCAAAACATTTTTTGATGATATTTGTATCTTTTATTATCAGAATGTTTTCGGGGTTATCAAAAAAAGTATTTGAAGTATTCAATATTTTATTAAACACCAATTAAAAAAATTTCCTCTAGAATATGTTTATAAACTCCTTTCTTAACTTTTACTTTTAACTTCATCTGTTGAAAAGGATTCACTTCCTTTGCTGAATATTAATTTTGTCCCATTATGTTAATCATCCACTTGTTAGGCAAGTTAGCAGTCTGGATCAATCTGACAGCTGTTCCCTGAATTATGCTCGACCACATTGCATAATTTAGGGTTAAACTATGGGAGTCCAAATGAGTTAAGCGGCTAATTAAACTCCAAACTCAATCCGCTCGTTAATTAATGCAAATGGACTGCCCTGATTTTCTAGATGATTAACTAAATGAAATCGCATACCATTCGATTAGCAATCCGCACCAGGTGCAAAAATAATGAACTCGGTAACTTTTAATGAAACGAGTGAATGGTCACACATTCTCACTGAATTTCCATAATTATCTTTGACAAGTACTGAATAATGTGCTACATTTTAAATGGCAAAAAAGTTATCCTCCTTCAGCCGTTGGAATGAAATAGAGCCCTCAAATCCCCCAAAAACTTTTCCTATAATCGAATAGAAAATAACTTTTTCAAATAATTTTTGACGCCTTCTTGAAATCTTAAGCGATTCACATAACTGTGACCCAAAACAACACGCACCAACAAAATGTATTTAAGTATCTAGAGATATACTCTCTAAGCCCAGCACGGTTGGAAAGTTGCCCGAACATTTGTTGTTTCAGCTGGGTTAGCGTTTTGAAGAACTTTTCGGCTTTGGGAATCTGCAGGATGCCGCTTCGCCGGAACCATGTCATAAAATGGTGTTGATGATGTCTGTCTGAGTGTGGGTCCGTATGTGAAACCCGTATGTGTATCCACATACATATATAGGAGGTATTTTAGTATTAGTGTTGACAACATTTGGTGCCAACAATTTCATTACCGCCACATTTAAAGTTTTGCCAAGCACACATTGAAAATGAGACAGCAGAAGATACATGGCCTCCTAGATGGTAACACTGCAGAAAATAAATCTTAACAATTAAAATAAACAAAATTGAAAGAAATACAGTTTTTATGAAGATGACTAAAATAAACCTATAAAAGCTAATTCCGTAGTTTTTTGTATCTTACAATTTAAGGTTATTTGAATTTGATATTTAATAATTGATTAAAGTTTAAATAAAAAAAAAAAAAAATTGTTTATGATTTTAGTAACAAAATCATTTATTTCTATGGTCACTCTATTAAGAAAGTATACAAGTTTGGTCACATTATTAGTATGACACTTTATCATGATTCTTCAAGAATAAGCATTTAATCAGGGCTTTCGTCATTTAAACACCTCTTTTCTCTCTGTGCACATGTATGTATGCCCTGGTAAAAACTCGCGCTCAACTCTCGCTTATGACTAAGCCCGGCAGTCGGTGCTGTTTCTATTTGTACAGCAGTCAGGCCATCCATTCAGTCCCTGCCCCCTGAACTCTGCCCTCTGAAATCCACTGGAGAGCCTGAGCTCGTTATAAATGGAAAACTTTTGCTGCTTTCTCAAGTGGTTTTTCTCTATATATTTCTTTTTTTTTTTGCCGCACTGTTTTTGGCTGTTGCTTTCAGCTTTGCAGTTCACATTTGATTCGGAAAAGTTTTTTACGCTTGTTTATTTTACTTTTTAATGAGAGAGACATGTCGGGAAATCGAGATCGCATGTCCCTAGTATTTGACGATTAGCCATGTGAAATGGTTGGTCAAGTTCCGTAGTTCTGTAGTTCCGTGGATGGGAAAACTTTGCTGCCCCTATATATTTGGGTGATTTTCATGCCGGACCAAGTTCCCGGAAAAGTTTCCGTGTGATGGATTGAGGTAAGAAGGGCGGTGGCGGTGTGGAAATTTGTCAAGTGGCAATTCCGACCGGTGGCAAGTGTCTGTGCAACAGTTGAACTCACATTCCACTCATCGGAACGAGAGGTAGGATGATATCTACTTGTCTGCCAGTCTGCATAATATTGATTTCCCCGGTTGGGTTTTTTCTTTCCCTTTTTTGCATGACTCCCGGCAGGACTTATGCACTTATCCTTGGTCCGATTCTAGTCCTTTGGCAATCTTCTATCTTCAATCTCGTTTCTCTAGTGGCTGACTGGATAACACACAGTTTGAGTGTTTTTAATTTCTACTTTGCTTTAGCAGGCATCCGCATGAGTGGGATTGGGATAGTCGGGTGGATATCGAAAGTCACTGAAGGACCCATCATCTGGCATTTGAACACTGGTCTTTTCATGTTTTTTTTTGTTTTTTTCTTTCTGCCCTTCTAGCCATTTGCATTCATTTGTTTGCTATTGAATGTGGAGCAGAGCAATTCTTGTTTGCCTTTTTATTGAAAGTTGCAATCATTTGATTGCAGAATATGTCAGTGCCATCGAGACCCGCATTCTATTTATTTCTTGTATTTTTTTTTTGTGTCCCAATTTTGCGGCTTTTTCGCATCTGCATTTATTGGTTAGATTTTTTCCTGTTGACGGTTTTGTTAGTCAACTGACAAAAACAGGTCACAGATTTCTTTTTCAATTGAAAATGTTTTACCCATTATTGGGTTAGCTTCAAATGCATGTTATATAATAATGTTGTTTCGAATTGAATTCTTTTGTACATGAGTTATATATTTTTTTCTTATTTTTGGGTTTCATCAAATAAAATAAAACAAAACACATTTGATTAGATTTAATCATTTTATTTAAATTTAAACTGATGATAAAAACCTAATTTTTCTCCTACAAAACTAAATATTTGGTGTAGGGGGTTTATAGGTTCAGTTTCCTAATAGAACTACAAATTTGCAGTTTAATTCCTTTCCTCCCAATTCCCTTCTAATTGCTTAATAAATCGGTTAAGCAAACTTACTGCTGAACTACTTAGCCGGAATATGCCAAAGCTCTTTCTCTTTTTATCTCGCTTGACTAAAGTTTGGCAAACTGCAAGCAAATATATAAATAATTGAGTTATTTGGTGAAGGACAGGGAGGAAATTGGCAGAAACGAAATGTTCTCATCACTTAACTTGAAGGCAAATATGTAGTTGGATTTCCCCCTACTGATTTCCCATCAGAGGCAAATTGAAAAGTTGCAGCTCTCGAATGAAAATTGCAAGAGGTTCACAGAGAAAAAAGGACGAAAAAATGCCAGCAGAAGCCGAGGGAAAATCCTGGCTAACACATGAGTGTGTGTTAGTCACAATAAGCTGCAGCTTAGTTGGCCAAATGGGATTTTACCTACTCCCCGCCTTTGGCAGGCAATCAAAAAGTCGTCCTGCCTTGGGTGCATCCATTTCAATTTTTTAATTGACGATTTGCGTTAATTGAAATTCATCATTAGTCTGATTGATTGAGACAACGACTGCCCAATATTTTCCTTTCATTTCCCTAACATTTATCAATTTGCACTGTACTGGCATAAGCCGATTATGGCCAAGGCCAAAAGGAAACATGCCAAATGCTTGAGGAATTTCGTTTGGTCACGATAGCCCCCAGGAAAAATGGCCCATGACGAAAATCTACTTGTCAGCAACTTTTCAAACAGAGAGTCTGCGAAAGGAATGGCAAGTCCGGAGATTGAGTGAGACAAAAAATGAGACTAATTAATTTAAGAAGCTCTGACAATCAGCATCTGTTGGTCTCGCACTTGGGAAAATCTGTCATGGAGCATTAGATCTTTACAAAATATTATTTAAATTATATACATATGAAACAAAAAATTATTATAATAATACAAATATTTATTTTAAAGTTAAAAAATGTACGAATCTAGATTTTCTTTTAACCTGATAAGTACCATAATAATCCTTATGAAATGTTGTAAATTTTAAAAAAAAATTTTTTTAAAATTTTATTTAATAAATTATTTAAATTAACATATTTAATTTGTATTAAATGAAATATTTTAGCCGACAATAGTTTAGTTTTCTGAGGGTTTTCCAATCTTTTAATATCTTTAGAAATATGTCTTGACATTTTTCATATGCTTATTATATTTCCTACTTTTAAACACTTAAATTATTATACCCGTTACTCGTAGAGTAAAAGGGTATATTGTATTCGTGCAAAAGTATGTAACAGGGAGAAGGAAGCGTTTCCGACCCCATAAAGTATATATATTCTTGATCAGGATCACTAGCCGAGTCGATCTAGCCATGTCCGTCTGTCCGTCTGTCTGTCCGTCTGTCTGTCTGTCCGTCTGTCCGTCTGTCTGTCTGTATGAACGCTGAGATCTCGGAAACTATAAAAGCTAGAAGGTTGAGATTTCACACACATATTCTTGGGCTTCCTACGCAGCGCAAGTTTGTTTCATCGAGGTGCCACGCCCCCCCTAACGCCCACAATCGCCATAAACGATTTTCAAATGTGTCTGGAGGCCACATCTTTTAAGATTTTAAAAATATATAAACGCCATTTTATAGTGTTTATTAATACCTATCGAAATGTAGAAGACATTTTTCAAATCGGACCATTCATTAAAAAGTTATACGCAATCAAAATTGTTTATATATCTATCTCCCTCGCACTCCCTTTAGCCCCAATAGATAGTCGGGACACCAACCCGAGTACAGCGTTCGCACTCCCTTTAGCTGAGTGACGGGTATTAGATAGTCGGGACACCAACCCGACTATAGCGTTCTCTCTTGTTTATTTAAGCCTTGTTTTTTTTTTTATTAAAAACTTGATTTTGTATAACTAGATTACAGTACTTTTGCCCGTAAATTTCCCACTCTATCATGATGTCCTTTTCTGTCTGTCTCTCTAATGACAGCTCAAAAGTATGCAATATGTAAAACTTAGTGACGGTGTCCTTTTGGCAGTGCAGCGGAAAACGCGCTGACATTTATTAATGTTAACGCATCAACAACAATCGCTTCGCCCAATGGAGTGGGCGTGGCAGAAGCTACACAAGTGGAATTAAATACGCATTTGCCCTGTCAGCTTCACAGTGAGCGTAAGCGACTCTGAAGAGCGCGTCATAAAAGTTTGTGAAAGCCTCGGGTGGGCGGATGAGGTGGGATAAAGAGATTTACCCAGGCCACTCGGTGGATAATAAAAATGTGAAGGTGCCGGGACGCATTATGAAAATGTCATTAAAATGACAAAAGGATCATCAGAGTTAGATAATATAAAAAATTCTAGGAAGAGCGTGTCTGCCGAGTTATTAAAGTGGTTTGAAGGGCCCTAGCTGGTATGTAAATCCCTCTCTTAAATCTCGCTGCAAGGGCCAAATTACGGAAGAAAATGGCAATTATTTCCAAGTTTGAAAGTGCAGAGAACCGAAACGATTTGCTGGTTAAGCACTACTCAGCCTAACTAAATGCTCAATGTCGGGTGGAATTTTGAACGTCACTTGACGGGGGTTGAACACATCTGAAGGGTGGTAAAGGGAAAAGCCGAGAGAATAAAGGGGGTTATCTTCAAACTATGTTGTCTCATGAGAGCTAACATATTTTCTTAATTTTGTTTAAAATTATTTCAGGAATTTAAAATGTTGAACACATCTGAAGGGTGGTAAAGGGAAAAGCCGAGAGAATAAAGGGGGTTATCTTCAAACTATGTTGTCTCATGAGAGCTAACAAATTTTCTTAATTTTGTTTAAAATTATTTTAGGAATTTCAAATGCTTTGAGGACTAAACTTAAAAATATTTATTTACACAGTTTCCAAAAACTATGCTGGGAAAATAATTTTATACGACCTTTTCTATTACTTATAAAAATGTGTGTATCAGATTAGCTTAATTTTCAGTGTTTTATAAAGATAAATAAACAACTTAATATTTATGTAATGAACTTTAAAGGAAATTCGGTGATAAAGAATATTTTTATATATATTTCGTAATCATAGCTTTTGGGTTCCCTTTTACCAGGCTGAACCATATTTTAACCTGTTCGTTGGACTTCCGTTCCTCGTTTTTTCCACACGAAATTACAAAAGTTTCACCCTGCACTCTAATCCCATGCATGTTGATCCAGCTAACATAACTCATACGTATAATTTTATTTGTGGTTTTTGCGCTGCGTTCTCTCCATTTGGCGCCGGTGGCAATTTGACGCGCAAATAACTAAATCAAAAAAATAAAATATTGTAACAAAAGTTTTTTTTCCCGTGTCCCGGGGCGACAACACACACAAGTTTTGAGAAATAAAAGCAAAGAAAGGAAAATAAATGCAGACCAAAAGTCTGCAATTGTTAAACTGTTATACAGACCAAAACAGCATCACAAAAAGTGTGCTACGCGAAAGGTTAAAGGGCGCATGACCAAAGAGAGCCAGAGAGAGATGTAAGATGAAAGGGCGGATGCAATGGCAGTGGCAGCAACAACAACAACAACAACAATATAACTACGAACTGCGAAGCAACAAGAACAACAGCAATAGGCCATGGGCTTTGGCCAAAAAACGTAACAACGGGCTGACCTTCACCATTACCGCAGTTCTTCGTTGTTTTTTTTAAGCATCAGAAAAAATTCCTTGTATGTTTGTGTGTGTGCCACTTAGTGGGGGTGTGCGTGTGTTTGGTATCTGCTTTTGTTGGCTTAAATGTTTTTTACGCTAAATGGAGCAGCAGCAGCAGCTCGAGCGTCATTGTGCCAGCATCGATACGCGGAAGTGGAACCACACGGCGCATACTTAATGGATGCGTGTAAGCACTCAAAAAAACTTATTTCTATACTGAAAAACCATTTTCTATCGTAGGAATCACTGGAATAAATTTCCAAGAGCTAGATTTTATCTTATAATTTTCATTAGGCTTAAAGAACATGGATTTTGTTTTCAAGTCCCAATAAGTTTTAATAAGGAAAAAAAACCCCCTAAAAAATACAAATATAGGAAAAATGAAAACTAAATTTTCTTAAAAATTAAAATAGTTACGTGTATTTTGTTTTTGCTTTGGGTGTGTGTCTTTGCTAATTGTGTGTATTTTGTTGTTGTGGAATAACTATTTACTTAGTAGAATTGACAATTTTGCTGGTTGGGGCCAGTTTGACAATTATTACAGTTGATTTTACCAAGTTTTTTTTTGTGTGTAAGTAAATCTTCAGAGATTCATCATATTACGAGCTTTTTAGAGATTTTTTTTTATTTTTTCCATTTTAAAATACTTTTAAAATATTTTATAAAGAAAAATGTTTCACATTTTTTTTTCTCTGCTTGCATAATGATGCCAAGCATCTAATGAGTTTGTTAACCCAAATGCTCGATATGGAAAGCAATTCATCTCGCGCACACACAAATCACATTCAACCGAGTGATTGAAATTTTTGCGGAATTTTCGCATCGATTTGCTGATTTTCGTTTTGCGATTTGAATGCGACATTTGCGATCTGTTGGTTCAACAATTTTCGTTGTCATTCGTTTTGGCATCGCTGGAAATATGCTGGGCATGATTGATGATATGTCTGATTGAATGGGTTTTCGTCCAAGTGCCTGATAGATAGATGGTTCACAATGGAACGGCTTGCAGCAGGTGGCGGTTGCCAGGATGTAAGTATCCTTCGCTAAGCGGATTTCAGCCACGACCATCATCATCATCTACAAAAGGAGTTTTCTTTCTTTTTTTGTTCTTTAACTGGTTTTTTCATGTGGTCTGCGTGTGCGGAAAGTTTACTGTTTTTCAGAAGGAAAGAACTTAAGTAGGATTTTTTCCATTTCCCCTTTTTGTATGCTAATGCAATAGCGAAAGTGGAAAAGAGAGGCATTTAATCAAGTTTATGTGGAATAAATTATATTTGTACGCTTTTCCTCGAAATAATGGCTACAGCAATGCCATTACACTCAAAAAAAAAATCGACTTAAATCGCCCTTGGTTTTAGAAAATCGCCTATGAATTTGCTTTACTGGCGATTTTGTCTATATTAAAGAAAGTAGGTTTCTTAAATCAAAGGCATTTTTTTTTTTAATCAAAAGAAAAAAGACTGCAATTTAGAAATTTCTTGCTAGAAAGTAGAAAAATTATTTCTTAGAATTTAGAAATAAAGGTTTTCTAAAAAATAGAAATACGTTTTTTTTTTAATATAGACAAATATTTTCTAAAAAACAAAAAAAATCCTCAAATCCAGAAAATACAAAAATCTTTCTTCGGGCTTCAGGAATCGGAATAATGCCGGTTGTTTCTGTGACACCACGTCCCCTGCCCCTTGTGTTGTTGTTTTTGGTTCTTGTTTGTCATATTATTCGAATTTCCTTTAATTGAGCTCATGGGTGATGTATACATTTATGTAAATGCACTTATAGTTTCAAATTGGAACTGTAATAATAACTGAAACGAGTATACAAATTACAAATTATAAATATAAAAACCCAATAACTTACTATTTTGAGAAAAACATCTTGGGTCGCCCCACGCGGGAATCGAACCGCTTGCCTCACGGTTTGCAGTCAAGCACTCTACTAGCTGCGCCACGGAAGCATCACGTGAGGCGCTGTACAAAGTCTATTCACATTTTGTTCTCCTCTTTTTAGTCAAATTGATCTGACTCTCTTCTAGTTATTCCCCCTAGTATTCATTTAATTTTGCTCGTAAATATTTCATGATTAATACTAATTTTTATATGCAAATATATATTTTATTATGGTTTAATAGTAACAGAAATTGAATGTTTCAAATTTGAAGAACTTAAAAATCATTTTTCCCAAAATATAACTATTCATGAGTAAAAAAAAAATGCAATACATTTTTTTTTATTATTATGTAAATATTAGAGATAAAAAAAAAACACCATGAGTTTTTCGCCTCGACGTGGGATCGAACTCACACTTGCGGCTATAAGCTTGAATAACATATTCATGCACGCACGCGTTAGACCCCTAGGCTACCAATAAAGGAAATTTTTTTCGATTTAAGACAATTTTTTCTAAGACTTAAAAAAAAATTTCTAAAAAGTGTATAAGAAGGGAAACTGATCAAATAAGGTTACATTATTTATTTTTTAGAAAAATATTTCAAAAAACAGACACATTTTTTCTGAATGTTAGAAAAATAATTAATCATTTTTTCTGTTTTCTAGAAAACCAATATTTCTATTTTGTATAAATATTTATAATTTTGACGGCGATTTTATTTTGTTTTTAGAAAAGTTTAGTCTTTTTTTTTCTAAAATCAATGGCGATTTTAACCCTCAAATAAAAAAAGGAAGATTAGAAAAAATCACCTTATAATTTAGAAAAAAAAGGAGTTTTCTGCATTTCAGAAAAAAAATTCTAAAAAATTCGTTTAATAGAGAATTTTTTCTGAAGTTTAGAAAATGTTTCCTCTTTATAGAATATATTTCTAAAGCACAGTAAATTTTTCTTTTTTCTATATTTAAGAAAAATAATTTTTTGAGTGTAGGCTTATTAGAAAAGAGAAGGAAGTGAAAAACGAGAAGAAAAACCACCCAAAGAAGTCAAAGCGATTAAGATGGATGATGCCCGAAAGTGGAGAGCATAATAAGGAAAATTATGTTTAAAATAATGAAAAAGGGTTGGGTTAAAAAAGTGATTGTGATAAATAATAAAAACCATAAAAGGCACAATAAAAATGTCAAAATTAGTCGAAAACGTAAAGTTTAAAATCGTTAGATCTCCAAAAAAATATAAAAATAAATGGTGACAGAAATACCCACAAATAGCTGGCTCATAGAATCTCGGAAACATATCTTGCACATAAATTCCATTTTATTTTATTGAAATTCTGTGAAAAAGCTATGCACAAGTTGGCTGACTGGACGGGAAATATCATTTTGCATATTGTCCGAAATAAATTCTACAAGACTTGTACAAAAATGTTGCTGTTGCAAGTATGCAGAAAATAAGAGAACATATGTCACCAACTCCCATCCATCTGCCTTCCCAAAATATGTGTGTGTTCTCATGTAAATAACTGCAAATGGAGCTGTTGAGAAATAGTTGACAATAAAGTTTTTCATTGTATGGCTAAACAAGTCAAGGTTCGCAGTTTTTTAAGTAATTGCTGTTTATACCAAATTATTGTGCAAGTTTTCCTTTTGTTAGTCCATACATGTGGGGGTGGTACGCTTACGCCCCTTGATTTATGGCTCACAATTTTCGAGGCTCGTTGTAAAAAAATATAAAACTTTTTGGTGGGTCAAAGTGAAAACAAGTCAAACAAAAAAAATGAGCGAACAAAACTTTTATTTCGTGTGCCATTTGTTCATTGCTCGCATTTGTTGTTCAATTTCCAGCTTATTCTTGTTTCTTTTGACAGTTTTATTTTGGCTGAAAATCAGGTGGACTATTTAATTGTTGCTCTATTTTTGTCGATTTCTTGTTCTTTTGTTTGCGAGGAGTTTGACATGTCCAAAATTTGAAAGTAACATTTTCTTCTTGGTTTGTAGCTTTAAAAAAATGACAGTTTTAAAATGAGTGTTGTAATTGGCTAAATAAACATTCTCAAAATGATATTTGGCCACATTGATCAAAATTTAAAACGATTGGTCACATTATTTTAATTATTTCTTCCTCCTTTAACTCACATTTATAAATATATCTAACTGATACCCAAGGATGTTATTTTTAAATGCTCTTGTTGCAAAAACAAAAGACTGTGAAGTAATTTGCAAACAACTAAAATGTGGGGAGTCTCATATTTCCCTCTCATATTCTTTCCACATCCTTTATCCTGCTGATGACGGAAGTCTCAAAGTGACAGACAATTTTAGCCTTAACATGAATAACAGCAGCCGCCGAATGGAGTGATGGAAACTTTAGCCACATGTGCGCAAATATTTTTTTTTCCTGCTTCTGGCTTCTTTTTGCCTTCTTGCTCCAGTCAGCGTAATAATGAATTGCGTACGTACAGAGCCACCGGAAAAATCCTTGTTCCAGGAATCCTGCAATCCTTGCCATCAGCAACATCAGGCAACTACCTATGAGCACTCGCTTAGCTACCTCGCCACGCTTTGTTGGCTGCAGCAATTTTACAATTGACTGTTTCTACAGTTTCTAAATGGGGAAACTCCCCGTTTCGCAGTGAAAACCCCCTATTTAACGGGTAAAGGGGTGGTGAAATGGGTGGGTTTGTAAAACGCTTGACTTGTTTTACGCATTATTTACTTAGTTGGGGATGCTGCCTCATGCTCCCCATTTACGTGTGCACGTGTTTGTGTAAATACACTCCAAAAAGTTTCTAAATTAAAAATTATGATTTTTAATATTAAAAATTATTGAAGACCTGAAATCTCTTAAAACGGAATCTATAATTAATGAAATGAAAATATATTAAAATATATTAAATTTATTAAATATATAATTTAGCATATTTTTAAATAATTTAAATTTTTAGCTTTTTTTTAAAGCTAATCTTTGGATTTTTGTGACCTTAAAACGTGGTCATTTTGAAATTCTTTCCTTTAAATTCTTGATCTTTTTTTTTTAAATTTCTTTGATTAAAGATTATTTTTCCCAGTGCTCATGTGCGTGTGTAGTACACACTGTGCATCCATTTAAATGTGTGAGTGTGTCCATTCCGTGGGGAAAAGGGGCGTGGCAAATGAACTAGGATAAAAGTAAGTTTGCGGCAAGCAGCAAAACGTTTGGTTACAATTAATTTCGTACTCTGCGTGTTGGGCAACAAGGGGAGATGTGTACGTATATTCAGATGCAGGGGATGCGGGTGCTTTAATGGGGGTTGAGATGCTCGGGGTGGCCCCTTAATGTGAGCAATTTGAAATGAAAACCGGCCCCGGAGTCCTGTAGCTGTAAAAGTATTTTGCGGGCATATCTACCATTATTTCCATCTCCAGCTGGAAACAAATGAAGGGTAAAAGCAAATCGAAATTCCCTGGCAGGCCATCAACAAAGGAATTCAACCAAAATGTACAAGAGACGAAATTACACGAATATCAAATCAAAATTATCTACCTGGCGAAAGATTTTTTTTATGCCGGACATAAAGCAAAAATGGGCAATAAAAATGTTTTAAATGCGTTTGGGAAATGTGAAAATGCTCGAGATATCTTAGCGGAAGAATGGTCCAATAAATGATGTTGAAAGCGGCAATTTGATATATAGTACTTACTTGATCAACTTGTTTGCGAATCGTGGAAAGAGAATCCGCCTTCTGTCTGTCCGAATTGCTTTTGGTAAAAGCAGAAAGCACACACTTTTCTTTTTTGGCACAAGATGCTAAATGACAGGCGGCTTATGCAACATTTATTTGATATTGTATTAAATATTTAACGCACGACACGATAAAACACTTTTGCCTCATTAATCTAACGCACACAAGAGCAGCGGAAGAAGGAGGGAAAGCTGCTAATTAAAGCCGGCACAACAAAATACACAGCGCACACACAAAAATCACACACATTCGCAGAAGGACTAAATCCTTTAGTCGATGGTTGATACGGATAGCCCAAGAAATTTCGATGTGGGGGGTGGATAAATTCTGAGGTTTTCCTGTTTTCACGAGAATTTTACGCGACTTGCCAATGCGAGGCGAAAAGCGATAAGCAAAAGTTTTTCCGACCTCACGAGAGCACTTGCAAAGGGAGACTGAAAATTTCCGCAAAATTTCCGCCTGTAAGTATGCAGCAGCCTTTGCCGTATGACACTACAGACTGTATAACAGTTTTGTGCGTGAGAGAGTGGGAAAGAAATATATATGTAGGTCCTGTACAGGGATAGCTCTTTGATATTACCTGCTAAAAGGTAACATAAAATTTGGTTTAATGCACAACGACCTTCGGCATCATCAGCATAAACTTGGTCTAACTATTTAACCACCACAAAACAAAGGAGAAATAGTATAAACATATGTGTTCAAGCCAGAAAAACATTTCCGCCAAATTGCCCAAGCCGAGTAGCGCAATTTATTTTTATTTGGACCCCGAGAACTTTATGGTTTCTTCTTCTCCCCCACCGAAACACTGATGATTATGATTATTTACTCAGCCTATTTATGTGTGGGCGTTTGGTTACATAATTAGGCCATTAAATATAAGTGCCTGTGTCTCTGATTTCACTGATTTCCCCCGCAGCATCACAAATCGATCAGGATGGCAAACAAATTCCGCTTGACAAAGAGCGGCAATTTTAAATGGAAACAGAGGGCCATAAAGAAAAAGCGTATTTTCAGCGACAACTTTTCTTCGGCGGAAAACGTAATTGAATTTTTATTGACATTCTAGCGGAAGCGGAGGTGAGGACAGCTGTCACTTGAGCGACAGAGTTGGCTGGAAATAAAGCGCAACTATTTTGCAGAAAATGACCAAGAAAGTAAAATGGATGGGGAAAAGTCAGAAAATAAGAGCCACACCAAGAAGGAGACAAAACAATTCGGAAACCGAAAGAAATCCAAGGGAAATAAAAATACTCGAAATTAATTCCGCTTTTTAAGGCCTCTTTAAAGGGGGGTTGAGCCCAGGAATGGCTTATGGCGGGCCAAGAATAACCTAATTAGGGTTGACTTAAGGCAAGCGATGGGAAAATTCTGCAGATTAGGCTGGAAAAATGCTTGGGGGAAAAGTTTAAAAATATAAATTTAAAGTCGGAAAATAAAAAAGGGGAAAAGGGAAGATGATTGCTTTATAAGCAGATATTTAATAAATAAAAAGTCACATTTTAGGAAATATTTAATAAATTATAATAATAAATTTGATTTATCTATGTATTTTTATTATTGATTTGCCATAATAATATTTATGATTTCCAAAAATTGATATTAAAAATGTATATTAAAATAGAAATTAGTTTTTCGATTTGGAGAGCAATATTTTATATTTTAAAAATAAATACGGCCATTAGAAATGACAATAATTAAATTATCCCTGCATTTGATTATCATTGGTTTAATTACTCCTTTTTAAAATAATTGTTTATCTTTATATAGTTAGCTATATAGCCCGAGTATGTTTACCAATTAAAGTGCGGCCAGGGCATTTGTCACGGCTATCTGAACCATAATACGCCACTATTATCATTTACAGCCACACGCTTTAGTGGCCCCAATCGTTTTGCTCATTACCAGGAGTAGACGCCCTCGTCTCCGGCTGGTCATTAAATTATTTTATATGGCACATTAAAAGCGACCATAGACACACATACGCCCACACTCTCTAGCCCATCCCGACTATTACTCTACTGTAGATATATAGTAAGTGAAATGCATTTGCAGTAGGGGTCATAAGCCAAAGGCTTATGTGGCAAAAAGGGGGCTGTCCGAGTGGCAGCTCCATCTGCGGCAGGTTCTATTTGCTATTATTATCATAGTCGGAGTGCTTGGGCGGTTATTATTGTTACGAGTGTGTGTGTGCTGCTCGGCTTCTAAGCAATTATTTAAAGCACACCAAGGTCGGGAGAAATGCAGAGACAACTTTCGCCCTTTCGCTGTCCGCGGGGAAAGGGAATGTCCAGCGTTGGCTGCTGAGATTTCAATTTAAAAACGAGGCCAAACTGTTGGTCGAAAGGGAAAAGGGGGCTTCACACACATGTGACCACATGTTTTTATGCCAGCACAGCAGGTTGTGTCAGGCACTGAAAAAGATACAAGACCCTAAAAATACATAGCTTAATTTGGGAAATTAACATCTAAATAGATTTTTTTTTAAAACTTTAAGTATGTGGAAATTTTTGTCCGGAAACTGACATTGACTTTTTAAATAGATTTTTTATTGATTTTTATTATAATAATACTATACAAAAATACTTCACAAGTAGCATATAAATACTTAAGATTTATTTAGAATAGAAAAAAGAGATTCCATCTTCTTGAAAACATTTCAATGCTTATATTTGAATTTTTCCTTTGTCACTTTCTGAGGGTTCTGTAACAATATAAATATAAATATAAAAATTATTAAAAAAACACAAAATTCTAAATAATTAAGCACTTGTTAGATGGAATATTTTTTCCAGTGCATCAGTCACCTCTGTGATAGAGTTTCGCTTCGGGCTTGCTGATTGCGTGCCATTGTGCGGCGTGAGCATCTCACATATTTATTTACAATTTAAATGCTGTCGCCCTGGCCCTCTGGCCACTTTTCGCACCTGTCACCGCTGTTGTGCCTTTTTAATTGTCGCAATCAATTGAGCCAACAAAAGGTTAAAAGCTTAATTTATTACCTGTATTTCGGATGGCTTTTGCCAGCAGACATCGGATTCCGTTCAAAATTTTTGTGTAATCGCCCATCAGACGTCTTTTTGAATCAAGGTTGAATATCTCAGGCTTATGTACTTCGGATTTCGAGGGCCAGGCAAAGAGCGTAGTCTCCTTATCGTTCATCACATTGTACCATT
Organism: Drosophila lutescens; assembly: GCA_037075285.1. NCBI lineage: Eukaryota > Metazoa > Arthropoda > Insecta > Diptera > Drosophilidae > Drosophila > Drosophila lutescens. The sequence continues at coordinate 2,152,556 of JBAMCF010000880.1, forward strand.
CCAGTTTTCGACGAATGGCTTGCAGAATTTGTCCCTTTGTTTGGCAATTTTGTTGGGAAATCTCAATCGGCACCTCCAAAATATCATCTATTCTTTTAAAAGGCGACGGTTTATATTTTTGATCATAGGGAATTTGATACAAAAGCTGCTGGATTTGATTAATTTTCAACAAAACATCCTCAAGGGTTTTAGTTAAATTATAGGTTTCGATGAGGCATTGGAAATTGTTGGCATAATTTGTTGCGTCATCTTCGATTATTTCCTCGCAGTTCACAAAAATGTGTGTGGACTCTTCCATACTATGGAACTCTCCATAAGTAAAACTAACTATTTGAAAAACCACAAGAACTAGCAACATCTTCGTTGGGAGAAGCAAATCAAACTGCCATCGATTCGATGTCGAACTTGTGGCTTTTATTTCTTGTTAATTGATTTTGTACAGTCAGGGAAATTAAATGTATACGAAGTGAAACATTGGCGATGCTCTGTAAACTTTGAAAACAGCACCATAAATTTTGGCTGGCACTCGTGAGGCTGCAAACTTTTGGAAAACTTGCAGCTCATCCGGGTTTCCCCCAGCGAACTCGAGTTCTGCCAGCTTCACTTCCTTTGTGGCCTCATTTGCTGCCAGCCGCAGAAACGGCAGCGGCCACCATAAATAATCCATACAAATTAACGCAGCCGTGCACATTTAGCCATCCAAAAAAAACGGAGTAAAAAATACCGCGAAGCTCTGGCAAGAACACCAAAATGTATAACAGTTTAATCGACACCACTTCGCTTGGCGAATAAGAAAAAAACGGATCTTCTAGCATATATATTTCTGTATAAAAAATAGCGCTTAAGCTCTTAGCATCCACCAAACCATTTTGGGTTCCGTTTCACCATCAGGCAGCCCAGTTTCTTTGGTAAGCAAAATTTATTGTTTGCGGAAGTTGTCTTTAATGGCGCCCGAGCGAGCAGCCACACCCAAAAGGCCCATCGAAGCATGGTTACTCCGCTCCAGCTCCAGCCACTTCTTGCCCAGATTCTCCCCCGCCATTTATTCAGTCCGCATTTAGTTGACCTTCAGCTGCAAATAATTTCAACTCATTGAGTTTAATGTCCTGCGCCTTATGGGCGCGGCACAGCCATTTATAAGGACTCGTTGCCACGTGGATACAGTGCGTTTCAACACTAGGTTTTTAATAATACTAAAAATACCAAAAATATGGGTTACATAATAGTACTCGTATACAATAGGCACAATATTTTATTGTAACTGAAAGAAATAATAATTTTATATTGTCTAAATATTTTTTGGAAAATTTAAATTGGAAAACTATTAGTGAATTAATAACAGTATAAATACTTGTATATTAAAAAAAATGAATTTTAATTATTTAAACCTCATCTTTATAGAAACCGATCTTATAGTTTCGAGTCACACCGTTTATTAGCTTTATCTGTCCACGTGTTTTCGACCAATAATCGCATGATTTATGTCTGACAATGGTCAGGGAGGTCCATTTCCTCTTTGGGTCATAAATATTTTGCCAGCCTGTGTTTGTTTTTTTCTCTTTTTCCATATTCCATGTATCCAATTTTTCTGTCGCTCAAGTTGAAAATTGTATTTTAATATGGGATCCAGGACCCGCACTAAAATATACAAGATTTGCCCCTTTTCAAGATGTCGGATGGACGCTAATGCGTTTATAAAGTGTTAACATTGCGTATGCGTAATATTTAATAGCAGCTGTGCAGATGGCTGACTTCCTTCCACCTCCTTTAGTTTATGTATGTAATTTGATTTATGCTTATGAAGAAGTGTGCTACGCCCTATTTTATGGCTTCGTTATTGGGCTGGGCTTTGGGGTAAGAAATAGGGTAATAAAAATTTGAAGCTTGCCGAAGCGTTTTGTTGAGGTCCTGCAAAGACGGTCGTAAATTTAATTGCTGCGATTATTGCCGGGAAATTAGCACAGATCAATGATAATCCTTAAGCTTAAGCCAACGATAAAAGAATTTAACGATCTGAACAGTTGAATGACAAATTAGTTTGGAACTATATTTTGTGAAATTCTACTATGCAATAGTGGTTTTTTCTATACTCAAAATATTTTAATATAACGTATATTTTAATTTTTATTTTTTTGGTTAAGAAAACACTTGAAAATAACATCATTTATTTTGTAAATAATCCTGTTGAATTATTCCGATTGATTGGTCAGTTTATTTTAGTAAAAATCACTTGATTTACTTAAATCAACTTTAGTATAAAATTTAAATGTCCTTTGGAAGAAATATTAAATTTCCATTTAGGCAAAATATTCCAGCAGCCCAAAGCGAGGCAAATTTCCCAACGGCAAGGCCAATAATTTATGCTAATTCACTTGACTGCCAGGCAGACTCCATCAGGCCGCAAAAAACCCCAATGACAATGGCAATGACTTCCTGTGGCCGAGAGCTTTGCTCACACAAATAAGAGAATTTCAAACTGGCAAAAATTAAATCGAGCCGCTTGTAATTTAGCCAATTGCACCAAAGTGGCCGACTAATTGCCTGGGGAGCCAAGTACAGGAAAGGAATTTGCATGCCGGTTAACGCATTTGAATATGCAATCAGAATATGTGTCACGTAAAGAGAAGTAGTTCTCCGAGTAAGCCGACTCGTTAACATGATGAAGTTAAATAAAGCTCGTAGTCAGACATAATTTATTTAAAACAAACACACAGCTGGCAAAAAGTAAAAGTTGGACGAGGATAAACTGAGAAAATACAAACAGAATCACAGCGGTCGTTCAGATGTACATATATGGTCTGTCTTGAAAACAATTGCGGGAAAATAATATAAATAAAAAAATAAATATAAAAGCTAAAACATTTACAGAATTCTTTAGAAACATATATTGGAATTTTCTAATAAATACAATAAAATAAATACTTAATAAATATAAAAAAATTAATGAATAGAATTTTACTACCTATTTACTATCTACTAGAACTCTAAAGTAGATTACTTTGTTCATGTCGTTTATAAACAAAGAAAATCCTTGTATTTTTTTTTAGATTGTGGGTTCTTGGTAAATTGGTTTAGGAATATTTTTCCAGCCCCTGCTGTTAGTGCGTCTGTTTTCCATTTGCTGTTCTCATTATTATGCTCAACACTTAGCTGGCAATTTTTTTTGCCAGCTCGACGACACCACGCCTTCGACCTTCACACAGTAGCAAAAGCAAACAAGAAATGGGCGTTGCGTTCCCTTGAATTTTCCAGAGGATTGAGTAGACTAAGCGTTTTGTCTACTTTCGCCCGGGCATTCGTTTCAGTTACCCGTTTTATCTTGTTGTTCATTTTATTTTTTTCACCCGCATTTTTTCCCATTTTTCTTTTTTTTTCGCTTTTGGTTCATAGTCACTTAAGGATTCATGCATCAGCTGAAGCCGCAAGCAAACAGGCAGCACCTTGTTCATGTAGTCAGTCAGTCAGTGGGTGAAAGTGGGTGGGCTCCGTGTTTTTTTTTTGGGGGGGTGTGGTTGAGTGGGCCTGTCAGAGGCCGGCGGACACGCCCTGAATTTTAAAACCGTCGGTAGGAGAATTTTCAGCCTTGAGACAAAGCACAGCCTGCGGTTTTCAGCCATCCATCATGGGCCTATTTATTCGCACTGATTTTATTTTAATTTCATTAAAATGATGTGACAGAACTTAATTGGTTTCCATTGTGAACGAGACAGCGGAGGCGGGCAGATTAAATCGCTTTAAATTATGGGGACAATAAACTGCCAGGCCAAAGATAGCGACAATCTGTGTGTGTCTCTTTTAAAGTTTTCCCCGAGATAAATATCATTTATGAATTGTTTTTAATTCGACAAAAGTTTATGGCAAATTATTTATGGATTCAACTGCATTTCGACTGAATTTCGATTATGCTCCATCAACGAAAAGAGTTGCAGTTCGAGTAAACAAAAAGCATTTTCCATTAGCATATTTAATTTTTCAATTATGCGCATTCCCCCCACTTTTTCCACACCTAATTAGCATAGACTCTCAGTGCCAGCGCATTATAAACAGTTAACCCGTAATCTAGGATTATATATGGAATTTCGCCAAGGACTCGCCACTCGACGTGCAACATTCAAATTGAGTTGCATAACTTTGCACTGAGGTGAGCGAAGTCATTCAAATGCAAATTCCATTTGCATTTGACACTGAGAAATGTCAGGCACAGAGTCATCATCCGATTCGTGAGAGGGCGTGACCCTGCGAATTACGTCCGCCTCGGGTTCCTTTGTCCCTTTGTCCCAAATAATTAACAGTAATGCGGGCCCATGACACCCGATCATAAATTTGACCCAGGATGCGGCAAATCTGTCTGTGGGATTATGTATGCGTACAAATACGAAATTCTCTTAGTTTAGGAATGTTGCAAAACTAATGAAATAGCTTGGAATATTGAGTCATTGCTTTAACAGGCTTATATTTTCTTGATAAATTAATTGAAAAAATATCGAACATTATATTTGGAAATAAAAATCAATTAATTGGTAAATTATTAAATGGTAGATAAATTAAAATTAATTTAATATTTTTATATTTAGTTGAATCATATAAAGTCATAAACTGATCATTTCGTTGCTGCATTTCAGGGATATTTAATACTTACTGCTATTCTCACTTTAAACTATTTCACAGACGTTTTTTTTTTGACCATTTGGTTTTCAAATAAAAGATTAACATTAGAAAAACCATCGCTATCCAACTATCACCCCCTTAGCCCCAAAAAAAAAAAGAAAACCCAACAGTCATGTGTGTTTAAAGAGCAAGCGCTTCAACGCCCATCATTCCATTTAGATGTAAATTACCAAGCTGGAAACGCGAACTGAAAGCAGGAAATAAAAGGAAATAAGCAACAAGCAAACAATGAGAACGAGAACTTGGTCCTTCCTTCTCGCCATTGTTTGGCTAGCGGTCCTTTGGACGTTTGTTTAGGACACAGACAGGACACTTTAACCCATATTAGCTTGACGTAGAAACCGAAAAAGTTTGCATACATTAGGCCAAATGCTTTGCCCCTAGCTTTAAAGCCAGCGAATTTTCATTTCGAGCATCGCCATCAAAAACCCAAGATGCAGATACAGATACAACTCCCAGGGTTACGTGTCAGTGGATACCGAGATAATGAGCCTGCAATCAACATTTGCCACAAATGCTGCACTCTCAAACACTGTAAAAAATAATATTTTCATTAGAAATAATATTTTGGAGTCGGTAAATGAATAAATTTTGAATATTAAAATAAAAGCCTGGCGCCCACATGTTTAAAGATGTCGTAAAATTTAAATGCCATTTTGTTGTGCCTATCGAAATGTAGAAGAAAATTTTTAAATCGAACAATCCATTAAAAAGTTATGAGCAAAAAATGAAATGGCCGCTAGATGGAGCCAGTAGCTTTGACGACGGCATATCTCCATATTCCTCGAACTCCCTTTAGCTGAGTAACGGGTATCTTATAGTCGAAGTACTCGACTTAAGCGTTCTCTCTTATTTTAAAATATTTTTTGTGGCTTATATTTTTTTTAAACGCACTCAATTGTTTCTCCCAGTGCCCCTTTATAAGCCACATTGTTCTTGCCCCATCCGTAACTTCCGTTTCCGGTTCCGACTGGTTTTGCATCTTGCTGGTGCTGGTGTGCTGGTCTGAGCCTTTTGCCTGCCTGACTTCTGGCCGCAGATTCAGCTCCGTAGAGATCGTTCTATTGGGTACGTGCTGTGCATCGCAGTGTAATGCCATTGCCATGCCATTTCGTACATAAATTAATGCAGTCGTGATACAATGCCCACAGAAACTCCATACACACACTCACTCACTCGGGGAGAAAGGAGAAAGCCAGTCACACTCACTCACATGCACATCCTTCTCGACACCGAAATGCTGCAGTGTAATTTCTCTTTTGGCGTTATTAAATAGAAATTTCTGTTCCATGACTCCGAGTGTGAGCGAGTGTCTCTGCCAAAGTTTCCTTTCATTCTTCCTTTATTATTCGAGTGTTTTTCCTATTCTTTTTTTTTTGTTTTGGCAAATGTATGCACTGCAGATTTTTGGCTTATCTTGCGGGACTTTTGTGTGACTTAAAGTTGATGGCCAACATTTGCCGAAACTTATGCAAACGAAAAGTTGGGGAGCAAAACCCGCCAATGATTACTGTTTATTTGCACAGATAATGGCTAAATGTTTGGGTTATTTTGGTTCGACAATAGAAACTTTAAGCTGCATATTATAACTGCGATACTTTTAACGATTCGTTTATAGAAAACAGTTTTAACAGAATAGATAGTACGAATTCCTTACTATTAAACTATTTTATCTAGAACTAACAGCTTGACTGCTTTACCAAATAACCCTTAAAGTCAACCCAAAAACCACGCTCCGGTCCATTCAACCGTGTAAAATCAATTTTAATTTTCCATCGGCATTCCTTTGCACAGAAGGAATAAAAACAAAAATATTCTTTTGGCAAGTCACTTGGCAGGTTCGTAAAGGCCCAAAAATGGCCATAAAATTTTACGCAAGTAACATCGAAAAAGGAGGCTGGCTATAATGGTCCAAATGTGTTCAATCCGTATAACAGTTTGGCCAAAGAGTAAAATCGGTGAGAGAGAAAGAAAAGGTTGAAATGAAAGAGAGGGCTGATGGCCCCGTTTTGGATTGAAAATTCATTAAGAAACTCTATGGTATCGCCTAATTAAACTGATTTATTGATAAAGTTGAGGCAGGAACATATTGAATATTTAACAATAATGTTAAGGAAAAATAGAGGAAAAACCTGGCTCCTACCTGTCTCACTTGGCCGACAGCCTTCGGACAGGCTTACAATGCTTGGCAACATAATTCAATTGGATTGCCAAAGGACTTTGGGCAAAGGATATTTTGATAGCCAATGTGTGCGCTTAGGTGCCTTTTGCTTTTTTCTTCTTTTTTTGGGGATATATTTTTCTTGGGCAAATGGGATCAAGTTGTCGGTGCTTTTGATTTGGGTCTTCCGGCGGATAAGAAACCGGCTTATCAACGTGTTAAGCTTCGTGTTTTGCTTCCTACACCCAAAAACATACTCAAGCGTGAATATTTATTTTTTGTTTATTTATCGAGCCAGTGGGATTGCTGCAGAGCGCCTCATTATAGGATTTATCAAATCCAATTATGTCCCGGGCTGACAAATTTCTGTTTTTCTCTCATTCGCTATGTCAAAATATCAATTTGCTGTGCAAAAAATAATATTAAAAGAACGTATTTTCCAAATGAGCCGGGCACAAAAACTGACGCAGGAAAACAAATGGGATTTTGCGGGTGCCGCGTCAAATAAATCAAGCAAAAATAGAAAACAAAATAAAAATGATGCTGCACACCATTAAAATACAAGATTAAATGCAATCAGTGTTTGGCACAGAATTACATAATCCATTGCGCATAATTGAAAATTTAATTTCATCAAACCAAAGGCTAGATTTTCACGAATTTCCGATGGGCAGAGGTTGGCGTGAAATGTTGACCTTTTTCTATTTGAATGGAAAACCAATAAATTGCGGCAGAATATCTGAATGACTTTGTGCGTGTTAGAAGCCAGTTTGCAATAAATATTTTACATTGCCATGGATTTTATCATATGTCATTGCGCATTTTGGATATGCAAATGTGAAAGGACATGGCCCAGTAGTTAACTGAAATGGCCAAGGATTTGTTACTATTAAGCAAAGACAATTTAAGTAAAAGCAAAAGCTTGTTTAAATATTTCTGTAAAGAATGTACTCACAAATTAAAATTAGCTTAAGTCCTTTAAATTCTTTGCCACTTAAGCGAGAAAAGAAAAACAAATTCATGTACTTTGTTTTGCCCCACTTATTTTTTTTATGTCCGCTTTCATTCCTCCCTTGGCTCCGCTTTACCCTTGGCCCAAATGCATTTGAGCCGGCTTTTCATTGCGCTTTGATTACCAGGGATCCAGTGTTGTTGCCTTGACTTTTGGCCTCCGTCGCCGTCGTTCTGTTTTTCATTTACGTCTGTGAATTGAATCAAGTTTGCCTCGTTTCCGGTGAACGCGAATGATTTTTTTAATTTTCTTTTTCTCTTTTTTTTTCCAACTTTCTTTGCCATGGATGCAGCCAAGTTTTTTCCGCCGGAAAACACAACATCCGCTTTTTATAAATTCTCAATTGTGCGCGAAAATTCAGCACAAAGGCAGCAGTAACAAAAAGCAAAAAAATCAAGAAGTGTCCGAAAAAAAAACGTGAAAATAGTAAAGAAAAAAAAAAGAAGTGACAATTGCGTTCTATCTCAGGCATTTTCACGATTGTTGCTCCATTTTCATGGTTTTCACGGATCGCTGGCTACGCCTTTTTACCCGCTAGGCTCGAACAGGTGACACTTTGACAGTTAGCAGTCATTTTAAGTGGATTTTCAGTGACAGCTCTACTTGTCAATTTTTCCTCGAGTAAAAGTCGTCGCCGAAATGTATGCTATGAATAGGAATGTGCTTGAGATTGACGTAATGTAATATGATCACAAAATTATGGATAATAATGTTATTCCCCGAAAGGAAAATATTTTTCCTAGGCTTTAAATAAAAAGCAAATTTTTCATTTCACGCAGAACCTGTTAAACATACTTCTCCTTCCCAAATACTTTATCTCATTACCCAAATTATTTTAATTAAATTGCCTGCAGAATGTTTACACTCATTTTTGTGGCATGCAAAAAATAAAAAAAAATTCGTTGCAGTCGGAATTAAATGGAAGTAATTAAATACAAACAACTGGATCAAGAGCAATTAAATTAAAAGAGCATTTGCTGAAAATTTGTAGTTGGTGCACTCAGAAAAAAAATTTTCCTTAATTTAAGTCCATTGACTTTGATTTAAGGAATAATGGCTTTAAAATGGCTATCAAGTCTATAAGTGGACTTAAAAATTTTCATCCCATATAAGTTTTAAGTCTAAATGGACTAAAAATGGACTTAAGTCCATGTAACAGTCCATATGGCCTTAGGTCCATGGACTTAAGTCCATGTAACAGTCCATATGGCCTTAGGTCCATTTTTAGTCCATTTAGACTTAAAATGTATATGGGATGAAAACTTTTAAGTCCATGTATAGCCTTATTTAGCCAATTTTAGTCCATCGTTCCTTAATTTAAAGTCCGTGGACTTAAATCAAGGTAATTTTTTTTTCTGGGTGTGAAAAAACATTTTCAAGGACTGATATAAGCAAAACACATTTGATGCAGTAACCTGCTCATAAATGGCAGCTAAAATGGCATACCGAAATTGAATGGAAAATGGGAGGGGGGAAATTTTAATTTAGCATCGCCCTTTGTGGGCGGTTGGTTGGCTCCCATTTTCGGGGGTATGGGAGGTAAACACGAAATTATGCACCCTGAATATGCTGTGGCATTAATTAAAAGCGACTTCATTCCGTCGCTCGGCTATTCTGCGGTTTTGTAGGCGAAAGGGATGTCGGAAATGCCGGGGGAGCTACACTGACCACAACATTTATGGGCATTACGCATGGTCCACACAAAACACGCAGTACAACCGGTGTGCTTAATATGCCCTTTAAATGGACCTGTTATGGTTGCTTATTTTTGGCACTGACTGTGCCACAGCACCAGCCACAGAATTGCCCTCCAACGTAAGCCAAAATATTCTGGAGAATTTTTAGATGGCTCTCAGTTGCACTTGAATTGTTACTTAAGCTATTAATGGGATTAAAAGTTAGAAACTATTCGAAGTGAAAAATGCTTTAAACATATTTTTCTACGGTTAAATAACTAGAAAGCCATTTTTAATAAAAAATGTGATAAATTAACTTTTAAATTATTACCTATTAATTTAAATTATAATATTAATAATTTGTGTTATTCAAAATACCATTCAATCATCTTTTAAAATGGATTTACAGAAACCGTGAAAATTTGTTATTCTTATAAAGAAATTATAAAATAAATTTATCGGGTTTATTTCATGAATAAGATTAAATTATTTTATTATTTATAATTAATTCCATTTTAATGTTAAGTACAATTTTAATGTCAATTTAATATGTGCTTGTTCATACTTTAGATCTTTTAATTCATAGAAAATGTAGCAATTTATGAACTTTATGAGCCTTTTACTTTTAACGTAATGCTTGCATATTCCAATCATTTAAATTTAATAGCTTACTTTAACAGACCTATTTGACTTTCCATTTACGGATCACGTACGCAATGTCATACGTCCTCCTTTTTTATGGCCTTCAACCTTGGAGCCTTATCGACAGCATCGCAGTTCGCCAGCTGACCTTTCTGACAGTCACCTATCACAACGGGTCAACTGCATCCATCAAAATGTGGGTGGTGCTTTGATGGGTTGGGCCTGGGAGTGGGTGGTCTACAGACAGGGTCGAAACGATTTGTCTGCCGGCCAACTCGCACAGCCAAATGGCATTGCATTCCAATGCATTGGCAACCCTTTTGCTGACTGACTGACACGCTGACGTCCGAGCACGCATATCCGTTTCCTGCCAAAGGCCGTCATAAATAACAATGCACAGAGGCGGATGGGGGAAATTAAGATGGCTGAGAGATGGACAGAGGTTGATCATATCGCCGTGACTTCCAAATGGCGGCCAAAGGCCAACTGACCGACAGTCTGACCTTTGGCTTTAATTATCTGAGGTTGAAAATCATTTTTAATCGAGATAAGTTACTATGGATTTATCGTAATTCAAACCCTGGATTTTCTTTAAACGTTTATTACTTACTTAAAGAGTCTTAATAGTATTGAAAGTAAGTTTCACATCTACATTAAAGAGGGCAAAAAGCAAAGGGTTCAAATTACAGTTTGAAAATGATCGATATTTTCGATATTTTCACGATATTGATTCGATATTGGGATTTAAATAACGAGTAATAGCAATCATGGCGAAAGCTCTAGTTCAAGTCTAATAATAAATACCTAATACCAGGTACATAAGTACATAATAGGTTCACAGGCTGAACTTTATACTTGTCATCCAATTAGTAAAAGTTCGCCGTCTTCAACCTAAAACATAAGTTTAAAATTCTGATAAGCTTTCAACAGATCATATTAAAGTGACAAACTGTCCTTTTCCTTTAATTACCTGAGCCCCGAAAATTAATCCAACCAAATGTGCGGCAACTATTTTTAACCACGTGACACTTTAATAGTTTCAAGCCCGGAAAAGCGGAAGCTCAGTTGGCAGGCTACCAACTTGCTGACAACACTGCCAAAAAAAACGGAGAGCAGTGCAAAATTAAGCCATAAAAGTTTTTACACCTCTCTCACAGAGAACAGGTTGTCGGCCCCGCTCCCTACTTTTCCTCATTTTGCAGCCCTCCCCCTATTTTGGGGCACTTTGCTGTCAGCAGTTTTGCACGATTTCCATACAAGAGGGTTGCCAGGCTCATAATGAAACACTTTATCATTACCAAAGTTGACAGGGCGGTGAATGAGCGCTACACTGCCGTATAAGAAGCTCCTGGAATAATTATTCAAAGCGCTGATTTTGTGCAGGGAGCGTAACGAAATTCGTTGCATGATTTTAACGAAAGAAATTACTGGCCAAAAAATACCTTCAAAAACTAGAAAATACTTTAAAAACATTAAACTTTAATAGAAATACTTATAAGAATAATTTTTAAGACAAAATAAGTGCTAACCAAAATTGTGAATCGGAATTATACATTTTAAATATTATTAAAATAGTTACGTCGATTTCATTTCTGCGTTTTCATTTAACCACATTTTATTATTTATTTATTTACTTATTCATTAACATTAACATTTTCCCAGTGCATGGGCACAAATTTTCGCTGGTCGGTGAAAAATGTTTGCAAAATATTTTAAAGGCCAAACATGGGGCATATATAATATTGACATTGACAGATTAGCTGCCTTGCACATTCCCTCACTTATTACCAGCGAACTCAATTAGTAGTTTGTCGAAAGAAAAAAAATCGAAATCGAAACCTCAATTGAAACTGCGGATAATGATAAATGATGTGTTGTCAAATGCAGGCAACTTCTCTGAGAAATTGTTTTAAAATGCATGTGATCCTGGGTTTTTGGTATGTTATTTTTTGCAATCTCACCATTCTTGAGTATTAATCTAAAGCGTTTTTACATCGACCAATTGAATTAGTCGACAAATAGATGGCAATGGTGGGAGACTTTCAATTGTCCCGTGCCAAAATGGCACGTCTTGTATGCCGGCAAAGTTTGAAATTTAGCCAAGCTGAGCCGGACATCAATAACGTGCTAAAAACTTTGCCATAAACTCTTGGATATCCTGTCACTCCTGTTCTCCAGACATCCTCCCATCGTCCTCATTCCTCAGTTGGTCGCCTCATTGATATGCCAAAAGTCGAATTAGTTTGCAGAGTGGGTGGAATTCGGCTGGTTTCTCAGTTCAGTTCAGTTTAGTTCTTTGTGTTTGTCTGACTTTGACGTTGCCCAGTCTGAGGACCTTGGGCTGCAGTTTAGTGGGTATTTTTGCCACCCAGAAACGCATAAAATTGGTCGAAGCTGTGGGTAATAGCTGGCCTGAATAGCAGTTAAAGCCACTCTGGGAAAATCAGGATTAAAGCAATCGATTGGGCTTAAAGAAAATAGTTGATGGAGAGTGGAAAAGTTAATCTTTAAAAAATGTCAATATATTTTATTATGTTTTTCATCCATTTCCGTTTTTATTAGTTTTAAATATAAACATTTTACATTTAACAATAATTAAAATGTTTTAAACTTTGATTTAAAATAAAATCCTTTTTTTAAGACGCAACATATAAAATGAATTTAAAATATTTCAATATTTTTCCACCTTGATTTCAAATTAAATCATTCTATTAAATATATTATATATTAAATATACATTTTTTTATAATTGAATATGTAATAGAAATTTTTGAATTCAATATGCTGATATATATTTTTACTGTGCCACATTTTCTTAGCATTGAAATCAAATTATATTTAAGGACTGAATTAATTTATTTTTAGCCAGATAACCGTTTTATTTTAAAGGTCAAAATAACTAATTTCCACTCATATTATAAAATACCCATTTAAAATCCGTTTTGGTTTTTTTAATGACCCTACAATTTATGTCATCTGGTCGACAGCCGAAAATGATTATGAATGATTATAGTACAATGATTTATCTGTGGCAATTTAGATATTCTTGGACGCGAGACACTCTCTGCCAGCCAACTCAGCCCCGGGATGCGGCCGAGTCATAAACATTAAATACAAACATTGAACAAGGTCTGGGGTCCCTTAGTCCTGGGACGTCGGTCAGAAGCTAAAAACGTTGGGTGAACACATCGTCACCATTGTCATCACACATCTATATGTATATACATTTGAAGCCAAACATTCAATTCCCGGGGCTTCCAGAGTCGCCTGTCAAAGAACCAGAACCAAAACGCAATCGTATTCATCCGACATCGAACATTAGAACTTATTTGGGCTGTTCGGGACAGGCGATTTGGTAGAGGAACTGCACCAGAGTCCTGGTGGGCCTGCCAGTCATCCGTCCAGCTGTGAGGTAGGGTATCAATCCATAGGTGCTCAGCAATCCAGTGCCATAGGTATCCAAATGAGCCCAATCGCTGCAGGGCACCAGTTCGTGGAGGACAGCGGCAGCCAGACAGGATGAGGCATAACCCTCGCCGTCGTTCAAGAGATCGAAGCTCAGGTGCTCGGCCACACGATCCTTGTAGTAGCGCCACAAGGGGAAGCGCCACAAGCGATCGCCGGTCAGGGAGCCGGCCCTCTGGAACTGCTTCCAGATGTAGTGGGAGTTCGACCAGATGCCCGTGGCCCCACCGCCCACCGCCTTCTTGACGCCCTTGCACATGGAGCCCACATCGACGACGAGTCGCGGCTTGTAGGTAATCTGTCCGTAGAGCATGGGATCCGAGATGACCACCACGCCAGTTCGGCTAATGTTGCGCACGGCCAGGGATTTGGAATTCAGCAGGGTGACCACATCGCCCGGCTTGCAGGACATTCCAGAGGGCAGGTTTTCGCATAGTGGAATCACAGCCGTGATATTGATGGGTAGGGATAAGGCAGCCGCCGCTCGCATGGCGGCCAAAATGGAGGCGGCACCGGTGAGATCGCCCCGGAACTCGTCCATTCCCTTGCAGGGACGCAGATTGATGCCACCCGAGTTGAAGGTAATGCCCTGGCCCACCAGCAGAATGGGCTTGTCCTCGGGCGCAGTGCCGCAATAGGCGACCTCCAGGAGGACGGGTGGCTCACAGCTGCCCTTGGCGATCATCAGGAAGGAGTTCAGATGCTGCTGTTCAATCCACTCCATAGTTCGAACCTCCACGGTGATGCCGCAGGGGCAGAGGGCATCTACCGCCGCCTGGGCTACGATAGTCGGCGTCATACAATTGGCCGGCGCATCGCAGATTCTTCTGGCCAGATTCTGCGCTTCCGCTTTGAACAAACCCCTCGTCCAGGACTCGACATCCGGTGAACCGTGCAGCTCCAGTTTCGGTATAGTGCTGCGATACTTCTTGGCCAGATTCTCCTCGTAACGCCAAATGGCCAAGGCGGCTCCCTCGGCAGCCTGTTCGGCATAGTCCATATTATCGACATGGACCTCGGAGCAGCCTATACTCTGTAGAGATCTTGCGCCAATTCCAGCGGCAATGCGGACATTCTCCATACCCTCGTCGAGCATCTCCAGTTCATTGAAGGCTATACCTTCGAGGCCAACGCCGACCACGCAAATCGAACGGAAATCGTTGTCCACATTGTTGAAGACCTTGCCGCGACCCAGTCGCCCAGTTAACTTCGTCTCGCAGACCAATTCGGATAACTTGCCCTGGACACGATCGTCGAACTTCTCGCCCGCCGGCGTTAGTCGAGGACCCTTGCCCGATTCCTTTTCGTAGAGACCCAGGACTATTCCTTTGCCGCCCTTGACGGCATCACCAGCTCCACAGCCGGCGGTCACATGGCGAACCGATCCTACTTGACAGGTCGGCACTCGAACTCGGCTCAAACTCCTCGCCAAGGCCGGTCCCTTCAGCAACAGTTGTCCACGCATAGTGTTCAAAGGGATATAGTCCCAGATATACTATACTATACTATATAAACTCGCGATATTATCTGCACAATTTTGACAACTGCTTTTCGTCTCACGATTTACGGCCAACTCTCTTTAGGGTGTGTGTGTATGTTGGGGTCTCTAAAGAATTTGGAGTCACTACGTTCAGAAGTTTTGTCAAGTGTCCAAAAAATAAAATGTTCAAAAATATTTGGTATACCAACTCAAAATGTGTGGTAAAAAATAAAATAAAGGAAATGCGGAGTCTGCTTTCCTTGTTAAAAACCGAAAGACTAAATCAACCCGAACAATTTGTTATAAACTGTAAAGAGAGAGATTACTAGATCGGTTACAAATCGAAATTTCAAAGTGGGAAGTGTTACAAAAATAGTACGACTAAAATTATAATTATTAATAATAAAAAAGCAAAATACGGTCATCGATTGTTTGCGCTATTCTGATCCATATTAAACCGGAAACTTGTCCTTTACTTAAGAAACATATACATGCTTTTGCAAATTTAATATCGTAGATGGTATAATTTTAAATTTCTACCAAATATCAATTCATTGCCTACTAGAAACATGACCATGCAAGTGTATCAAGACGTAAAAAAGTTTGGATTTCAAAATTCAGAAATCTTTAATAAAACGAGTCAAATTCCTTTTTGGATTCAATATCGTCCTAAAGATCTTGAAAATCAAGTGAACCTATACTTAAGGCTCTTGATTTGTAGGTAAACCAGTGGTAGAGTAAAAAATTTGAATATTTTTCGAAGTAGTAGTATTTTGAAATGCAAACTGCGTTTACACTCCCTAAAAATGGTGCCTAGCGTAATACTGAAAGATTTATATGTTACATTATTTAAAGTTAAAATCTATGTAAAATAATAATTCAAACTTGTCCTATCAATATTTTAAATAAAATTAGAAAAACAACTAAGGCTTTAACAACTATTCCTTTTAAAACCGATATCTTACCAGCAAGTCAAAACGGTGGACCGAAAGGGGAATCGAAAACTGCTCCGAATCGTGTGCGTTGCCAATGGAGAACTCAAGAAACGATCCTTGGAAGTGTCGTGTATCCCAGTCTGCTGGCCGACACAGCTCCTGCTGATCCTGCCGATGACACAGCTCGATATTTTGAGTGTCCAAAGCGCGATTAACGTTCGGCAAAAATACAATTTACTTAAAATGTTTATTCGGGTAAAATTTTGAAATATTCATGGGGAATTCTCGTTTTAAAGTGAACTTGGATCGATTGACTGTCATGTCGGTGATGACGGGATTTCTGTTATAATTATTAATTATTATTAAAAATTATTAAAATCTGTGATGTCCATGAACTTAAATTAAATATAAATTTAAATAATTGTGTAAATACATATTAAAAGGTTTTAGTTTTTGAAGCTCGAAGGTCTTAGGAATCATTTTAGTATCATTAAATACAAAAAAAGATTAATACATTTTTATCGTTCCTAAAATGTGGAATTTACATGTTTCAGTTCATGTTATTTAGATCTCCGAATTTGTTGTCACTTAATCGACCCCTTCCTACTGTTTGCACTTGCGTATTTATTAACTCTTTTTCACTTTTATTCACACTGAATAGAAGTGCGCAAGAAAAACTGATTGCCGCATATTTCCCACGTGGTGGAAAAGTTTTTCCCAACAATAAAATGGGAAGCGGTGCAGTAAAGTTTATGGAAAAGTTTACTCTTCAGTTGATAGCAAATGTCGTTTATTGTCGCAGGCGAAACAAACGAAGAATGAGCAATAAAAATATTGTTGACAAATTAAAACTAACCAATAATATTTAATATCCAAGGCATTGGTTTAAAGAATACCTAATACATAATTAAAAAATGCAATCGTTTCAATATTTTCCAATTCTATAATTTAGGCTTCCAACAAAAATACAAAAGGTTTATCAAAAGTGCCACGTTCAGTCCAACAGATGTGTTTCGAAGTTGATAACATTTCCGGGCAGGTTGGACGTCTCCTCCAAGGACACTCCTCCGCCAATTATTTGCGGCCAGTAGGGTACCGCAGCCACTGCCAAAAGGCGGCGCAAAAAGAGCACCTGCAGTTCTCCATAAAGCTGAGTGGCCCTCCAGTTCGAAATGCAGAAATGCTGAATCACCATATACAGTCGAATATAGTTGATCAATCCGCTGGCCACAAAAGTCAATATCCAGGGCAGCGCAAATAGACTGAATTTATTCCACGAAAAGGGTGCCAATCGCGTGGCAGAATCTTGTTTATTTCTGGTGATCCAATTATTTTTAACCTCGGCGGCTGTTTTTGGTTCCGATACCTTTAGAATGCTCTTTTTTTCCTCCGATTCCTGCCGCTCGGTGCTTTGCAAATGTCGAATGTACCACAGTCCGATCATAACCAGCAGGGAATACATCAACGCTTTCACAAACATCCAGTGATTGTAGATATAGCCCAGTTGGAGCGTTAGGTTACGGTCCACTGAGGGATAAACCGATTTGATATTGGCATGTGCCTCGACAACGGGCTGGAGATCTGAGCACAAGTGCAGTGATGTCAGCAGCACAAAGTATCCGATGTCACGTATCTTGGCTTTGAACATGTTTTTGGAATTTGGAGTTGGAAGAAAAGATTTTTTAAAGCGAGAATAAATTTGTTAATCTGTTATTGAAGAAGGTACAAATGCTCTGACATTGTAGGTTTGTAAAGAAAAAACAAAAGTGTCTGTGAACCCTCTCGCAAAACTAATTTCCAGACTTATTAAAAAATCATTTCAATTGCTTTATCATAACATTAAGTGTGTTTGTTTTTATTACTGGATAGTTATCGATTTTAATCGAAATCTTTAGTGTTAAACTTTCTCTTAAGATATAGTGCCATAAAACTTTACTCTAGCTCGATTTATATCATAGGCCATCCAATTGGTTTCCAAAAGGTAGTCGCCTTCAGGAAAGGGTAAAATTTTCGAAACCCTGTAGTTAATAAATTCGCCACTCAATTTATCGACGATGAGGTCCGTCTAAAAGAAGTTGGAATGAAAAACATCTAAAAAACATAAAACTTGACCATCTTACAACAAAGGGGCAGGTGTGGTTTAAGTTTGTGTGGTTTGCCAAGAATCCGTAAAAATAATTTGCTTGCGGGTTGGACGAGCGATCCAAAAGGAATCTGCAGGCATCAATAGTGATATTGAATAAAAAAGGTCTGTATCCATTAAAGCGTTTTTTCAGTGCCATGTTTACCTTAAATTAAAAAAAAAAAACTAATATAAAAACCAAACAAAAAATCGAATGGTAAATATGCTCAGCATTGGCATAGGCTTACTTTCACTTTGGTCACGGGAGTCTTGAATAAATTTACTTTAAGGGATGCGTATTTGTATGTTCGATTCACGGATTTTAGGTAGCAATATTCAAAGTCATCGAATTGCTTATCCAAAGAAGTGCAGTTTATATTCGAAAATTCAAATTTCGAAAAGTTCTGCGAAGTTTAAAAATTGAGGCGTAGTTTCGATTAGGCAATATTGGAAAACACTCACCTGATTGATTAATAATAAAATGACAATTAGCTGAAGAAATTGCTTTAAATTTTCAGACATAATGGAAGCTTGAATACCTAGATGATACTAAAACCAAACAGTTTTACTGTTCATGGAGTCATCCATATATATAAGTATAGATAATTATCTATATTTATAATTATAATTAGTTAATATATAAATAAACTTAGTTAAATTGCTTCCAAATGTAGTTAATTCACGGCATTTTGCCAAAAAGTTTTTATAGCTAACCAATCGTTCAATAGGATAAAATCTCGATCCCATTTATCTTTGAATTTGGTTCCGCTTCAGCTGGCGAAGCTAATCAAATTTTAAGCTATTTTTGATGCAAAGCTCTATAACGGCTAGCATTGAAATTTGTTTTTTTTTTCTGGCTCAGTGGTACGGAAATTTTAAAATGGAACACATCCTGATTTGTTGTATAATTTAAGATATAACAAATATTAGTTCTGTTGACAAAGTATTTGGGTTATATAATATTTAAGGGGGAGATACAAATAGAACTTCAATTTTTTTCAAGTTTTTCATGATTTTTTTTAATTAATAAGGGTTTGTGCTGGAATTTCGCAACTTGGCATGTTGATTACATTGTTCTTATATAATTTTAACCAATTTTAATTTTTTTGTACTTATCAAAATGGCGTGGGAGCTGTGTAGATCCGATTTTTATGAAACCAAATTTATTTTGTTAAGAAATAATGTAGAAACTGTCTGAACCTAACTTACATAGAATATCTCAAAAACTCTGGTTGTCGCACTCTTTCAAAGTCAAAAATCATTTTTTTTGTTACAAAAATACAATACATCAAAAATTTAGTTTTTTTGTTCTATATGTATCTCCCCCATAACATATCAGACCAAAAAATTGTTTCTTAAAAATTCAATAAAAATTTATTTTTCATAAAAAAATGCTATTGAACCATTTTTGTGATCCCCTACCAGTAATTACCTCCCACCTTCGTAGGGTATTTCAATAAATTATTTTGTAAACTAGTGTTATAGATTTGCAAATGTTAGCACGGACACCAAACCTGGTGTGCGTCTTTGCTAAAAGTGTGTTCACACTATATGCTCCGGTGTGAAACTCCCGTCAAAAGATTTCAGTATTATACCTCTAGTATATATTTCTTCGCGCGTTATTATTCGGCCGGTAACTCTGCGGTCACACTAATCGCAAAAACATTTTTTGAGACGACGGAAACCTTTTGAAATTTCTAGCAAAATAGGAAAATCACGCAGGATGGAGCGCAAAATGGCGCACAACTTGTCCCGCGGGGAGCAACGCAGCAGTGACGTGGAACCGGGGCAGGTGAAGACCTTCGAGGAACTGCGTCTATCGCGAAACCTATTGAGGGGCTTGAAGCGCCACAATTTTGTGACGCCAACGAAGATTCAGGCGGCTGCTATTCCGATGGCACTGAGTAATATGGGTAAATATGACTCAAAGTACACGATTTGCAGAGGGTTCACCACTAATGGGTAATATGTATCCACAGATCTGCTAGTCCAGTCCAAGAGCGGAACCGGCAAGACGCTGATCTACGTTATAGCCGCTATGCAGGGCTATCATGAAAGAATGTCGCGACCTCATGCTTTGATTGTGGTCCCAACTCGAGAGCTGGCCATCCAGGTGGAGGATACGTTCTTCTACCTCTGCGAGAACTATAGGGACTTCAAGCCCACGGCCTTTATCGGTGGCACCGACGTGGCCACAGATCGCAGGCGCATCAAGAAGAGTCGCATTATCATCGGAACCCCCGGACGTCTATTGCATCTCTATCAAAATCGAGTGCTGGATGTCTCCAAACTGGGGCTCCTTGTCCTCGACGAGGCCGATCAGTTGTATCAGACAAAGAGCCTGCAGGACACAGTCAATCAAATCATAGATGTTCTGCCCAAAAACCGTCAGATAATCGCCTGCAGTGCCACCTACGATCAGGATTTGGATGAACGTCTGGCCAGGATCATGAACAAGCCAATGCTGATCTCGAATTCCGAAAGGGCCACTGTACTTCTAGGCATCCGTCAGTTCGTCTACGAGCTGCCGCCGCAAAACAACAGTGCCGAGGAGATGCGCCTTAAACTTCAGATTCTTGGCCAGATTTTCAACCAATTGCCCTACGAACAGGCCGTCCTCTTTGCCAGCTCACAAATGCGAGCAGATTCATACAGGAACTACCTGACAGCCAGTGGTGTCGAGTGCCATTTGATCTCGGGAGCCATGGAACAATCGGAGCGCTTGAATGTCTTCGAGGGCTATAGAAACTTCACCATGCGCACTCTGGTGGCCACCGATTTGATGGCACGCGGTGTGGACTCGCCGCATGCCAATCTGGTTATAAATCTCGATCCACCCTGCGACCATGTGACCTATCTACATCGCATTGGTCGAGCTGGTAGATTCGGATCAAAAGGCATAGCCATCACTTTCGTTGCCTCCCAAAAGGAGAGCCAGAAATTCAAGCAAATGTCGCAAAAGGTCGCCACGGCTTGGTCTGTTCTGGAGTTTCCCAAAGAACCAATGCCCAAGGATTTCAATTTCTGGGATTTCGATAAGTACAATTTTGGATATTTCATCAAGGAGGACAATCCGTTACAGGAAATGCCTGCGAAGCGCCCAAAAGATATTCCAAACAAGGAGGAATTGGGTAAAGATCTGGTTAAATCTGATGTTTCTTCGGAAAAAGTACAAAAGCCCTTAGAAAATCCTCAAAAGGAAGAGGGCAATGTAAAGAAAATTCATGAAATGAAAACGATTGCAAAGACATCGCAGGTTGGTGCCAAAAATATACCAGAGGCCTTAGAAAATGTTAAGGATAGTAACCAAAAGAGTAAGTCCAATACTAAAACTAACAAGGAAAAGCTGGACTTGGAAAACGTACCAGGTACCTCGCACAAAACTAAGAGCCCCAATATCAAAGAACTAAAACAAGTCGAGGCAGAATCTTCAAAGCAAGCTTGCTCCAAAGGAGCAGAAAAATCCGTAAAAGACAAAGATACTGCAATGAGTAAGCAGGAAAAAGCCATTAAGTCCATAAGTCCATCCAAATTATTTGTAGATGCTGTATCACAGATTGAGAAGCAAACAACAGAAAATGTTGAAGTGCCGCAAACGCCAATAATCACGGTAAATGAATATTATATAGACAACTACATTGATGAGGCCATAAAGCCAACAGACGACAAAGAGAATCAACCTGATAATGTATCGAGCTCTCAACTGCAGACGAAGAATAACCTAAACCCGGAAGAGATACTTTCCCCGGAACTGACTCCAACCCTGACGCAGGAACCATCGCCAACCACTGTGACACCACCGGCACCGCCAGTCAACTCGATTAACAACAAGACCTACTGCCTGGCTGCCCCCACACAGACCAGCTCGATGACCATTCAAAATATGGTTATATCGAACACGGTGGACGATGCCAGCAGCATTAGTTCGGATAGCATGGGATGTGGCTATCACAGTGATAAGTCCTACGACACCTTCTACACAACCAGTGATGAGGAGCTAATTTGGGAAAGGTTTAAGACTAAAAAGAAGCGTCTGCTGAAGAGGAGCAAGGGAAAACGTCGTCAGCTTCTGTACAAAAAACCACTTCCGGAACAAAATGTTAACTTGAAAGTCAAACGTAAATTTAAACTAAAGGTGAGTAAGAAGTCTGCAAAAAGCTCAATGAGTTACTGAAACCTTTTATTTTCCCTTACAGAAACCTGAGGAACACACCAATTTATCACTTTTGTCTGGTACGAATCTAAATCATATGCTCAAGAAAGCCAAAAATCGCGAGCGAATTTTGCAAATGCTATACGACTATAGCAAGAAATACAATATGGATAATGCAAAGGTTGCCATCTTGCTGGATAATTTCTATGACACCATGCTCGAGCTGTATAATGACGATATTAAGGAGCGAAAGAAGCAAATATCGGAGTCTCTTAAGGATGACTTGGTGTCCCTTGGACATGGTCCCAGTCATGAGTCTTTGGTATCAGAAAAACCGGGGCCGCAGAACAAGCTGAGTGTTCATGTTACCCACAATATGGACATTCCACCTGTGCTACAAGCGGACAATGAAGACGGCTCAGAAAGCGAGTCGGAGTCGGAGGACTACGACGATGGCGAAGAGGTCTATATTGACGATGAGGACGATTTGAGCGACGAACACAATTCCTCGAGTGGTTTTGTCGAGAGCAACGAGAGTGCGTCATCCGGGATTGATACCTCAGTTTACGAAACGGAGCCAACAAGCACATCGAACGATGAATCACGCTCCTATTTCACAGAGGATGAATCTGGCAGTGAGGAAGAAGGTGACCAATTTGATCCCAACGACGAAGAGAATGAGTCCGGAGAGGAGGAAGAGGAAGCTATTAGCAACGTCAGCGTGGCTGGATCAAGCTCTCTGGGATCAGCGGGAGTACGAAGCGCCGTTGAGCCTTCGGTGGAGGATTCAGATGGCGATTCGGATGGGGATTCGGATGATGATTCGGTTACTGTGACTGAGTTCAAACCCGTGCAGAATGTTTCGAATAATGCTCAATCTTTGTGGCATCAGACTTTTAACATGCAGTATCAATTCATTGCATCCCATGTGGCCAACTACATGCGAAACTATAACTAAATTGCTATGGAAGCAAGACTAGTCGAAACTCAGGCATTATAATTATCTAATCACTTTATTCACGAACAATACGGATCAGTTCCAAGAGGCTGTATCAGTCTCTCTCTTTTTACATCTTTATATCCTAGCCCGTTGAAATTTTTTCTTTCATTTGAATACTCAATATCAAGATAGTTGATACCATGTTATGGACTTTGGAAATCGCACGATGAATGTTTTGTATGCAAACAATAAATTGCAGACTTTGTTACCAAAAATAAATGAATTTAAACATGAATTAACAAACTCAATTGATTTTCTTGCAGGTTGGGAACTTTAAACTTAAAACGATTGTTTTTATGTTTACTCAATCTGTAATCGCATCGAACAAATTAATCCGCAATGTGAAAGTTAAATCCCTTTAATCACAACCCATGATTTACCTAAGAGATGGGAAAACAAACATTTTCTTTGGTTTTGGCAAGGCGGATGAAGGTAAAGAAGCGGCGCCAACTGAGTGCCGGGACATAAATCATATAGTCAGTGGGATCGGCATCGACCATCGGGCAACAGGCATCAGCTGTGTTGGCAGCAGCAGGCAACATTGTTGCACGGCCGCCGCTCACTTTGCATTGATTGCAACTGGCTTAAAAGGTGTTAACCCATTAATTAGCACTTGTCAAATATCGTCCACTCGCCATTGAAAGTCATTTTGAAATCACTGCAAGAGATAGAAAAAGTGTAATTGAAATGAATATTCTTTTAAAATAGTTTTCTTATATATCAAAGAGCGTTTTAGTTCGAACTTCGAAATAACTTAAATTAAATGTTTTTTTTTAATAATGCAGTTTTTCATATTGAGGGGATATTTATTTATTATAATAATTTATGATTTATTCATAGCATATGTTAAATGTTGGGTTTTCGACTGTATAGATACCCATTAAATTAAATATATTAATTAGACTCCTTAAAATATTGTAAGGGGAAAACTATATATTTACCTAAAAAGGTAGCAGTATCCGTACTTATATTAAATGATATGCAGAAATTTAAGATGGTATTTAAGGTATACATATTTTTAAAGAATAATTTTATTTTTATTTATTTATTTTTTTTTTGGGAGTGGTTTTTAATGGGTTAAGCCAAAGAGACGGTCCACAGGCGGCCAGCCGCGTCGGTGGCATAGTCAAAACATTCGCCCTGCGGTCGAGCACGCAAAAAGCCGGCATCTGGATGGGACTGGTGCTCAGTGGTCTCCGATCTCCAGCGCCCCAATCCCAATCCCAATCCCAATCCCCCGATCCACCGACCTCTGAAGGCCCCCCTTGCGTTCCGAATCCAATAAGGAGCGTGAGAAAACGCGCCGCCGATCGCAAATGCAAAGCGAGTTGGAAGCGACAACATTTTATAGATCCTAGAGACATGGAGAGTTGCATTTTGTCGCTGCCGCAGTGGCAGCAAACTCAATTCGATTAGCGATAAATGCGAGATGCGAAAAATGCTCGGCCAGCTGTTGCAGGTGTTAAAGTCTTATAATGATGTTAACATTTTTATGGCCCACAACAAAATAAACTAAAAATTTGTTCAGCGCAATAATATTTTGCGGTTCGAAGTCGTCCATATATGGGGGCACAGCCAAGTGCCGCCGCTTTTTTATATTTCGTATCTGGGGGCCAAGTGGAACGCTCCAGGGGCCAGGGCAAGTTGCAGATACAGATACATTTACACCGGGCCGCACCAAACTAATTAAAATTGCTGAACGTCGTAAAAACAATTATGACCAAATTACTGGAAAATTAGCCAAAATATCATATGGGGGGAGGAAATTGAAACAATATGATTTACAAGTTTTTTAAAAAATTGTTAGTGGAAACAGAAAGATGGTATAATTGATACTTTGGAAACTATAAGAAAATACTGAGGAATACGTAGGTTTAAAAATGATACAAATATAAAAGTAAGTTTAAAAATGATTTAAGAAAAAAGATCTACAGACTTTATTGAAATTTTTAAACATTTTCTAAATTATGCAAACAAATGAACATTTATAAAAGTTATTAAAATGGACAACTTTTAAATATGGCAAATGTTAAAATATTAATTATTATTTTAATATAATAGGTTTAAAATATTTGGTAGTCCGTTAAATACATTTAAAAGCCATATCCACAGATCTAAAAAATTAAATAAAGAGACAGGCAGAGGAAGAAAAAAATCCATTAGTCACCCGACTCCTAATTAGAATTTATTGCTTATGAAATTATGATAAATGGAGTAGAGATCTCAATTAAGATGGGCACCGCACTAATCAATTTAATTTAATCCTAGCCCTTGGCTAACCTAAGATTTCAGCACTTAAAGATATATCTTGCCCCTCCTCCCCCATCTGCCCCTTTTATCATCCCTTTGTGGGAGTGGCCCAGCGCCGATTTATGTGACCGAGTGCCCGACGCCCGGCCACGCATTCATAAATAAAAGTCATCATTAATTAAATTTAGTATAAACAACATGGCATGCCTGCAATTATTCACTCACTCATTCACTCGCTGGTTGCTCTTTCGGCCCAAAACGCGACGACATGCCGAAAAGTAAAGAAATAAAATAAATAAAGCGTAAGAAGCCGAGAGAAAAAATAAATAAAATAAATAAGACGAAAAAGAAACGCTAGGAAAGCGCACGCAATACGCGCAATGCAAACAAAACGAGAAAAAAACGTTGACAAAAATGATCTGTGGGCAATTATAATGAATTATTTTGACACTTAGGGCCTGTGCAAATGCATAACTAAAATGCACAAACGTAATTTATGCAGTGTCCCACAGAAATGCTGTTTTATTGCATTTTAAATGTGATAAATAAACTTTTGCTTGTGCTTTCTTTTGGGCCACATAAATAGAGTCCTACGCAGGAAATATTTTCCCTGGCATTTTTCACTTAGCTTCATGTTGCATATGCCATGGAAAATTGCCCAGAATCCGTTTTTAATTGGTGAAAAATAGCAAAGATTTTCCACGCTCTCGGTGTCGGTGCATTTTTTGCCCCAAAGGGTTTGCCAAGTAGCCACCTTGCCTGCCTTTTTGACCATGGCTAAGTCCGCTTTTTTCCTTACCCGTGACTCAAGCGCGATTAACATCGCCCCAAAGATTCGCAATGCCAATAAATTGTGCACATTATGGCGGGGTGAGCCGTCGGCCAAGAGGTTGGCCCCAAGTTGAAGGGATCAGGGGCCACTACACTACTCCCATGCGATTTCAACTTTTACGAGGCCCGGTTGAACTCAGGTTTTATTAATTACCTAAAATATAAATTATTATAATTAAAAACTCAATATTTTATTTTAAAAATGTATTTTATCAGTGTTAAATAGGACCCAAATATAAACAGACATTTTTTATTATTTAAAAATATTTATAACAATAAAAATATTATTAATAAAGTAAAAGTTAAGCAAAAAAGTAATTTAAATATTTAAAAGGTGCGTTTTCAAATATCGCTAACACTTTTAAATCATATATTATATTTCAAGCAAGATAAAAAATTGTAAATAAATATATTATTTCCAATAGGGTTGTTAAAACATCGATTGTGGAAACATTTTCAAAAAATTACATGTGAAATTAAATTATTTTTCTGATAGTATCGATTGTGTGCCGAAACCATCGATGTTTCCTAAATTTTAAAACCATCGATAGTATCTATTGAAACAGCACTGTAATCTCTTAGCATTATGCTTTATATCGATATATCACGATATTGTATCACGTACCATCATTGACGTTATCGAATAAAGTCACTTACGCATATTTACTCAACCAAGTCGCACGTGTTTTTCTCTGTAAAGCGGAATAATCTTTAATAGGTTATGGGCCCAGAGCACGAATACATACTCAAGTATTGCTCAATAGAAAGATTTCCAGGAATTGTGAAATACAAGTAATTTTTTGCATTACGAGTGCAAAAAGGGAGTGG